>PVJI01001088.1:0-202470 GCA_004026765.1 Micronycteris hirsuta
AATCAACATAAAGAAATTCCAAATTAAAGCCTTTTATTCACACTACTATGACATTTAGTCTAAGATGTGTGTTCAACTTACGTCTATTTCAACAAAGAAAAAAATAAGCATCCCGACAAGTGTAATCCAATCCATCTTGCAGCCCTGACAACTGAAGAAAAAAAACTTGTGGGAGGCCCTGGGAGCAAAAAAATCAATACTGCAGCTTTGTGCTGTGCAAATGTGAATACTGCCAGATAGTGGTGCTTAGAGTAAAATGAACTGTTTTGCTCCATTTTCTCCACTCTGAACAAATGATTTTGAAAAGACAATTTTTCCCCCCAAGCTATAAAATGTCAAGCAATAACTCTCTGTGCTTTAGGCTGGTGATTGGAATAAATACCTCCCAGCAACAGGTGCAGTGACTTAGGCCTGAAATCATTCACATTCAGGGGATAACTCCTAATAAACAGATGCACTGCTACCAGATGGAATTTGTGAGACCAGAATCAGAATTCTGTCACTGAATTTTGCATCATTTATGAGCATTTTTGCAAGAAAATATGCTACTGTGGCAATAAATAGTACATGCTGCTATAAGCTTAGACTTGATTGGGAACATTTTGCTTTTCTAACATTGTCTCCATTCAGTCTGCTTTTTGCACATTTCTGTAAAATCACGCGCTCCTATAAAAGCCTTCTTATTAAGCTGTAATGTAAAAACTTCCACTTTTCTGGTACTGTTTTTCTTAATTACTTGGAACTGAACCCTGTCATGGACGCTGGTATTCATGCTGTCAAGGGTTCCGGTAAGCACCGTGACTTCTGATTATCAGAGACCTCTGTGGGACTGAGGCTGTGACTTCAAGCTCTACTGAAACATTAACTAAGGCCACAGTCTATTACCAGTGCTGGCATTTGAAATCTCTGACTTATTCCTGTTTATATATGTTAATGAGATTTCTTCCTAAAATGGAAATGAGAAAAATAGTAAGGAGGGGACATGATTTCAACCAAGCTGAACTCAAGCTTCCAGAAAACTTGTTTCCAATTCATTAGAATTTCAATGAAAAGAGAATGTGAAAAGCAAACCTAAGAGGTAAAAAGATTTTACTAGCAGTTTAACTTGTTCATTTATCTCTGCATATTCATGAAGTCATCAAACAAAAAAATTCAAGGACGGGTAATAAAACTTGTCTTTCTATACTAAACTTTTCTTTGTATACAGCCTGTGAAAAACTTATTTCATGTATGTGTACATTTGCAGACTGTCACTCTATTGTTTTAGTTACCCTATTACTTCATTTAGGTAATACCTTTATCAATCTAAAACATCTAAACTTTTTACTCATTAACATTATGATCCTTTTAACTTGTCAATATTATGTGAGGAGCCTAAATTATGAAGCGGAGAGAGGAAAAAAAAAACCAAAAATACTTTCACCTTTGAACTTGTTTTCATACCAAGAATAAAGAAAAGAATGCAACGCCATTTCTCAGCTTAAGAACACAGACTTTGAAAATGTAGCAATTTGAGTGTAAGTAAACTTGGTTATGAACATGAAACACCAATCAAATCCTTACAGAAATATAAAGTGTGTAAAAGAAAGTGTTCAATTTATGATCATGTAACTACACAATAATCAACTCACTATACACAGGTGATAGATAGATATGCCTTGGTTTCTTGGGTCATTTATTTACAAGCTGTTTCTTTTTATTTTTGAATATATTTTAAATTGTGAAGAATTTCAAACAAATTGTTTTCTAAGAAGAATATTTAGTTTTAAGGAAAATCAATCTACATACAAAATACTGTGAATTAAATTGGCATACCCAAAAATTCCCAATAAATGCTTGATGAAAAAACAAATGTGTAATTAAATCCAATTACAGAAACAAAAGGGTTTCTTGGGATTCACTAAGTAACAAAATACTGGACACATTTTGCCACTCAAAGGTAAAAATTTATTTTTATTTATTTATTTATTTATTTATAAAGATTTTATTTTTATTTATTTTTAGAGAGAGGGGAAGAGAGGGAGAGAAACAGCAATGTATGGTTGCCTCTCACATGGCCCTCACGGGGACCTGGCCTGCAACCTAGGCATGTGCCCTGACTGGGAATCAAACCGGGATCCTTTGGTTCCCAGCCCGCGCTCAATCCACTGAGCTACACCAGCCAGGGCTAAAAATTTATTTTTAGAACGCCATTAGTAGTTAGGTTCAAATATTACTACTTCTGAAACCCTCTTGATATTTTAAGAGAAAGTATATGAGTCCTTCTAGACATTTTTAGGATTAAATTCCTCATTCAAAAGAAATTAATCTCTCCACTAAAAAACTTGTAAACCACTGATTAATAATTCACAAGTGCCATTAAAATAAAGCAATTTAAAAGTTATAAAACACTATCAGTTTAATTCTGAATTCTAAAGGAAAAGTTCCTAATAAGCATGTCTGTTAAAAATAATACATGCCACAGAGAGAGTCTATCAATTGTCTTAGCATATAATTGCAACTTCTTCCAAGTTCAAAAATATAGAATACTTAATTCCTATCTCCTTTATTTCAGAAAAAAATTGTGAATTTTGTATTAAGCCACAGTGTCACCCTTACCACTCACTTCTATTGCTTCTGCACAGAATGTTTTACATTCCTTCTGCACAGAATGTTTTACACATTTTTCTCTTAGACAATAATCACTCTCCAAAATCCAGTTCAAGGCTTCCCTAATAATGGGAAAAGGAAAATCCGAGCTCAGGTGTGGGCTATTTTCTTTTCTTTCTTCTAGTAAATATTTATTGAGTACCTACTATATGCCTGGGACCCTTCCAGACACTTGGGATGTAACAGTGAACAAAAATGACAATGATCCCTGTGCCTGGGTCACTTACATGAAAAGAGTTCTCCTTGAGGGAAGGTATCTTAACTCTCTGGATGACCAATATAATGCCCAAACCTAACAGAGTCAGTTTACACTGCTCTCTTCATGGCATGGCATAAGGTATATTAAATAAATGGATGTACAAATAAATTAAGTGACTGAACAAGTAAAACCTTCTCTACCAGAGCAGGTAACATACTAAGGTTCTCTTTTCTTATGCAGACCTTCGCTACTGAACTCTGAGTTGCTCAATAGAGAGAAGTGAGTCCTATTTACTTTTGTATTCTTTGTTTCCAGCACAGTGCATGGCACACAGTAGGCATGCCCATTTTACTTACTTTTATCTTATGTTTTGTTATATACTTTAATTCCTTATACAAAAAGATACACAATATACCCAAGAATACAAAATGAAAATACTCTTTCTGGGACAGAGGAAAACACAACACAATTTTATCTTTTTATATATTGGCTTTAAAGTTTCCAGTTTTGAAGTTTAAGCTAAGAAAGTGTTTTATTAAAAATTCAGATGTCAGGTGACCAAAAGTATAACAAAGATGACATCCCCAAATCAGTGGGACTTAAGTATGAAATGCACCCTTCAATGACTGACCTGCTGAAGTTCAAAATCATCCACGAGTTGATGTCCTTAGTCACATAAAAGTATCACAAAAACCATAAAAGCAACTTAACCCCCCTCTCTTTTTACTTCCCCTAGAAAAACAGGGAATACTCTTACATTTATTATTTTTTATAACTAGTTAAAACCAGTTTATCTTTAAGTAGTCGCTATCAGAAATGCAATTTCTGAAGTCATTCACACTGTACCATGAAATTAAAATTAACTAATCCTGCATATTCACTGATGACAACAAAACTTGAAAATAATCTCAAAGTAACAAAACTTCAATTTCATTATTTCCTCTGGCACAATTTATTTCCACTTCTGTAGTGATTATTTAATATAATCTTTTTACAATTTTATTATTTTTTTGCAGTTCTTCTTGTTACCAGAAATTCCATAGCTTCTCTGACCACACTCAAACTCAGAATGTTTGTTCTTAAAAGAGGCTAAGAAACAAAAATGCAAACATAGGAGACTTGCCCCCTCATCCAGTGACTCACCCCCAAAGCCACACTGGCTAAAACATTCTCTTCCTTCCCTGTATTAGTCTGATGAATAAAGCTATTTAGGGGTGGCAACTTCAATAAAGTATTCCCCAGGCAGGTCTCCCAGATCCGAAAAAGTCAAAATTCAGATTCTAAGACTTTTTGTTAATGCCTTATTATCTTTAGATATAAACAAGAAGAAGTTTTTTAAATCCACACAAAATTATGAACCATAGTTTCATTTTTATGTATTTCCATTTCATCTTTAAAAGGTACATTTAAGTCTAATCACAAGAGGAACAACAATGTATATGAATACGAGATTTTCATGTCAATTAACTTTTATTTGGCAACTATCTCCAAAGGTGTAAAGAATTTACCAGTGTAACCAGTGGCTTCCTCATTAAAGGTATCTATATACATGGGGCAATTGTATCTGAGTTAACTACACGGAAGCTGCATTGGAACCAACCACTCATTTCACTCAATCCCAAACAGGAATCCAAACGCAATCGCATTCCACCACAGCTGATTCAAATGAATGAATGCCCTAGAAGGGAAAGGTTTTCTATCTCCATATACGTGAGGTATTTACCGTATATTTTGGACTATAAGATGCACTTCCCCCCGATTTTGGGAGGAAAAAGGGGGTGCATCTTATAGTCCGAATGCAGCTTACCTGGCTGTTTACATTTACACTGGTGAAATATTATGTTATTAAATATTTTACTACATTTCTTGCTTCAAAAATTTTCCCCTATTTTCCTCCTCTAAAACCTAGGTGTGTCTTATGGTCTGATGCATCTTACAGTCCAAAAAATACGGTATTTCTCACTTTAGGTTGGAAAGATTCAGACAGCCTGAAACCAGTCTCAACTCTCATACCTTGACTTTTCACAAACTGTTATCCACACTAACAATTAGGTCATTTACAAAGTGTCAGACATTTAACCTTTTTCCCACTGAAGGGAGATATTTTCTGTCTTTCTTCTTCTATGCTATAAGTCACTCTTACCCCCAAACTTCAAAAGACCCATTCTTGAAGTTAAGACATTTTTTTTAAAACTAAACACAGTGATACCTATCGGAGATAATAGAAAGCCTTTTCTGCTAAAGGTAAGAAGGCATTTTCCAACATGGTTCTAGAAGACAAAAAAATAAAATGTTTACTGAAGTACTTTCCCACCTCAAAAAATAACCAGACCTAAGCTGAGTTGTTTTTTTTTTTAAATTTCCCCTTTCCCCCTAAACAATGCTTACAATTTTATTCTTATTCTAAATTATGCTACATACATGAAATTTGTAAACCCAGATCTTAACTGTCACTACTAACATAAGACTCTTCCTTTACCACTGAAGATTATTTTTCTTTCATAAACAGCTGTAAAGAGAAACTTCTGAAACATATACAGAGTTATAGGAACAACTCACTAAGAAAGAGGATGTTTAGAAAGTTACTCCAGTCAACAATGTACTACTGCGCTATTACTTTTCTCAATGTTTCTGGACCAATTAAAAACTGTTAAATAACAAAATGAGTGAAACCAAATGTTGTAGTGAGCCCATTTGTGAACTTCTCTTCAAAATGCAAAGTCAGCCCTGGCTGGTGTGGCTCAGTCGATTGAGTGCAGACTGTGAACCAAAGGGTCGCTGGTTCCATTCCCAGTCAGGGCACATGCCTGGGTTGCAGACCAGACTAGGGGACACGTGAAAGGCAACCACACACTGATGTTTCTCTCCCTCTCTTTCTCCTTCCCTTCCCCTCTCTAAAAAATATAAATATATAAAATCTTAAAAAAAAAATGCAAAGTCAAAAAAATCCAAATCACCACCAAACAGAAAACAGCATTTCCCACCTCTTACGAACACCTTTGGTGATGGCACGCAGACACTGCTCAGCCATTTATCCAGTTGCATTTATGTCCTTAGCTCATTCTTATTCCTCCCTTAGACTCAGGAACAAGCCACGGAAACCAACAATTCTCTAGTTGAAAGCAACTCCACGGCTTCCACAAACTACAGAAAGCCCGCTCAGTCCTCCCTGAAGCAAAGTGATGACTTGGAAAATGACTCTAATGCTGATACTATGAGGTAAGACAGAAACCATTACCCAAAATGATATGAAGGTTATCAAGTAATTTCTCAAATGACAATGTAACGACTTTGATTTCCTGGGTGGTTTTGGCATTATTTCTGTGCTCTGAGGTTGAGGCTTGTTCCTTTTGTTGTTGTTCTCTTTTCTGGCTGCATTTTTAATGAAAAGAGGAGGTTCCAGAGAACACACTCAACTAATTTCAAAACTGTGTCACCTGAACATTCAGGGAGAGAGAGAGGGAGGGACAGAGAGACCACTTAAATCTGACACTGTAAAGTTATACAGTGTTGCCTTAAAAAGAAACTAATACTACTTTTCCGTGGAGTTGAAATTATACCCTTTCTTGTATT
Source organism: Micronycteris hirsuta (assembly GCA_004026765.1). Taxonomy (NCBI): domain Eukaryota; kingdom Metazoa; phylum Chordata; class Mammalia; order Chiroptera; family Phyllostomidae; genus Micronycteris; species Micronycteris hirsuta. The sequence goes on from PVJI01001088.1 coordinate 6,422, forward strand.
TAACTTCCAAACTGAACATCAAGGGAACTAAGAAATGCACGGTGGGAAACGCAAGGGTGTAAGCCCTGACCCTACGTAGAGGACCCCCGTCGTCCTTCCTGCCTGCTCCCTACAGACACCCAGCGTGTGGAGGCAGCACAGCAGCTCCAGCGTCCGGTTTCACACGTGCTAATAAATGACAGTGGACCCTTGAATAACAGGGGTTCCATCTGCCTATGGCCCCTTACACGCAGATTGTTTTTCTCAATAAATGCTATAAATATATATTTTCCTTATGATTTTCCTAATAAAATTTTCTTTCTCTAGCTTACTTTATTGTAAGAATGCCATATATAACACACATGAATACAAAATATTTGTTAACTGTGTTGTAATTGGTAACCTTTCCAAAGAGCAGATTACTAGTAGCAAAGTTCTGGGGAAGTCAAAAGTTAAACACTGATTTTTGACCGTGTGGGGTCCACCCCCTAACCTTCATGTGTTCAGGGTCGCTGTATAAGGAGCTGCAAGAAAAATGGATCCTAGGACCCCGTCTCAATCAGTGTTGCTACACCCTAGTATTCTCCTCATAATTTCCTTCTTACTCTTTTTTCCGAATTTCCCCTCAATTCAATCCAGGCTTCGTCCCAGTACATCCCAAGGTTGACACTTGGCTGAGGTTTGTGTGTTTTAACACTTACTTGCTGAAAGGTGGATGAGTGATCTACTTTTATGAAATTAACTATTCATATCTTAAAAAAGAAGCAAATGGTACCTGTGACACAGAGGTGCTATGCAGAAAATTCATTTATTCCATATAATTCATCAAAATGTGCCAATTTAATCTGTTTACACTAACTGAGTCTTAAATAGTTTATTCACAATCTAAAATCTACTGTGTGCATTTCTGCCTTTATAACTTTCTTCATACCATTCCCCGCATTTGGAACTCCCTACAGTATGCTCAGCTTCTCCCCTTCCCCACCCCACTTAGGGGTCATGAGCTCCCTTCTCTTAAAGCTTTCTGTAGCAGAAGACACAGTAAAACTATCAAGAAACTAACTTAAAAGGCAGGCTTGATTCAGAGATGAGATGATAACTTTTGCACTTAGGTCACAAATTATGTGCCTAAGACTCCCCAAATCACTATAGTGTATGTTAGGTTTTTCAGAGAAAAGCATTAGAGGGGTCACTGTGGGTTACCGTGGTGCCTCACATGCACTACTCTTGTACACTGAGTTTTGCTGAAAAGGCAAAGAGCCAGGGCATCCATATTCCTAAGAATGCCCCAAGAATGTGGAAACAAAGAACCACTCCTGCCGTTTAGGGAGATGCTCTCTCCATCTCCCTGGTCTTCAGACTTCTCATTTCCAGCTTCTGCTCTGCAACAGTCCCTGCCTGCCCTGGCCCGCTTGTCAGCCGCATTAACTTGTAGCAAAGTGTCCACTTATCTCCCACAGGCTGGCTAATGTGCTTGCTTGTTTCCGGTTTTTTTAAAACTTGGTTCTTGGCTGCACTACCTTCAAAGTCTCAGTCTCCTGGGACAAGAAGGCTATTTCTAGGAACTTCTGAACCACATGCTATTTTGCAAATATACACTGTTCAGCACATTCACCATCTAGATTTGAACCTAGGTGCCTGTTTCCTAGCTGAGTGATATTGGTCAGAGGTAAAGCTCTGAACTTCAGTTTTCCTATCTGTAAAATCAGGAAAATAACAACTCCTGTGCCTCACAGGATTTTGTAAGGATTAAAATTACTACATTTTAAAGTCTTCAAAACAGTGCTTGGAAACTGTAAGTGCTAAATTTTGCCAGCAGACTCTTCTTAAAAGCAGTGCATCTGACACCACTGCTTCAGTTCTGGATTCCATCTCCAGTGAAATAAGGGAATATCTTAATTGGTAAATTATCAACCAGATGTAACTGAATAACTCATTATATGCAGATAATTTCCGTATTATGAAATCATAATTACAGGTCATTAGAGATCAGCCAGTCCTCACTGTTCCCATCTCTGTTCCCCACACTTTGAGGACTCAAAGTTCACGTGCCAATTGTGCGTGGGTGCGTATGTGCACATACGCACACAGTACACTGGACCACGGGTCAGGAAAGAAGACAGGGATCTGCAATAACTTAGAATATTCTACACACGGGGTACATTTCTTACTTAATTACCGCAATGATCCCGGCTAAATCCACAGAATATTCTGGCTGCTTGCTGGAGTCTTACCCCTCCCTTTTTAAGATTAGAAACAGGAGAAATCCCTTCTAAGGCATCTTCTCTGACCACAGACCTGACCTATCTTAAACCTTAGCTCTTAAACTGAGTTCTAATTATGACAATACACCATGGACATTCTCTGCACTTACCATATGGCTTCAAACTTAAGTACTTATGTGCTCTTCCTTTTAAGTCTAAAAATTCCTTGAAGGCAGGAATAAAGACTTACTCTCGTTTTTATCCCAAGCACAGTACTTGGTTACACAAGCACTTAACTTGATGTTAATTTTACAGCTCAGAAAATGGAAACTATTCAGATTTATCCAAGGTCACACTGACAAAAAAGGAATCAGAAGACAGACTCTAGTGCTTCTCTCACTATACCATGCTAACTTCTCAAGTTCTATCTGAGTTAATTTTGGAGATTCCAGGCCACTTCACTTCGGCGCCCTTTTAGCCTATTTTACCATGGGTATTGGTACAATCCTAACAAATCTTTCCTACGCATTTAAATGAAATCCATCAAATGCACATTTAAAGGGGAACAAATAATTTTTTCATAGATTTCCAATAGGTTACTTTAAACTTATTTTGTAAACTGTATATCTGAACATGTAATTCCATCATCTAGTTACAATTTGTGTATTATAAAAGTGGAAATTTTTATCTGAAATTCCGATGGGCGAAATGTCAAAGTCATCCAAAAATTAGTAACAAACATTTTAATGATGATGTAACTTCATTACATGTAACATCACTATTCAATTCAGATGTCAGCATTTTTAATTGTCCAAACGGAATGATCAAAGACTGTAAAACATCTGTAGGTTTTGAACAACAGACTAAAGGTTTCTATATCTTGATCTATTGCCTCGGTGACCTTTGCTTTCACTGTCTAGTACCAAGTCAGTTTGTTGAATAAATTCATCATCATAATAAAATTCCATATCATTATTTCTGAAGGAAGATGCCTTCCCAGACATTACTTTGTAATAAGAACATACTGGCGGTCTATATAGATATGCCCTCTGTGCATATCAAATAACAAATGAGCAAACAAACAAAAACACCCCCTAGATTATTCCTATACATACGGAGCTACAAAGAAAGTTTTCATAATCCATATAAAGCTTTTAGGAGGAAGCTGTCAGGCTGTGCTTGATGAAGAAGAAAAAACAACTGCATATGTTTTTATGTAGAGATTGTCATCTTGCCAAGGATCCTATATCTTGGTCTTCTATTTTTAGTAACAATTTTGCCTTAAAATAATCAGACATACTCACTATTTCTAAATATTCTTACACCATTTCCTTTTTCAGACTCAATGTGTTATATGTTATATGGTCTGCAAAAATAAGAGATACCGGGTTGTCAAAAATCTAGTAACTTTAGTAACAAAAATTACGTAACTACCTTTAATGAGTAACTCCACTATTTCCACAGGTACAATTACGAAGTTTTTCACAGTACCTTCCCAGTGTCCGTCACACTATAACATGAAATCAACATGCTTTCCGACTAAAGATGGAAAAGAAAGTCTGCACGAGGGTACAGACAGTTCCTGTTTTGTTCACAAACTACACGCACGGCACCTACAAAGGTAGCTACTTAGTAAGTATAGGTTAGCACGCCAACAGTAACTGATCATATGTCCCAATGTTATTAAATTAAATTTTAATTCCTTTGAGATAATTCCATTTGTAACTTTTGAACTCAATTTCCTATTAATTATCTTACTTTTATTACATATTTCCATTGTTTGGTTCATTTATTCTTCACTGAAAGACTTATTGAATGGCTGCCACATACTAAGGAAAACACAAGATACCGACCTAAAATTTTGCAGTTTCACCTTTTAAGCAGTTCAGTCTTAAAAGTATGAAGCAGGAGCACACCATACAGTGAGAGAAAGGTGAATAACCTCACAAAAGACAGAAAATAATCTTGACAGGAAAGATGTTGAGGAAGGTTCCTTAGGAAAAGCAACATATAAAAATCTCCAAAATTGAGAATATGCAACATGAAACAGGTAAGGATCTTACCAGGAGTGAAATGACAAAAAGACCACATCAAAGTCATTTTTAACCTACTGCTATTATTTCATTCTAAGAACTTTAATTTTAAAAGTATACTACATTATATGAAATGCACAATTTTGAAAGTATTCTATGAAAACACTTTTTCTCACTATAGTTCTTGTTTTATCAGTCACTCAACATTTCACGTACATTCACTTGGGTATTTTGCAATGGTATGAAAAGATGATCCAGTACTTCTAAAATACTAAGTTGAAACTCCATGGGCTGAGAGACTCAATGAAACTCCATTAGTGTGCTGTGTAAAGACTGTCAAACTAATTTACTGTGCATCTAAGATGACTTTCTGCCTCACCATAACAGCCTCCACTCTCATCACTGTGTGAACGCCCTTGTAAAATACTGCTGTAACTCACTGCCTCCGGACCTTGGGTCTGCCTGTGCCTGGGCTGAACACCACTGTCAGCTTCATCTTCCTAGAAACAGATTCAGTCCTATCAGGTGTAATGGGCTTGACAGCTCCCCCTGCCAAAGTGAGGCCCACAAGGCCTCTTGACTTTCTAGCCACATCCAAAGTGTCCAGACTCATCTCTCCCAGCTCTGTTCCCCAAATGATTCAAATCATACTCACCTTTCAAGAATACATTCTAATGCCATGAGGTATTTTCCAAGCCTGACAATCAGAATGAATCATTTACTCTTCACATTCTCACAGCTTTTATATAAGCCTAAATTATCACACTTAGTAATTAGGAATAATCAAAATTTATATAGGTAGTAATCTCTCAGAGTTAACACGACTTGCACCTTTCTATTTATCTTTTTATTCTTAAATAATCTGCACACGATAAATTACATGTCTTAATTGCAATCTTTAAAAATCTAAGTAATTAAAATTTCATTTGGGGATACTGGAACTGGGAGAGATTTTTAGCACACCCGTCCTAGTATTCCTATATATGTATTATATTATATTGTTTAACAATATCCCACAAGCATATTATTATGCATCAAAACAAAATATATTTATTATGTGCACATGCAACTTTCATTAAAAATATTATTATATATAATGTACTCTACTTGCTATTCTCTTTCATTTCAGTGCTGTTCATACCCACTAAATACTGTCTTCACAAACTGATATTCGATGGCAATCTACAATTTGAAAAGCACTGGTCTAGTTCAAATCTTTAAATAAAGACATGAGAATCCAGGATGACTACAGGAATTCCCCGAAGTTCCTGAACTAGCTTAGCTAATGTCAGTCAGACATCACATTCTAAGACTCCCATCACACGGCCTCGGCAACGGTTCTGAACAGTCTCAGTGTGCATTCCCCCACTGGCTCCAGAAAAACCAGAAGCTTCCAATGAATACTCAAAGCTCTACTCTGGACCAAGGAATGAATCTCCTTTAATATTTAATATCATTTATAAATTTACTTATAATAATCCCTATTAAATAGCAACACTATATACTCAGAGGGTCTGGCTTTGGCTAATTACACTAGAGGGCACTTTTCAGCACCTCTAGACTGCAACACTAAGTGCATCTTTCTCAGAAAGTGTGTCACATTCCTGGAATTTCAGAGCTATGGTCTTTTAATCCATTACCAGTTTTCTACCAAGGGATTACTGTCTTGTTTTTCTTACATTAATTATATATAGAATCCTCAGGCAGAAATTCTGACAGAAATAATGTAAATGAGCTAAGCAGATGCTATTTTAATTAAAAAGAGTATATGCAAATAATTCATTTTGAATAAGAATTCAATAAAGGTTTAAAATTATTTTTATTTGTCAGTTTTTGTTGTTCAAATAAAAACCCCATGTTAAAAAGCTTATCACATTTGATTATTAATAATGGAGAATAAGTAGTCAACTTAGCGTTTCATCTGCAAGTTAATAAGTATCTGAGAAATATTTGGGAAGAGAAAACATAGGAAATACAAAATTATCTGATGATTAACTCACTTTAAGAAGGTGAACTCTGGGGTAATATAAAAGGTATATAATTATGCAGATAATTGCAAAAATATGTATTTTACATCTAAAACGATACATTGTAATACAAACTATTTTAAATTGCTTTCAACAAAAAAGGTAGCATGCACTTGTTGCAGCCATACTTCTCAGAAGATCCCCAAGGGGGTCATATGTAAGTCTGTAGCAAGTGCTGATTAACAACATCGCCCAACATAGGATCCATGTAAGTTAACTGCTACCTCAGATGGCCTGTCTAGATTTTCACAGAGCTAAGGTTAAGCCTAACTGGTCCCTGTTTAAGAGCACCGTCAGTTTGGAATTGTTTCAGTGCACATCTTAACAACAGTAACAGGGTATTCAAATACCAGGGTGGAGGGGCGAGGAATTATGGGCCTCCCAACCTGTAATTAAATCACAGAATGAGGTTTTGAAGTAGTAAATAATAAATCACAATGCATCCTCAATCTGGTAGTCACAGAAACTACTTTGCCTCTGCCGTAACAGCTGTGATCCCCACCTTGCCTTTTTGACAGCGCGCCTTGTCATGCATCTGGTCAGAGACTGCACAAGGAGCTTTTCTGTTCCTCTCAGTCAATCATGCAACATGCGTTGAGCTGGACTGAGCAGGCCTGTGCAACCACACAAATATGAATTCAAAGCCTTTCCTTTTCTATATGGAGACGGTAATTAACTGGTGAGCACCAGTATATTCTTATCAAGCTTTAGATCAGAAATGGAACCAAGGCACCTTGGCAGTCCTTAGAAGCTGTGTTTATAGAAAGTTTTGACTAATTGGAACCAGTAATCATTAATATCTTAACATAAAAACCTCAATTTCAAAAACTTCTTTGCATATAAATATGAAATACTAAGACTGAAAACGATACAAATATTTACATTAAAACATAAATTTAACATTTATAAACCAAATATAAGTAAAACAGTAAAATCAGTGCCAAATGTTATTACTAGCTCAAAACGGTTTACTTAACTTTTCCCTCATTATTTCAATTTTTTATATTAGTTGTTTTTAGAATAACTATCAAAAAATAAAATCCTTAAACAATATTCACATTTTATGTCTCTAATTTCATCGTTTCTATTACTCATTAATTATTTTGATTTCCTTAACTACATTCCATTAAAGACTTGTTTTCTAAAATAACTCTACTTGTTTTCAAAAGTACTATTTTAGTTCATTTTTTTGTATTTTAGAACACTATTTTTTAGATCACCTAATTTTGAAGTTCCCTCTACTCAATTCAACTACTAATGTAAAAAGCAATATTATGAATGTTTTTAATTCTATCAATCTACATTAAAAATCAAAATTATCTTCTTCAACAGCAAGACAACTACCATGATTCATTGTACTTATTTTTTTCTGTTTTATTTACTTAAACTCAACAATGGGTCACACATAAACCACATTTCAGCTGGTGACTTACCAAACTATAAACATAGTAACACTGATTATAAGAGGTTCCGAGAGAGTACATGAAACAGTGTATACATGGTGTTTAGCTCTGTGCAATACATGCGGGGTGGGGCAAAATTAGGGTTACAGTTCTGAGTATACAGGACAGTTTATTCTTACGTTATTATTTATTAATTATTATATACTTTGCCATAGGAACACCTGTAAATCTACTTTACCACACTCTGTACTTAGTTGGAAATCATTCAATAAATTTTAGCTTTCATCATTATCAATTTCCCCATTTTTAATTTAAAATTAAAATACCAGGCAAAAAGAAAACCACACTATTTGGAAGAGCAGGTCAAAAGTTTTGGTAAAACTTTAGTAAAAATAATTCACAATATCCTCTAAGAAACTGTATTCTGTGAACATATAATTCTAGGAGGAAAGAAGATGGTAAGGTTCTTTAAAAATCATTCCCCAAAATGGGTTGTCCTCTTAGGATGAACAATGAAGAAAATGATTTTATCTGAAAACAGAGAAAAAAATTCTTATCAATCCAAAACATTTCTATAAGTGTAAAAAATTAGCAAATAAAGACTTCTTGTTTTCCTAGTTGTAGTGTGTTCTACCTAGTTCTACCATGCCTGCAATTCTGATTGCAAAAATAGCATGTATCTTAGATTTGGGAAAAAAAAAAAGAAAGAAAAAAATCTGTATCTTGCCTAAGCAGGTAGGCAAGAACACTACTTAAATTTTTTTTTTAAATAATGTAACTATTATAGGAATTTAGGTAGAATATTAGAAATGGAAAAATAATAAAGTTGAACCGGCTGATACCTGGAAGAAGAGAATCTAGCATCAACATCTGGTACAGTATCAGGAGAACCCAGTGTAACTTACTAGGTAAAGTAGCCAGGACATAAGAAATCTCATAGTATAAAGTTTACTGGTTACGTATTTTCTCCTCATTTTCACATAAAGTCCTAATAAGCCCATCATAAGTTAAAAATAACCTAAGTCAAAAATGCAATTCAGCCTGGCTGGTGTAGCTCAGTGGATTGAGCGTGGGCTGGGAACCAGAGGGTCCCGGTTCAATTCCCAGTCGGGGCACATGCCTGGGTTGCGGCCAGATCCCCGATGAGGGCCATGTGAGAGGCAACCATACATTGTTCTTTCTCCCTCCCTTCTCCTCTCTCTGAAAATAAATAAATAAAATCTTTTAAAAAAATGCAATTCATACACGTAACTTACTGAACATCACAGCTTAGCTTAGCCTACCCTAAACATGCTCTGAACAATTACTTCAGCCTGCAGTTGGGCAAAATCATCACAATGCCACTGCCCAGCATCACAAGTGAGTATTGAACCACAAGAAAAGGTCAAAATTCAAAGCAGTTTCTACTGAATGTGAATTACTTTTGCACCATCATAAATTCAAAAAATCATAAGCCAAGGACTATCTGTGTTTTATTTTAGAATTAGTAACTACAAAGTGTCCTTGAAAATAGGAGGGGCAGAAGGGTATTTATATTTCTTCAAAAATCTACAACAAAGCTTCAATACTCATCCAAATAGGTGTGAAAACAACATAATCCCAGATGTTCCTACTGGCCACACTATGTTAATTCAACACTTAAGTGAATATTGATTGGTATCTATTTTCCTGGTCCAACCAATAACTCAAAAACAAACTTATTTTTGTAGTACTTTAGTACTCAAGTAGTATTAGATGTTACATTAAAAAACTGATCTGCTTAGGTTCTCATATAAAATACACCATCATGAAAATAAAATGGGTAACTTCTCAGACCAAAGCTACATACATATCCTGCAAAATCCTTTCTCTCCCAATGAAACACAGTTTGCCTTAACTGGGGAAGTTAATTATGTGATTTGGTTCCACAAACCAACTAATGTAGCCAGCTGCATTCCAACTAAGAGTCAACACAGACAGTTTGAGCTGTCAACAAAAGACATAATTAAGTAGAAAAAAACTGCTGTCGATAAAATATGGCCACAACATTCAAAACTTTGAAAACAAAGAGGGACAAAAAAATTTGGACTATATTGTATACTCAGTGCATCTTACCCACTACCAAATAGAGTTAAATAAAAATAATCTAAGAGAAAACTCACAAAAACCTATTTGTGGAGAAGTTTTATGCAACCATGGTTAAAATTCATTTTCTTAACTAGGATTTCACAAAATAAAGCCCTACATAAAATGGTTGAGGGTCTGTTTTCCCAGTTCTGCCCATCTAGATGCACTGGAGAGAAGCTGATATATTCCATTTAACAGATGAGTTAGGTCTTAATTATCTACCAGAATCAGCTGAAAGGGACTAGTATAGCACATGATGAACGGTAAAAAGAGACTCCTTATTTTTTTCAGTTTAAAAGATGTCATGGAAACAAAAAACATTAGTCTCTCCCTCAGGGTTATCTTCTACCCATAAAGTTAATTTGTATGTTTACAATGTTTCTAATTTTTCGAACTTTGTTCACGGTTATTATGTCATTATCCATATAAACACCTCTAATTATCTGGATATGCTTTGTAGAAAGCATAATTTCTTTTTACGGAATCAATGGTATTTTTTACTGTTAATTTTTTTTTTAAGATAAAATTGACTTTCAATGTGATGAATACCAAAGAGCCAAGAATCTATGTGGAACACTGTAGTAGCAGTGTATTTGGCTAAAATCCTTCAGTAGGTTTGCTAGAAAGCAGTGTCTCTTAGTTAAATAGTAGTTGAAACCAGTAAACTGCAAACCACAGGATTATTTGGTGGTGGTGGGGCTGACAGGTTAATATATCACTATAATGTTAAAAACAGTAGATGGTATGGCACTACTTAAAGTCAGGATTTGAGGTGTTAGGATTAAGTAATCTTAAAATTGTGTTCTACAAAACAATCTACATTAAGAAAGACTTAAGGCTGACTTAATCTTCCATCCCTGCACAAATCTGAGAAGGTTGTTTCGTGTCTTTTAAGTAGACAAGGAACATCCAACTACTTAAGAAATAACTTCCCTGATGATATGTGAGACTTGAGCAACATGCTAGAAAGAATTCCAACAAGGGCACCATAAAGATATTCAAATGATCACTCTATGAAAAAGGTAAAACATCAGGGTAACTTGAAAAATTATTATTTCCCTTGTTAAGATTAGGAATCAAACAAATCTCAGCAAATGCATAGGACTTGTTTTTGTCACAGTTCTAGTAATCGGAACTAAAAATCAAATTCAATGTTTTATACCTGAGCTTCCATAACACTTGATTTTCTACTAGTTACGAAGGACAGTCACAGTTAAGAACCCCTTTGTGCTTCATGACAGATATACCTTGAGCAAGTGCATTTTAAATATTTTATTCTGGGTTGAGTAATTACTCACAAATCAAATAGTTACAAAGTTTTCAAAAAGGACTTAAGAGTTGTCGAACGTTCTAGATGAAGGAATGATAGTTTAGATCCAAGTGTCTGCCCAAGGACACATATTTAGTGGCTACCTAGCAACAGAGAAAGATCGACACAAACTATTTTTTTAACTGTGATAAATTTCAGTGTCTTCATTTACTCATAAGTATTTTTAGAATTTTCCTGTTTGTTCAATAATAACCCTGCATTTTGAGAATGTTCCATTTCTCCAGATATTTCCTAAACACACTGACTGAATCTATTCATCTATATGTTGTATTTCTAATCCTACAATGCTACTTTCAGTCTAACCCTAGACTGAAAGTAACTCAATAGTCTCAAAGCCAACCAGATGTAGAGATCATTCCTTGATTGGATAGAGGCGTGGAAGCAGATTGATTATTTTCATATTTGATTTCATTGTTAGGCTAAAATTATGTTTTAACTAAATGGTTTTGAATGACATCTTTCAGAATGTATGTATGTATGTTTTAAAATTGTTAATTTTTGTTATGAACCAATTGTACTAGAATCCAATACAACTAAAATGCTATCATACTATATATCATGTACATCTTTGTATTTATTTTTTATTTTTTTAAAGATTTTATTTATTTTTAGAGAGAGGGGAAGGGAGGGAGGAGACAGAGAGGGAGAGAAACAGCAATGTATGGTTGCCTCTCACATGGCCCTAACGGGGACCTGGCCTGCAACCCAGGCATGTGCCCCGTGCCCCGACTGGGAATCGAACCGGGACCCTCTGATTCCCAGCCCGCGCTCAATCCACTGAGCTACACCAGCCAGGGCTCACGTACATCTTTTTAAGAAAACAGTAATTCCCGGTGTGTTCAAGCATAGGACATTCAACAACACAGGCCTGTATTTATTTCAAATTTCCCATGATTCCACTTACTCTGGTTTTTAGCCTTTTATATGACATTGAGCCATGCATAACGATAAAACAGTTGAAAAGGACAACCTGCAAATTTAAATGGGACACATTACAACACCTCTCTCTGGTACTATAATGTTTTAATTTCTTTTTTGAAGACAAACCATTTGGAAATGACCATCTGCTAGTGTGTTAGTATTACTCAGGAAAAGTGATGAGTAAATGCCCTCTGCTGTGGGAAAGGGACCATCGTAATGAAAGAAATTCAGAAAAATAATATGAAGCTAACAGACTCAAGTGCCATGTAAAAACAATTTTCATTAATTATTTACAACTTTCAAACAAAAGAATAATTTTTAAATGAATGTTTTAATCAAAAATAAAAATAAATCTTCTAAAACCTGTTTTTACACGAAGTCAAGAAATGTTAACTGAGCAAACAACTAAAAATCAAACTTACTATCAATTCTTCTATTTCTTCAACATCTATTCATATATACATAGGCTATGTCCCCAACAAAACTATCTTCCAAACATATAAAATATACACACAGTAACATATTTCATAGTTTGCTATATTTTTGTGTATTTTGAAACATGTTCCAAAAATGTATGTCATCAGTATTCAATGAGCTGGGTAAAATAATAGTTGTTTATTTACAAATAAATTATTATCGGAATGTCAAGTCAATTAACAGATTTCTACTCTATGGTATAGTAATTTCTGCGTATGTGTAATGTGTGACCTACAGCAAGTAGATGAGCTGTGTACCTAATAAGGGACTCCACCTTGTTAGGTTATATTAGGGAAGAAAAGCAAGGTAGGCTTTTCTATGCCGTAATACTCTCCCTATGCCCAAAGTATGGGCTTTGAAAATAAATGGATTCGCCCTGGCTGGTGTAGCTCAGGGGATTGAGCGTGGGCTGGGAACCAGAGGGTCCTGGTTCGATTCCCAGTCAGGGCACATGCCTGGGTTGCAGGCCAGGTCCCCGTGAGGGCCATGTGAGAGGCAACCATACATTGCTGTTTCTCTCCCTCTCTTTCTTCCTCCCTTCTTCTCTCTCTAAAAATAAATAAAAATAAAATCTTGTAAAAAAAGAAAGAAAGAAAGAAAATAAATGGATTCGCTGGGAAAACTTTGACTTCCCTAAATCTCTAGCAGAGCTTAACAGAAGAGAATAAAAACTTCCCTCAAAATTCTAGCACAATTTTAAGACCAAAATCTGCAGTCCTTCTTCATTAAACCTATATAATATTCTAATATAGTAAACAAACGGAAAATGACAGATTTTGATAAATATTCCTGGCCTGTTTGTGAAATCCGTAAACATCACTTACAGAGATTTTCCTTTCCTTCAAACACAATTAAACTGCCTTTGTCAACCTGCCTCGTGATTAACTACAGTTAAACACCTTCAGCACTTCTGACTGCTGCTGAGCAGACAAGCCACACTCAGCACCTTTAAAGGGCAAGGTATCCATATAACTATGCATTTAAGCCAGCAGCAACATTTCTTTTAAGATCTAGCGTTAGCCTTTTCCTCAAAAATATCAAGTGGTTTTTAAAAGGATGGTAGTGCTTCACAAATATTAATTTCTTTAATCCTCCAACAATGCTATTATCATCTTCATTTTAAATATAAGTAAAACAAGGCATAGACAGATTAAGTGGCCCAAGGTCACGAACAGGGGAGGACTCTTAAAGTTTAAGACTGTTTAGGCTGAGATTCACACTCAAACATTCTGGCCCTAAACTATGCTCCTAAGTACTATGTCATGCCACATTAGTCATCTCAATTGAAGCAATAAATTTTGATGCAGAGATAAAGGCAAACATTTTTTAGTTTGAAAGTCAATCCTGAGAAATATCTCACTTTATGTCATCTTAAAGTGAGAATATCTATTACAATAAAATGTTGCTAGCTTTGCTGGAACTCTCAAAAAAAGACAAAAACTAAAAATACAACAGGTCCTCGAATACAGTTTAATTATAACGTTGATGACGAGGGGGGAAGAAAAAACTGACTCTCTGCCAGTCCCACGGTCTGCGTGGAGTCTGCACATCCTCCCCAGCCCTGTGTGAATTTCTTCTGGGTGCTATGGTTTCCTCCTACATCCCCAGGACGTGCACGTGAGGTGAGCTGGCACGTCCACGTCATCCCAGTCTGAGTGAGTGCGGGTGTGTGTGTGCCCTGCAATGGAAGGGCGTCCTGTTCCCATCCAGGTTGGGGTCGCACGTGCCCTCAGCTGCCAGGGACAGACCTCAGCCACTCACCACCCAGAACTGGAATAAGCAGGCTGGAAAGTAGTTACCTTACTTGTGCTTATTCATCTTTCTTAAATGTATGTACAGCTCACATTTATTTCAATGTTGAGCACGAGAAAAGTTTGGGGTCTTTACTGAGATGTCTGGTGATGTTTTTGTGACCAGAAATAATACTGCAGAAAGTATTTTTGTTTACATCAATTAGCCCATGGTAAAATTGGCTTCTTTATATGTTATTTCACTTAAAGCTGCAGTTTCCAAGAACCTATTGAAGACATTAAGTGAGGAATTGCTGTATTAAAAACAGTAATTAGTGAGACAGAAATAGTAAGATAATATTGTAGGATGAGTAGTTGTACAGGAGTGGTTAAGATGAGCACCTAGAGAATCCTATTTCAGGAAAGTTACTAATTCTATGTTCAATTCTACTCTATAGGAGGCTGTTGATGTATACAGGGAGGGCAAAAGTAGGTTTACAGTTGTTTGTGTGGAAAATAACACAATCATTAATAAATAATAATGCAAGCATAAACTATTTTTGCATAACCGCAACTCTGAACCTGCTTTTACCCCACCCTGTATGTGCATCCAGAACCAGTCCATAGCTTTGACACTTGAGACTGAGAGTTTCGGAGGCTGAGCTTCATCGGTAGAGTCCGCTGTATAAAATCCAAAGGCAGGGAATAACAGTAAATGTGAAGATTTTTTTCCAGTCTGAGGATCTGAGTTACTCTGATTCTGCCAGAGCAAACATCAAGTCATGAACGATTTCTCAAGTCAAAAATGAAGGGGTTGGATTAAATCATCTCCAAAGTCCTTTTAACTTCTTCAGTATTTAACTTAGTCACTCAAGTTAAACAAGCATTTATTGATACTCAGGTAGCTCCACTTGTTATTAGTGTAAATCAGGGTTTTCTCTTGTGGTCTGTAATCACCTAATAGAATCAATGTAAAAAGTAATTTAGCATATTTAAATAAGTATAAAAGATCACATATTTTCCACTTAGTATAATTAAAGAGCTTCACAGGAAAATAATACACACTGACTACAAAATAATGAAGATATAGCCTTAAAAATAAATGTCGGCATTCCTAAATGTTATTTCAGAGTAGAATACATACAAAGTTCTGATAGGAGTAAATTAAAAAAAGAGACCAATATACACATATTTGCTTTAAAAATGTATCAGGAACATATATGATAAAACCTACTTGAATCTCACGTTTGGCCAGGTATTAATTTTTTTAATATTTTTAATGCATTTGTATCATTATGTCAGATGTAGAAAGCATTTTGATGGTTTACCTTTTTTCAATATTATAAACATTAACTTAAACATGCCAACTTTTATATATGTCAACTTTTTAAAACAACCTTCGCTGTTCCATTAAAGACCAAAAATATGGGAAAACTTCTCAAGGTTTAGATTCTTATTCAAATGAATACAGACTATTCCACATGCACTTGATATACAGTATTCTCCTTTATGCACTTCAAAAAGTTGAATTACTATAGCAAATGCATAATTGATTTATGGGAGAGAGAGTTCAAGGGAAGGACATATTGTTAATTGTGCATTAAAAAGGCAGAGTGAAAGAAAATGTACCTCTCTGGAACATTTTTAAAGCCATAATTAAAAGTGCAAACGCCAGATACAGGTGATGCTCTCCATTTCACATCAGCCCGTAAGCCACACAATGAACCTCAGGTCTCCCTCCAAAACACCACAAAGGGCAGGCAGGTTATATATGAAGTGGCAAATAAAAAGCTAATGTTTTTTTTTTTCCATGTAAATATGTAAGAGGGTTCTGCACACAAATACTAATCTAAAGAATAAGATTCAACTGTTGTTCCAAATTTACAAAGTACATCAAGAATCTGATCACAACATGGTGCAATACTAAATAGACTCAAATATTTCATAGTTCAAATCCTACTTAACAATAACAATGCAATTAAAAATCTACTGAATACAACATATTCATAATGTTTCTCACTCATAAGCATTATAAAGGCGCTTTAATAAATTTTACTTAATAACCCTGTGTTCTGAAACATTATCCCATACCCTTACGAATAGCTACTCAAGCCAGCCACTTTTTCAACCAAACAGAAGACAAGCATTACTAGGGAAGTGGGCTGGCAGTTGGACAGCTGTTCCCTCTGCTTGTCATATCCTTCGATGCAACCCTGGTTTGCCTTTGTTCTGACAGCAGGAAACAGCTGCTTGCACATGGGCCACCGCCTCTGGGCTGCCTCCCATTATTCCCACTTTTATTTGATGAGCTCGCTCACTGCAGGGATTTTTGGGAAGAAAGGTGTGCAGCCTATAGAATTGGGAGCTTAGAATAGAAGGCAGGCAGGTATTTTTCTTTTGGTAGCATGAACAAACCAAAACAAAAAGTTTTCTGCTCATTTAACAAGTCAATTTTTTTCCCTTTAATAACTGATATCAAAACCTAGAGCTATATCAACAAAAGCACATGACTATTCCATAAATCCTTTTCTTTCTACATGACACTTAAATGAAAGACAGACTTAGTCACAAAGTAGTATCTATAAACACATATTAATAAATACTAACATGTTGCTCCCCTGCTGTTTTACAATGAGATGGTTCAGATCTGGAAGATAGAAACTGAAGAAATATTTTGGGAAAACTTAAGGATACCTTACAGTTTTTAAATTTTAATAAAAACTTCACTTATAAATAATTTCATTAAGGGTAAAAAGGCAGGAACCTGCAGGATAAAAAGTTTCACAATTTCATTCTATGTTGGTTGTTACCTTTAATGAACCTTACAAAATAAAAATTAATATGGACTGAAACTTATTATTAAAATGTTTCATCTATATTCCCCCATTGCTCCAAAAGGTATAATTGACACTATAAAGCAAGGCTCATCTTTAATTTTCAGCTTGACCTATGATCTTCAGAAGGACAATGCTACATTATGACAATCTCATACAATTAAGTTGTTTCCAGAGAGAGGCATGCAGCAAGAGTGGAATGGCAAGTTTTCAATGCCATGGATGAACATAAGGAGGGCAAGTTGGAGCAGCTGCCCTCCTTAATGAATCATGGTTCTGCAGCTCTGGAAGTTTATGAGTGGGAAAAGACCTAGGAAACTCTTTACACATTCTTAGGATAAAACTACTAAAATGTCAAGTAAATCTACAGTTGATTATTCAAAAATATAATTTCTCACTATCCCATCTCTTGACCTATATACCTAAAATTAGAATTTTGTATATTTTTCTCATCTTGATACCCAAAACAAACATCAAAAGGAATGTGAGCCTACAGAAAACTTTATTAATGAATAATTAAAAGAAAACTAAACTTCTATTCAGCAACACTGGCACTCCTGATGTTTTCATTTGATGTGTTTTGATGGTAAAAATTAGGTATTTCCATATTGGGGGGCAGCTAAGAATCATGTGATTATCTCAAGTTCCTTCATTCTCTACTCAAAGATTGTAATTTTAGTCACTGAATATACTATCCATGTTTTCAAAAATTCTAGCCTTTTTTTCTGATATACTTGGCATATTTTACTAGGTCTTGTCTTGTGTGGAAGGTATTTTGACTCCTAAAATATTTTTACTGCCTTAGCTAATCTTACTTTGGACACTTTGTAAAGGCTACTCCCTTTTCTCTGATTTTTAGGCACAACTCTGATCTACCACTTAGGATGTTCAATGGGTTTTTCTACATTTCAATCAGAATGTGTCAAGGCACATTCACAAAGTACCGTATTTAGAGACATTAAAAAAAGTATTATACTTGATTTATATTTGATTATCTAGTATTAACAATTATTCAAATAAAAAATAAAAGCTAATGGTAATCCCTTATAACAGCCTTCACTTTTGCACAGATTTGAATACTTCAGTAATTCACTATTAAGAGTGTAAGACAGATGATTTCCAGCTTCATTTATATTCAGAGGCAAGCAAATTACTAAACCTCTTTTCCATCCCTCCACTTCCCTTTAGGCATATTAACAGCAGGTGGTCTATCTATACTATCTTTGAAATAGGTAGGTGGCTTAAACGCCTTTACATTTCAGTCAAGACCCTGTATTTAAAATAAACATGAGCTTTAACTTCATCATTTTCTCTACAAGATGCAGTAATACAGAATAAACATAGCACTTACTCTGTTCTTATTTTAATCTACGTTCCACTTAATGGTTTCACACCATAAATTTGTTCATTTTAATCCTGCATGCTCTCCAAAGACTTAAGCATTTAAGCTAATAAAGCTGACAAAGTGATCTGGTAAGAAACTGTAAGTGTTTCTGATATCTTATTTTATCTATTTTTGTACACTACAGACTTGTCAGCATTCCTTTATACTGGTGAACACCAAAGCACATTGTAACACTATCACAGTAAGAAAATCATGATTATATTGGCTATGTACACCAGCCCTAAGAAATCTAGAAAATGTCTCAGTGTCTTCAGTTGGCAATGATTCTTCAGAAACAAAGTACAAATTAAAATAATTTCCAAGGACACACGCTTCCTTCTCCTTAGTCTGACATGAGTATAACAAGAGCTGACTGAAACACAAGTCGATCAGCACCAATACTTAATACAGTGTGAATAAAGATGTCTCCATGATAGAAATATGTCAATACAAAAAAGTCAGAGAACATGAAAATAACCAGCACTATAAGAGCTTTCAAAATAAAAGTATGAAAAACTAAAACCACACACTTTAAAGATAAGAATCTTTTTCAGGAGAGGATTCTACCACTTAAATAGTCACTCAAACAAAAATCAAGTCTTCTAAGAATGTCTCCACATCCATGAACAGAAGGCTCTGACGTAACAAGTTTCTCATTTCTACCATGGCCTCTTGCCTTTCTTTGAGATTAGACAGGAGGTAGGGAACAAACCAATCTATATCCTCATCTTTTAAAAAGGTGCAAAATTTAATTTCTAACAAACTTTAATCTATCAGAAACTAGTGGCAAATAAAACTTAAAGTCAATGAGAAATGAAGACCTATTAAATGCTGACTTGAAAAGTACTTTTATTTTTCATTTTCACCAATAACAACCATTTACATTTAAGTTCTATAGTCCATCTGATCCGATTAAAAACTATTTTGTCTTCCAAAAAAGGCAGGAAAGAATATCATTTGCTAATGCTTTAAAAAGGAAATAACTTTAGGTAAAAGTGTACAAATTTTTTTTAAGTAGTTTTAAATAAATACTGGTCAATATAAATGTAAAATTTTTCATAAGCAGAAAAATGGGGAAAAAAACCAAGAAGTGTATTTTTGGTTGTTTTGACTACGCTAACATATAAATTAACAAAGTACAGCTACAAACCATTTTATAACTGTATTAACACCAAGAAAAACCAAAACCTTGATCACTTCATATATACATCAGCAAATAAATATAAAAATGCTTTCATCAGTACTAGCTGTTCTAACAAAAGTAATTTGTAATTTATATCGCTACATCCTAAAAAATTTTCACAGCTCACAATTTTCAAATATGCTAAAATTAGATTATCATTATGGGTGTTTTCCAAAATGTGAAGCTATTATTTGAAGTTAGTTAATAAGTCCCCATTTCGACCTTTGTTTTATTTGAAAACTGATTCTTGTAATTAGAAATGTTACCTTTTAAAGTCTTACGTTGTGTTACAATACATCAAAATGTTCCAAGAAAGAATTAACAGGAGTATTTAGTTTTTCTTTAGTGTTTCAAGTATGAGGAAAGACCACTGGCCATTCCTTACTTTCCAGCAAGTAGACTGCTAAGTACGACCCAGGGACTCCAAATGTTCCGATTTAGATAACAGGAGCAAATGAAAGTTTTTGCTGAAGTCTTCAGTTTCAACAAATATTAAGTATGGAAAAATGTATTTTCAATAAATTAACCACATTTTGTTCTCCTTTTATAAAAATGTCTCATGAATATGTATAAAAAGTTTTATGTGCAGATATACACATCAATATGTATGAAATTAAGTGAATAATTGCCTGGCAAAAGCCAAGTCTTTCATTTCATACAGATCTTATGAGGTTATTAATTTTTTGTTATTGTTTGAGGAAGGAAAACATGTATTTCCTGGTAGTTCAATTTTGACATGGTGCTGCACCCAACAGTTTTCAAGATATATAGCTATTAAACATAAAATTCGACAATGAAGATCAAATTACTAACAAATTCTCATATAAAGGTACAGACACTTAAAAAGTGAATACAAAAGATTTCATAATTAACCATGACTAAATGGGGACTCAATTCAAATTTCCTTTGGAGGGGGACTAATATGTCTACCTGAATAAACAGAAAATATGTATCTGAATATTCAATATATCTTACCCCATTTTAGTCACCTTATTTTTACATTTTATAAATATTTCATTAATTAATAGTTTTGATCAATTTGACTGACATCCTTCCTTCCTCTCTACATAGCACTGAGAAATTGTACCTCTTGATAAATTATAAAATATGTGGTTGAAGTAGTTAAACTATACCTGTATGTACTTTCCTATTACGATATTTTTATATGTATACTCAGACTCATTTACCATGGCTGAAAGTCACTACACTGGTGAGCTAATACTAATAATAGAGGTGGCCAATATTAAGTGGATTTTGTGGAAAAAGAAACAGCAAGATTACAGTCTCCACTAAAAAAAAAAAAAAATGCTGATCTGTATATCCTTACACTGTTTAAAGTTAAATGGCTCAAGGTCTTCCAATCCTTATTAATCAACAACAAAAACACAATTTTTTTAATCAGAAAACTCTTGATCAGGTCCTGTATTTTTCTATTCTTACAGCATTTGAAAATAGCTGAAAATAAACACATCTTGAAAGTGAAAAGAACAAAAAAACTGGAAAAACCCCCAAGGAATAATTCAGTCCTCTTCTATCTCAACCAAAAGCACCAGCATCAACATCCATCCACATCTTAGGAACCAGAAACCCAGGACTCATCCTTGACACACCTTTCCCATCACCCAGTCTGGCCTGTTTTAAGTGTCTAATTCATTCCCTTTTCTCTGTCTCTACTTTTAGTAAAATAATCCACTTACTGATACTTAATCCCACTACTCTAGTAACACCCTTTCAAATCTCCCTGAATAGACAGTACTTTAGTCTTACTCACCCCACTTGACAATCTTTTCTATACACATACACCTATCCAAAGAGAAACTCTTTAAATAATTTTTTTAAAAATTTTTCAGTTACAGTTGACTTTCAGGTGTAAAACATAGTGAATAGATATTTATTAAATTACAAAGTGAAACTCCCATAAGTTTTGTACCATTCTAACAAAATCCATACCATAGTTATTACCATATTACTGACTTGATTCTCTATGCTGTTTCTTACACCCCTGGGACTCTTTCTTTCACTGCCAATTTGTTCTTAATCCCTTTCATCGTTTTCACCCAGTTCTCCAATGCCCCTCCCATTGGCAACCATCAATTTGTTTTCTGTATCTATGAGTTTCTTTCTGTTTCAGAGCTTTATTATTAAGTACATTTCAAGGACATACTATTTTGTGTCATTGTGAAATATCGTATTTGTCTGGGAGTTGCTGCTCAACCTTTATCAGATTCTCCAAGGAGACCACATGCTCCAACATTTTAAGAACCACTAAGAACCGTAAATCTAGAAGGCAAAATTGTCAGAAGACATAAAGACATTAACAACCCAAAATAAACAGAGAAAAAAATGTTATTCATAGATGGTTAACGCCTGGTAATGTCATGCAGATTCAATTTTTTTAAGAAAACATGACATTCTTGACTTTGCATTATTTGGCTTTCCTTTATAATTGTATTTCATTTAGGTATTTAGCAATTCCAAATGAAGAAAAGCAGTGCACCCAACCATACTTTTTTTTTTAATGTTTGTGAAATAAGGATTAATCTGCAGATGATCAGATATTGCTTTACACGATTATTTAACTAAATAGCTTTCATGCACAGTTGAATATAAAATTTACTCATTAGCCTCTATTGTGCTTTCTTTCTTACGTATAGAAGAGTTGCCTCCTACTCTCTGACTTACTGACACAGATCTAATAAGTAAAGCGACATTGCACACGCATCCTGGTGTGCACACAGCAGAGGAAGTCAGAACACCCCAGGGAAGGAGTCTGGTTTGTTTTTATAACACCCCAAACAGTGCTCCTTCTTCCCATGGGGCTCAGCAAAAAACACTACCTTGTCCACCAGTAAAGCAAAATACTATTATATACAGGCTATTTTTGTTGTTACTTCTGGATAAAGTAGATGTTTCCAAACAGTGAGATTTTAGTAATCATCAACCACTAATCACAATAGTAACTTACTGACAAGATCAAGTATGGGGGCATAAGAAAAACAAAATCACTTGGCTACAATTAGATCCCTAGAAATATTTTACAAAGTTAATTTTTTCTCTCCCCTATCTTCTCTAAAAGGCTGGAAGAGGAAAAGTTGCTACTTAAATTTACTTGAGAAAAACTACTTAAATTAGTGGAGTTTTGTTCTGTTTCCCAAAGTTTAAAAAGTAACCACTTTTCCTATGTAACAAAGATCTCACTTTCTTCTTCCTAGAAACATAATGCAGTTCTCAAATAACTCTGTATAATTTATAAGCACAGACAGCAATTTATATTATAGCAATGAAAGTATTTTCTTGCCACTTACAATCCTGTATTATGAGCTCACTCTTGGTTAATGTTTGTTAAAAGTCATGGAAGATGCTGATTCATTCTACACACAATGTCCTGAGAGTAACTATTTCATTCAAAATCCCAAATATCAGTAAGATATTATTTCATTTTGTGAAAGATATACAATCAGGTTAATAGCTCAATCATTAAGACATGCTTGCAACTCTAAACCAGCGTGGCTCAGTTTGATTGGTCACCATCCCACAAAGCACTGGTTCCATTACCGGTACAGCCTCGGTTGCAGGTTCGGTCTCCAGTTGGGGCGTGTAAAAGAGGCAATTGATTGATGATTCTCTCCTACATCACGTTTCTCTCCCTCTTCCTCCCTCCCTCCCCCTCTCTAAAAATAAATAAATAAAATCTTAAAAACAAACAACAAAAAAAAGACATTGCTTGCAGAAGTTGATCTTGTGTGGAAAATGAATGCAAGAGTGTAAAATGTCCTATCAATTAAACATTGACTGACACGGTAATAAGGGGAATTAAAACTGAAGGGCAGTTTTATTTCTTTAAAAATTTTTTTGAGGAAATAGTACTCGTTTATCTCCATATACTTTAAAAAAAAAAGTTAGGTATATGTAAACTGTACTCATTCATTGGCCCAACAGCTACTAAATATACTAATGTGTGCCGAGTACTAATCTGTGAAATAAAACTTCAGGAAACAAAAATAAAAATGACAGGTTTCTGTCCTCATAGAGCTTACAGTGGGAGAGACATACAAATAAAGTATTTATAGGTGCCAGAACTGTTAAGAAGAAAATAAAGGGGATGATGTAACTTGGGAGGTACTTTCCATAAGATGGTTAGGCAGTCTCTCGGGGGTGATGTTAATTAGAGCCAAGGCCTAAAGGATGAGAAAAAATCAGTGATGTGACAAGCCGAGGAATGAGTTCCAGACACAAGGAAAAAGAAAAAAATCTGGCCTGTTCCGGAAAAAGAAAGCACGTTCATAAAACGTTAACAGTTCTTTCCTATTTCTCCAAGATCAGCAGGCCTTAACAATAAGAACGCGGACACTGGAGCAATGCAGTTTGGATCTGAATCTCAGCTGTACTAACTTACGAATGATGTCATTTTGGGAAGTCAGTCACTAAAACATGCCTAACACCCTCTTTTCCCTAATCTACACAGTGGCCATTGAGATAAGAAATCTTCAGCAAACAAAAATGCTAAATAAATTATTCCTTCCAGAACTGGTGCCAATTTTATCTTTTTGAACTTAATACCACCAACAAAAGTTTTGTTTTCAAATTTTACAATCTATGTAGAACATTTTCAGTAAAATTCTTTCAAACAAAATTTTCCATGTCCCTAGAAACAACTGAGTATTCTTGGAAAGTTAGGGTTGATGTAAGCCCTCTCTCCCCTCCTCCCTCTAGGGTGGTGAGGTGCCCCGCCCGGGGAGCTCTCTGTGGGGCACACAACAGAGGTTACTTAAGCAGGCCAAGTCACTTCCCTGGGTATCTACCTCTAGGAAAAAAACAAACCGTTGGCTCAAAAGCAGTAGTTAAAACTACCAATCCCACATTTGAGAAAATACAGAATGTTAGGAATAATCAGAGCTTACTCCCTAGAACAGTTAGGCTCCTAATCTATGGTGCTCATAGGAAAGTGATCTTTTCCTAATGGAAGGAAAGGAGGGAAAATCATAATTTTTAACATAGAAACTATTCCATGTCCCCAAATAAAAGTGACTAAAAAATAGCTATAATGTAGTAAAGCTGCAAAAAGGCTTCCAGTTTTCATGCTTTGCATTTATCTTTGTATCATTAAGAGTCTTAATTAGAAAATTAGATATAGCTCACTCACCAACTCTTAATATTCTCAATATATTTTAGCTAATAAGAAAGAACTGAAAGGTTGGCCTGGAAGTAACTGAAAGAATGCTGGGCACTGTTGCAACTGGTTTTGTCTACCTGCTCGAATTACACTCTAGAAAAGCAAATAATGTAAGGTCTCAGTTTTAGAAACACGAAATATAAGTAGGAAGTTGAAAGACGATGGAGCACGTCAGCTAACTCCGTGTCACTTTTACTTAGTTAAGTTTGTTTAGAGTGAATCGTGAGCAGAGAAGAGGGGTGGGGAGCTGACACATATGGAGAAACCACTCTCTGCAAGACAGTACATGGGAGCTTTTCCAAGCTTTAGAAATAATGTAAAATATTTCAAATCCAAGTAGATAGGAAAAACTCATTTTCCGACATAGCTGTAAATATATTTATAATGATTGAAAATTTTATATTAACAAAGATGCAAATGATGGTGTCAAATTAAACAGAAACTATAATAATCATGCAAATATTATTTTCCTAATTTTACCATTAATAAAGCCATTGATCAATTCATTGCTCAGTTCATTCTCTAGTGCAATATTTGCATAAGTCAATGACTGCTATTTGCAGGAAGAAGTAAAAGAATTCTATGCACAGTCTCAATGCTGTAGGAAACATTCATTTTCTTCTGAATTAGAGGCAGGGCCTCACTAAACATGTACACATTTGCCAAATGATATGCTGCCTTGAGACACATCACTTGGCAATTAATTTTGGATGCAACAGAACCTTCATGCTTAGGCAGTTTGGAGGCTCACACTGATTGTCTCATTGTTAGAAGGATATAGGAATTAGGCCATGAAATACATGTGACAATTTACTATTTAGGGATGCTTAGGACTGTTGCCATATCATTGTTAATCCATATCTACGGTAAGTAACTGCATAGTAAAGCATAAAATTAAAAGCCCCCAAATGCTGAAAAGGTAACACGGTTTTCATTGTTTTAGCAACTTACAATAAATAAAAATTAAGTCCCAGCATTTTTAGCTCTTCCTCCACAATATATAAACAAACACATTATTATTTTTAACATTCCTATAAATACTTAAAACTGTTGAAAAATAAAATATCAGCTGCTCTCCAGATAAGTTTAATTGCTGGTACAAGAGTCTAGGGGTGATTTAATACTTGTGACACTTAATTCAATAAGTTTGAGACAAATGTATTGGCTTCTAATCTTTTCAAACAACTTCATTATTTTATTTTACAACTAATGTGTATATAACTGAACTACAAATCTTTTTAGGTGAGAAAACATGCTCATTTATTCTGCGGCAGCTTGCAATGATTCCGCGGTTTCTTGGGTTTCCCCCCGTAATTACCCCTAATGTAAATAATTAAATCTTGCTTTGCACTATATCAAATTTAAATAACAGCAAGAGCCTGAGGTTCCCCCTGCTCTTCCCTTTCTCCATCCCTTAATCTGCTCACAGCAACCCACTCTCAGCAACCTGAGAATCCTCACAGGACAGCGCCCTGCTGTTGATGGCAATGTCATTTTCATCAGACTGGGGGAGTCGTGGGGAAGGTAGTGAAGGAAAAGAATTGTCGAACGTGGTTTTGGATGGTTATTTTCAATTTCTAGAGGAGGATACTTTCTCGGACCATCATTTAAAGCCGAGGCTCCTCAGGCACTACGCAATACTTACCAGACAACACAGACGTGCTATGACCAAGACCCCTGAGTCCCAACCAATGGTTACTGCGGTTTGGGGACCTCGAAACCTTGCAATACAATATAAAGACCAACATGAGCTGTCTGTTGTCCATCCTCAGTTCTCAACCCTGCACAGAGTAAAAATCAATAGCCTGGGAACCATACAAACTGATTTCTAATTTACGTCCCCACACCAGCTAGCTCCAGCTATTTATCACACACGCATCATCTAAATTCCTTGCACTGTTAAACCTCCATAAAATGAAGAGTACTTTACTATGTAAAATCCGTACAGAATGTGGTCTACTAGAAAGTATAAACATAATATTAAAAATCATACCCACAGCTTTCCATTGTCTGCTCATTTTTTTTTTTTTTTTTTTTTTTGTGCCTTAGAAACCAGCCTAGTTTTTCTGTTGTTTACTTTCATGAGCAAATTTTTTCCCTAAGTCAAGGTCGGTAATTTCTCTTTCCTCTTACAATACTGTGAATAGAGGTCATTCATTTATTCATTCTCCAACAAATACTTACTTAGTCTCTCCATATGTCATACACTGTCCTAGTTACATCGGAGACATTGGTAGATATGAAAAGTTATAGGTGAGCTCACTGGGTCAAATATAAGGGGTATGAAAAATTAAACATTTCTTTATCTGGAACTTATAAAAAGTAAATCCAGTCTGGCCACTCCCGCGCCTCCTCCCACCCCCACCAAAAGACTTACTCACATTCCATCAATATACAATCATCTGCTGGGAAACTCTTTAATTCACTGGTCTACTGAGCATTCACCAAATATTCATCCATTTGAAAATATTAGTTGCACCCTGCATGTTCCTGAGGTCTGGGGATACACACTAGCAGAGGCATGGCTCCTGTCACGGAGGGCCACTGAAGTCCAGAGCACGACAGGAAAAAGTGGACAGGGACTACAGAAGTCCAAAAACTAGCGGTGACAAATTAAAAGGGGCACAATAATTGCTACATGGTGTTAGAGCATGATGGAGCCGTTGATATTTTTTTCTGGCGAATTTACCAATAGAGATCATGTAAAAACAAGTAGGTTAATCTATTCTTTAAAAAAGTATCTCCTTTTCAAAACTGAGAAAGTGCTTTTCTCTCATCCATCTTAGCCTCCCTTTTTAAAGTCCTTAAATAACATAATACGAATCCACATTAGTAATTTTCTGTTCTTTCTTTTCTCTTAATTTACAAAGTCTGCTAGTTTTAACTTTGGCAAGTGAGATAAAATCCAGGATGCATATATTTCTTTTTTCAAAAATTACCTTCTGTACTCTGTGATGGCAAAAGTATTCATAAAAATTCTGATGGTAAGTAAAGCAAAAAAGACTAAGTCTAAATTCTTTTACACAAAACAACTCATGATGGAAAAATTCAAGACCTAAACAGAGTACATTCATGAGTTTGTTAATTATAAAACAGTATCAGATATCAAGACATTTTGGAAGAGACACTGCCAGAATCAGTAACCTTCTCCAGACGCAACACTGCAGAGCAGCTCCTTTAATCACACACGTGAAACCTGCCACAACACTCTGACGTCTCTGACCGAGGGTAGCTGAGTTCCTTAAACTCAGTATTATCGAAAAAAATAAAATCTTTGCAAAATTAGTTATGGCAAATAATGCTTTGATCCTTTATCATCCTATTAAAATGTCAGTGCAATGTGCACATTTCCTAAAATTAATGAGGGTGTGCAATGAAAATGACAAGCAACTGAAAGACAACCGTACACTTCACAACAATCACCCATCACACGCCGAGCGTGGTGACAGAAACAGCAGAGTGAAAAGTACACTGAAGCAAGCAGATTCGTATAGCTATAAACACTCTGCCCTAGTAGACAACTTCATGCTACAATATAGAGTTGGCGTAGATACTGACCTCTTTCCAATCTAATTTCTTACTTTTTAAGATGGAGAGAAGGACCAGAAAAATTAACTAGACCAAGATCCAAAATCTTGGATTCCTAGGGTTTTTTTTACCCAAAGTACCTCTTGTGTCAAGTTACCATAGGAAATTTTCCCAATAAGCATTGGACCTGACTGAAACCATACAATACGTGATTATTATATTTGCTGGAGATTAACATACTACACACATTATCTGCTATTTAAAATACAGAAAACCAAACAAGAGGTTTTTCTTTTTTAACTTTAAAAAAAAATCAGAGATGTTCCAAAAAATGTTACTTTCTGGATTTCAGAATTTCAAATACTTTTATTATTTTTTCTTCCTCATATTCTATAATAGTTGCTTAGAATTCAATATTTAGCAAGTTTCACACAGTACCAGTCTAAATTTCAAAAATAGTATAAATCAAATAATGTTGAAAGTTTTGTTTTGTGATCATTTTATACTTAGAATTTCTAATCATGTAAAGATAGAAGAATGAAAGATTGCAAAAATTCTACACAACAGAAACAAAATTAATTCTGTTGAACTGACATAACTTAAATACATTATCTTTTCATAAAAATAAAAACATTTACACAATCATGTCAGAATTAAAGTGACACAACTGCTTTTAAAACAATTCAATTCTCATTATTAAAGTATTATAAAATTCAGTCACTATATTTTACTTTACTACCTTAAATGGAGTCCATTATTTACAACTGTATTGGTAGCATCTTCTCAGTCCTTACTATCAAAATTTGAATGTTCAAACATAATTATTTAAATAAACCCTGGACAATTATTTCATTGATGAATATCTCAAAACTGTTTTCAGTCAACATTTTCAAACATGTAGAAAAATAAATGCTGATATACATTATATGACTATAATCTCTACAGCATCTTAAAATACAAGCTCCACAACAGGTGAAAAGTAAGCCATATCCAATAAAAACAGATAAATAAGCACTCCCAATTACAAAGAGAACTCATCCTCCACATTACAGGTGGAGGGGAAATTGTAGCAGTGTTTTCCACACACATGTAAACACGCAGTCCTGAGAATTTACGTGTTTTGAGCGCAGCTCCGTGTGATTCCCGTGTGGGCAAGTGTGGATCATGTCTGTGGAATGGGAATCCTCTAATGGGAATTTGGCAAAGATGTATCTTAAGAGATTCTGGCTTGCTGAGCCCTGTTTAAAATATTACCCTGGTCCTGTCTGCCACCGGACCTGAATTTACATCCTAATGCTCTGCTAATGAGTAATCCTACCCCTGTTCTGTATAATCCCATGAATAATCAATCCGATGTAAATATGTCCTAAAGCCTCTAATAAAAACCCCGGCTAAGCTACCCACGAGGTCTTTTCCCAAGATGGAGGTGGAGGGAAAGACCCGTGGCTGCCGGATTCTTATCTCCAAGCATGTCTCTGGGTAAGATTGATTCACGCGATCGGGGGTCCCCCCCAAGGATTTTGCGGGTCGAAATCCATGACAGGAAATGTTAAATGTGTCCACAGCTTAACTTCATCTGTTTTCGTTTTATAATTTTTTCAGGTCTTTGTACACTTGCTAGCATTTTAAAGGGTATGAAAATTTCATTGGCCTTCTTCTAAGTAACCATCCCTAATTCTGATAATGTAAGAAATAATAACACTAAGTCAAATACGGACCCTGATGCTGTCAAGAGTTGAGGTTGTGTTATGCTTTGAAAGACCGCAAACACTAAGGAATATATTGTATTACGTCTTCACTCTAAATTTTTTTTTTCTAAATATTTTATAATGGATGTGTGACTGCCCTAAGGGGAAGTTTATGAACATAGGTAAGTGAGGTTCCTTCTTCTTAGTTTTAGTTCTTCATCCTATCAACCACACAAAAAATGTTTCACATAGTAAGAGCTCAACATATATAGCATTTGCTAGACGAAATAGCAAATGACTGTATGAATTAGTCAAGTCAAGGAGTGGCTCAATGATATTAGGAGCATGTCCTAAGTGTCACTAGGTCTGGCTTTCTCCATTCTGAAGTGCCATTATAGAACTTCAAAGTTTCTATATGTGGTCTCATTTAAACCAACACTGCTATTATCCCAGGAAAACAACAGTGAGTTTCAGTGGCTAGAAGAACTGCTTACTCCTAATAGTTAATCATGCTCTCTGATTTCCACTGTTAACTCCCTAAGTCCAAATATAGACATCTTTATCTTCATATTTCTTTATTTTGCTATTCCAAACTATTAATTTTAATTTCTCTTTTGAGATAACATGTTTTACTATTCCCAAACATTTTTAAGGGCCAGTCTCAAAACATCATAACAGTAAAGATTTAGATGACAGCAATGAGAATAAAGAAAGATTAATTGCTGTATAAACTCAAGAAAAATTCTTCTCACTAGTCCATATATTGTTAGAGCACCAGTGTATAAAACCAATGATACGCTACCTAAAAATGTCAGAAAATAGTTCTTGCCTTCACCTTGCACTTTCTCAGCAGGCTTTCTGGTGTCAAACAGACCTAGCCAAAGCATGCATAGTGGGTGTACATTTATGAACCTCTTTTAAAGCCATTTCCTTTTTTCACATATACATTGCTTCAATTATGGAAGGCTAAATCTTGGGCACCACACTATGTACATCTAGAAACACTACGGAACTAACAGTTAAAATGAATTTTCATTACCATATAAATTAAAGAGCATCAAGAATGTTGTATCAGGCCCAGCTGGTGTAGCTCAGTGGATTGAGTGCGGGCTGGGAACTAGAGGATCCCAGTTCGATTCCCAGTTGGGGCACATGCCTGGGTTGCAGGCCAGGTCCCCAGTGAGGGCCACATGAGAGGCAACCATACATTGTTCTTTCTCCCTCCCTTCTCCTCTCTCTGAAAATGAATAAATAAAATCTTTAAAAAAAAAAAAAGAATGTTGTATCAGTCATGAGGATGAATGAATCTCATTTCTGCATTTACACTGATATAATGTGCCTAAGTTTCCTCAGGTACAAAACTGAGAAAATAATATAAACCCCACAGAGCTGTGGAGGCACTACCCAAGTCAATGACTAGAAAGAACTGAGCAGAGTCCTTGACCTCTTGCATGCATCCAACAAAATGCAGCCATTGGTTTTAGATTTAAATTAAATGCTCAAATTAAGGAGATATTAAAAACTAGTAATTTCTGTACGTATATAAAATAAAAGTTTTCCAAACTTTATTATGCTTGTTGTTTAGTGATTAAAGCAAGCCTCGTGATATAATCTTAGTAAGGCTATATGCAATATGAATATTAAAGATCTAATTCTTAGATTTAAAATATATATATATCTGTAATATATCCCAGTGACAAGGTGGTCTAAGTCTGAGCTTACAGTCAATAATTATGTTTTTAATAATAGTAACTTCATTAAACTACCTACATAAATTATCCACCAAATCCATTTCTTTTTTTGTATTTCTCATCTTGGAGAATTCATGATATGCTCTGACTCCCCACATTCAGCACTCACCACGCTTGGATATAAATCGCCCATTCCGCCAGCAGCACTGAGATCATTCTAGCTGAAAACGGTTTGCCTATAGCCACTGCTGAGGGGGCAAAGCCAATCTGACTGTGACATACCAGCATCTGAACACAACTGACTGTAAAAGCCATGGCTGTGATCATGGCAGTTTATGATCATAAGAGCAATGGATGATGTGACTTCCTACAAAAAAGAGGAGTATGGCCCTTGAGTTTCTCTAGAATCTGAATTGGGAAGCATGGAGCCCTTCCAGAAATAGAGCAGGAAATGAAGCTGACAGAGTGGAACAAGGTGGAATAACACAATGGTAGTCATCCTCAGATCACACAGTAAAGGAGTAGAAACTCTGAGTAAAGCGGGGCGGGGGGGTGGGGAGGGGATAAAGAAAAGACAGAGTAAAGGGAAAGAAAAGCCAGTTTGTTTCCTAAAGAAAAGAAGGTAAAGGAGCCCCTGGCAAGCACATAGAATCCCAGAAACTCTTGCTACTCCAGATCTTGGATCTGTGCTCATATGACCAGTTTCCTTCCATCTTCCAAACTCCATCAGTGCAAGCCAGGCAGTATGACTGTTTCCGAGTCCTGGGACAGTCCAGTTTGTTTTATTCCTGAACATCCATTACTCACCTTTCCTTGCCACCAATCAACTTGAAAAACCATTCTTTCCCTCATCAGTAATGTACCAAATTCCATCAATACTACTTCTGAAATTGCATCCATTCATTCCTTTATGTACCCTCACTGCAATTTTTCCAGTCTCATTCTTTCTCACCTAGATTACTTCAATAGTCTCATTTACGAAAAAGGGTAGAAACTGGCAAACCACAGAATGAATTCAGCTCACAGTATATTTCATTTGCCCCCTCAGCATCTGAATTTGTATTCTGAATTAGCTGTCAACATTTCAAAATATGGAGATATAACATTCAAAACCAATTTCTGACTTTTCTTTGGGGAAATATGATCAACTGAAAAACATTAACGAAGTATCAAAATACTGACAAATAAATCACCTGAATTGAGTAGCATCTGTCCACTTCAGACAGGCATGCACTTTTCAGTTTTGTTTCATTTCTTTATACACTGTACGCTTTATTTTTTTTATGTTAATCACTTGCTCTCATAGGAGCTTGTTCAACCTTCTCTCTGCTTTCAACAGTAGGCCCCCATCAACCCAAATAAACACCTTTAGAATAAAAATCTATAATCACCTTTGAAATTACTGAATGATTATTCAATGATTTTCACCTACACGATAAAAATCCTAATTTTTTCACATGATTTGGCCCATATTCTTTAACCTATACCATCTCTTGTCACTCCCTACCTGGCATCGCTTGCAATTCACATTTTCAGTGGCAATGTCTTTGCATACTTGAGTCCCTCTCGTGGAATGCCTCATTCTTCCTTAGCTGGCCGATCCTACCCACTCAGGTACTTCTACCAGAAAGCCTTCCTTCACATGCCCACTTTCATACGGGTGTGCCACTTACGTAGCTCTCCCTCCCTTGTAGGTGTCATAGCTACCAAAGTTATTGGTAAAGTTCATTAAGGACAAGAACCACGCTCAGCACGTGGCACAGTCCTGGCACAGTGGATGAGTTCAATAATTACTGATGATTAAATAGTTATTTAAGCATCAGGATCAACAGTTCTAAAAAGTAGGCATTTCCCCAATTTTATAATAAGAAAATGCAATTCAAGTCAAATAATTTGCACAAGTTCACACAGCTGCTAAATAAGAATCAAAATCTAAACCAGGGGACTTCAGACCAAAACTTGTGGCCCTTGAATGAATCCCGTTCTTGCTCTCATGGGAAATTCTGGTATAAATGTGATTTCACTACAAGCAATGTCAGTAAAAGAAAACAGAGACCAAGTCAATACAAAAGACAATAATGTCTAATCCTAAATCAAAGCTGACAGGATAAACCCTGTGAAATGTTCAGCAGTATCACAGCAATGTGATTGGCTGTCAAAATGCCATGACAACTTTCACAGTCGTGGGCAAACTAGACGAAACTCCATAAAATCGTCATATTTTGAGCACTTAGCTCTTCATTGTCTTACCCTAATGGAAAAATTATTAGATAAAAGAAAACATAAAAGCAATCTACTATAGAAAATGTATTAAGAAACTTCAACGCCCACAGGATAGACAAAAGAGATCATAAACTCTTTTTAAAAATATTAATGGCAGTCAAGAAAACATAATAGAACTAATCAAAGAATAATTTAGATTCGTTATTAAACTCAAGAAAAATAACACTATTATAAATGCTTCAAACACAAATTAATTTGGGCAGTATTTAAAAACAGCTTGTAACAAGTTTGTAAGAATAAAAAATTCTAAATTTTGTTTTCAAATGTCACACGTAGTTGTTTAAAAATGACAGAAAAAATACAATTATATTACATAGCAGTAAATATTTTCAGTAAGTTCAAAAGACTAGAGATATAAACAAAAAAAAACTTTATATTTTAAAGATTTTATTTATTTATTTTTAAAGAGGGGAAGGGAAGGAGAAAGAGAGGGAGAGAAACATCAGTGTGTGGTTGCCTCTCACATGCCCCCCACCAAGGACCCAGCCTGAACCCAGGCATGTGCCCTGACTGGGAATCAAACTGGTGACCCTATGGTTCACAGACCCATGCTCAATTCACTGAGCTACACCAGCCAGGGCAAAAAAAAAAAAAAAATTTAATATTATTTTAACACTTGATTAGCTTTCACTTTTACAATCTTTGAAAACATCACTGCTGATCCACATAGGTTGCATACCAAATTTTTTAAAAACACTCAAACATAAGCCTAATTAAATGTTCTTGCTTTCTTAAAAACACCAACCACCAGCAAAATACTGACAAATATTGTTTCAGTACATTTGAAATTAAAACCCTTGACAACAGTTATCTTTTTCATACACGTGGATACAGATGTTTTTAGTGATCTGTATGGGATCTTCTCGCCACACAAGCACCTGCAGTGCTGCATTGTCCTGCTAGGCATTCCTAAAAACACCTGGGCAAGCTGAATACTAAAAAAACCTACATTGGATGACATGAGGGATAATTAACAAATAAAACTATTCCTGGCACTTTCTCAACATTAGAGCAGAACCAAGCTCGGAGCCAGCACCTGGTGAAGGGAACTGCTCGGCTAGATGTGATAATTCCAATTTACACATTCAGCACAACATTCTGTCTGCCTGTCAATTTGAAACAGTTTCCTATTCAGTGATAACAGATACCCCAAAAGAATGCAGTGCTGAAATGCTGACATGAATTTTTTATGCTCCAACTAGACCCTCTCTCCTCTGGACCAGCTGCATCTGCCTTCTTCACTCTTGGAATGGGCTGACAGTTGGGTCTTTTTTTCAACTACATCAACAAAACGAAAATCAAAATTCATAGAGGAAATTTAAAGTATCAGATTCTCATGCAGAAGAAACACCAATAAAAATTTCTTAAGCACAGTTAAGAAAAAAATTAATGAAGTTATAAAAAAAATTCACTGTCAGTTGCTCTTAGTTTATATAGTACAGTACTTCTCAGCTGCCAAAACAAGAAACATATGTATATCTACTAAATACAGGATTTAGTAATTTCTTTTTTCTAAACTGACAGAAAAAGAGCAAGATAAAGCAAAAAAGAGAGGGACAAATATAAACTTTAACCCAAAGCTATGCCAGTTTATTATCCAGTACTTTTGTATGACTTTATTACAAAGAACTATTTATTATAAAATAGCAATTAAGTCTAATGTTATATTAAAAAATTATAAATTTTTCTTCTATTTTATTTACTTACTCCCTTCATATTTAAATAAAAAATATATAAACCATACTTATAAAGTATTACTGTTTGTTATTTTTTCCACATATATACAAGATTATATTCACTACCATCTCTCCCTATAATAAACTATACCTTCTCCTTCCGGGGAATCAATTCGATGATGATTTGTTTGTTCCAATAACACAGCCATGACTCAGCCATTTCTGGAACTCTCCTCTACTATTTGGTCAATGAAGTGGCAACACATTCTTTTCAATTGTTTTCAGTGATGCCAAACTTTCATTTCAAGAATGGATTGACTTGCTAACAATAAATATGCATCATCCAGGAATGAAGCTGATAAAATAATGCTTCAATCTGAGACACCACCATCGTTATAGAATAAGAGATGTGATGACCTATTAGGTGTGCAGCTCAGCAAGCACTTCTGAAACCTCACATCGATGAAGGGTATGTCATAGGAAACTCAATTTTTTTTTTAATTTATCATTCTAAGTCAAATGCATCTGTCTTCAAAATTAGGGAATACAGGTTTCCCCCACTATCTGAAAGTAGGGCATTGCTACGAAACTTTTCATTAAGCCAAAATGGCATAAATCGAAGAAGCGATTATCATTTATTAGGGAGACTTTTGCGTGTTCCCAGACCCAAAACTCAATGCACACACAGTGTCTTTGTTTTGTTCACCATGATCAAAACACTTAATTATGTCCAGGTTTACATTAAGGATAATATCCTTAATAAGCTCTTTTAGTCTTTCCTGATGTCTTAGGACACATCTTGCTAATGGATACAAAATAGATCAAGACAAAGTACAGATGCTCACAGACATAGTTCAAAGCTACTGCGATTTGATGCGGAGCGTGGTTCCCAGGATGGAGCTTGGTAAGGCCACTCTCCCTGCTCCAGGTATAAGTTGCCCCTAATAATGGCTTGCTGCAAAACCAAAGCTGAATGCCTTTTTTGCATTTTCCCTTTTTTTTTGTAGAAGTGAAAATCCTCTTTGGGTTTTTTTAGTTAGTGAAAAGAAGTACTAAGAGATCTTTCATAAAAGCAAAGTGATGTAACAAGAACTTTCAAATAGTGGGGGATACCTCTAGCTGCACTGTGCATTTACTTCAATTTCTGAAGGGAATAAAGCGAGGAAATGGGACAACTGTAATAGCATAATCAATAAAATATATTTAAAAAATTTCTACTAAATATAGAATTTGTTAATTTTTTTCTAAAAGAGACAGATACAGCATGTTAAACCAGTATCCATTTGCAATGTTATTTAAACAGAATAAGAAATGTGACTGCCAGAGTGTGTGTGTGTATATGCACACACGTACATACATAAATATATGTATATACACACAAATAATTAAAAGACATAATATGAAGATTCCCCAGCAAAACCACTAATTTTAGCATCATTATAAGCTACATTTTAATATTGTCATTAAAAACATATTAACTAAGAGTAATTTATTTTCAAATAAAACATGTCTGTAAAATATCATTATAATAAAACACAATTATATATAAGAATAAAATTTCCTCATATCTAAGCTACAATCAGAGTTTTCTAGTTATTAAAAAATTTCATGAGAATTTTGTAAATGATTATAGATATTCATTACTCACATTTTTAAACTGATGTCTTCATAACTATTATCTTCTAAAACAATTTCTCAAAGCACAGAAAGCAAATGGCGCCATCAATTGGGTTTCTCATTGGATTTCAAAAATGAAGCTCAATTTAGAGACTAAAAGTCAATGTTAGCTGACTTACAAATTACAAGTTATCACCATCCAGACAATTTAAAAAACTATCCAAATCATTTAAGAACTGGGCTGTAGTCAGTAACTAGGGTTTGCTGCCTGTAAGTCTTGAAGCATGCTTAAAGCAAAGGTGGCAAACACAAGGCCCCCGGGCCAAACCCGGCGCTCCACCTTGAGTCTGCAGTGCCAAGCTCCTTGCCCCTAGTTAAGGAGCAGTTACACCTGTACAGTCCGAACATTACATTGGGCCCTTTAAGGCAACCACAAGCCTGATGTGGCCCAGGTGAAAATGAGTTTGACGCCCCTTGCTTAAAGTATACTCAGCTGTTAATCCCAAAGACCCCCTTCCTGCAAGCTGCACACTTCACATGCAGACACTTTGTTTTTTGATGGTCACAATCTCACAACACTTTTTAGTAAGTGATCACATTTAAAATATTGCTTTAATACTAATGCTTCTTGAATGCATTGCTCAATTAAATGAAGTAATTTTCTGAGTGCCAAAGCACTATAAAAAAAACACAGAAATAAGTAGGAAATTATCCCTGAACTCAAGGAATTCACTAAAACATACAAATGAGGTGACCCCTCCTCAAAAAAAGTGTTACATGAAGAAAAGTACTTATAAACTGTTTTGTCCATTATGGTAGCTTGGCTACTCAAACTTAATTAACATTAAATAAAATAATGCACTTTCTCAGTTACATTCCCCATAGTGACTTATTCTACTGGACTGTTACTATATAAATTCAGAGGATTTCTGTTTATATGGGAAAAAGCCTCCTAAAAGTAAAAGCTTTTGATAAGTATCCTAAAGAACAAATAAACCTGAGTAGGTGGAAGGGTGGATCTCTTAGCATTGTTTTTGTTTGTTTGTTTTTTACATTTTTTAAAGATTTTATTTTTATTTTTAGAGAGAGGGAAGGGAGGGAGAAAGAGAGGGAGAGAAACATCAATGTGTGGTTGCCTTTCACGTGGCCCCCGCTGGGGCCTGGCCCACAACCCAGGCATGTGCCCTGACTGGGAATCGAACCAGCGACCCTTTGGTTCCTAGCCCGCGCTCAATCCGCTGAGCTACACCAGCCAGGGCTCTCAGCATTGTTTTAAAGGAACAATTAGTAATGTAGCTTGGCTGGAGTTATGGGAGGAAAACCCCACTTCAAAATCAAATTTGGGGCCTTGAATATTGTAGATTTCGTTTTACTCAGTGAACAACTGGTCACATAATTGACGAGATTAAAGCAAATAATGCATAATATATAGGTGTATAAAAATGACTAACATATAACAGATGCTCAAACATTGAGAGGAGGGGCCACGGGGGAGGAGAGAGGGAAAGGGTGAAGAGGGTTCGGGGGGCCAACAAAGGGGTGCTGAGACAGTAAG
Source organism: Micronycteris hirsuta (assembly GCA_004026765.1). Lineage (NCBI taxonomy): Eukaryota > Metazoa > Chordata > Mammalia > Chiroptera > Phyllostomidae > Micronycteris > Micronycteris hirsuta. The sequence goes on from PVJI01001088.1 coordinate 45,244, forward strand.
ACAACAGAGCTGCTGCCCCCTAACTTTGTTTGCTGGAGGAGACTATAAAACAGCTATGAGACTCTAGTGAAATGTTATGGTAAAGTCTCAAAATGGTGTACAAATGCCAGCAAATGTTTTTAAAAAAAAACTTTTTTCCATCCTGGCTGGTGTGGCACAGTGGATTGAGTACCAGCCTGCGAACAAAAAGGTCACCAGTTCGATTCCCAGTCAGGGCACCTGCCTGGGTTGTGGGCCACATCCCCTAATAGGGGGCGTACGAAAGGCAACCATGTATCTTTCACACACTGATGTTTTTTTCCCTCTCTTTCTCCCTCCCTTTCCTCTCTCTCTCCCTCCCTTTCCTCTCTCTAAAACAAAAACGTTGTTCCTATTAATAGATTAGTAAGGAACCAAAGTAGCATGTACTTTACTAACAGTCATAAAGGCGCTTTCAGTCTGGTAAAGGTGTTCAAAATTACTGTGGGTTCTTAGAGTGAGGAGAAAGAATATTTAGGAAGGGCCAGTTAAATATCACACTGTCTACCGACTGTAGCACGATGTCAACCACACCATGTGTCCTTGTACTTCGTGGTATACAGAATTTCAAATCTATAAACGAGTCTCTGATTTGCGTTCAACTAAAATACCTTCCAAAATACAAAAGAGGTGCTAGGCATTCAAGTTACTTGTATCTCACCTCTAAATCTATGTATCTGAAGTTGTCAAATTACATATTAAGGACCACATGAAGTGATTAAATATTATTTTTGAAGGTTTCCACTGTGACAAGTATCTTTACTGTTTTACTACTTTAGTAAACAATGGAATCTTAATGTGTGTGTGTATGTATATATTTAGTGAGAGAGAGTTTGCATTATCAGTATCACAATAAAGACAATCTTCCCCAAAACCAAAATATTAACATTACACTTATTTTAATTTTTTTAAAAGAATTACTAGAAATACTTATTTGGATCTTGTCAGAAGGGTTTCAATTTTACATCATCACATTTTAACTTGCCTAATCAGTTGAACAGAAGTACTTCATGTAAAATGATTCTTTTAGTTGCCTTAGCTACAAATCCCTGCAGGATACTATAATTGAAATCTACTCACGTAAGTTAGGAATAATTAGGGCCCTAAATTAAGCCAAACACAAAGTTAATTCAAATAGTCAGCGGCTGTCACTTAAATGGTTACGGAGTTGTATTGTTGCTTAACATTTCTGAATGCTTTTAAATGTACTTTGTTCTTCTCATCTGTATGTAGTGTTTTAGTACAATAGAAATGGGATCAAGAAACAAAGATTCATCAGCCTTTAGATTGGAGTCACACCTATATCCAGTTTTTGTCACTAAAGGGTTTTCTACTCAATCTTTGCTCTCAGTCAATTAACAACACAGTTAAAAGAATGGAATGACAGCTCTCAAAGGCAAGCTTTCTAGTAAATAAGGCAGGATCACAGAGTCCACACTGAGTGCTATTAACGCAACAAAAGTAAAAGCTTTTAAAAGCTAACAGGGATAGTCCCTATTTGCTTAAACTCTAAAACAAAGCAAAGGATTAAAGGAGCTTCCCATTGTAAGCAAACAAAAGGGAAACGATAATATCTAAAGCCCATACCTGAAAAGGGGGATATGAAAGCATGTCTTTAACTATTTTAATGATTAATGCTAATGAGTGTGAACTGATAAACTAAATATAGTAAAAACTAAAAGTATTGTTGGATTATTTCAATTATTCAGTGTTCTGACAGTTAATCATTCTGAGCAACTGTTTGTACTTTCAAAGAGCAACTGTGATTTAAAAAATATATATGCCTATAGCCATATAATTTCTGGATATTATTAGAAAGTTGTAGAGTTACCAAGATTGTTATATATTTCAAAATAAAGTCTAATTTATAATGTAATAATATCAAAAACTTTGAAATAAATGGTCTTTTTCAGTCATCACCATTCAACAATGTTAAACAATATATTTTACAGTACATCTTAAATACTCCTGCACAACAGCCTGGTGAGGCAGGAAAACGCTCCACTGACCTCAGGTTGAGGATTCAGTTCCACAGAAAGAAAACTGGAGTGACAGTTAAGTAGAGCTGCACGGAGGCGACCTTTGCAGGCCTTAGTTTCTGACCTGTAAACTGAAAACTTCTACATGGCTAACTAATCTCCAGGTAGTAATTCTCAGCATAAAATTCTTCAGGTCCATGAAAAAATAAAAACAATAAATATTTTGACCTCTATGACACCTATATAGAATTCTGCTTGCTTAAAATTTTCTACTCACTTTTTATTTGGCGTTAAAAGCTGGAGAATCTATGAACTTCATGAAGAAATAAGTGTAATGTGTGCCTGTGTTCTCATAAAACTAAAATAAATCATGTCGGCAACTTATCTTTATCTCTGATAGAAAAAGTAAAAGCAGATGATGTCTACTACTGAAAAAAATAAAACTTTTGGTTATGTATAATACGACAAAGCAGAAAAATCAGTAGATGAGCGTAAGCAACTAAAGCATCTTTAAACGCTCTTTTATATAGCCAGTTTACATCCAAACAGCACTCCCATCCTCTACCCATTTATGGCACTGCACGCAGCCATACTGAAGTGAAAATGACTATCCTCAGTTTTTGAAATATGGTGACTTTCAAAAATTAGTAAAGACAAACTTTTCTACATGGGTGAAGACAAATATACTGTACACTTTGCATTATGTGATTTTATCATTTTACTTCAAGAATTAAAAACACTTTTAGTAAAATGCTATTAAAATTATGTTTTCATGTAACAGAATAAAAGTAGGACAGATTAATGGGGAATACAAAATACCACGGAAAAAGGGTCAGGCTGTATTGTTTCTCAGTAATTTCTCAAAACATCAGATAAAAGGTCAATAAGCAGCATATAAATTAGGATTAAAAGTATAATAAAACATAAAAGTGTTCATAAAGTTTCAAGATAGCTTAGTTCCTTTTTAAAATAAATTACTAAACTGAAAGTGCTGTTATTTTTACATTTCAACTGTGTTGTTAAGATTAGGAAACAACCCTCGACTTAAAATGGTAGAAATCACTGTCATGCAAAATCTAATTTTCTAAATATTTTAATAACCAAAACTCCTTTATACAGATGTCCCCTCACAGACCAGCAAGCTCAGCATCACCTGGGAGCTTATTAGAAGTGCAGACTCTGGAGGCCACCCCAGATCACTGAATCAGAATCTACATGTTAACGAGATTCCCATGTGCATTATGTGTGCATTGAATTTCAAGGAACGCTGTTCTAGATAAATAAGACTGAAAACATCCAGCATGACCCCCCTTAAAGTTCTTCGTCTCCTGTACACATCTCTTCCTGAATCTTCCCCTCCCAGTATCATAATATCCATTCTCCTTTCCCAAATAAGACTTCTCCTTGCACAGGATCCCACTGCTTTTCCTTCTGCCTGGACACAAATTCAGGTATCTGACATTTCTACTACAACCAACAAAAAAGAAAACTATAAAAAGTACTTTCCTTCATCAACAAAATACACTGAACCTACACCACCTGTCTCCTTCACTCGACTTAGCAAATTCTGAAGCACCTGCCACCGTCAGCTCATCACAGCGTTCTGCCACGTAAGTCTTTTAAAATCCAGCACATCGCTCTGTCCTCAGAGCCACCTGCAAAGCCCCGTCATCCTTTCTATTGTTTGACTAAAGGTGATGAAGTTCCTGACTCTTATTAACATATTACCTCTAATCAGGACCTGAATTTAGGCATATCTACCTCCTGACTTAGATTTACTACAAAGAGAGAAAGAAGAACAAAGGGAAGGGGAGAGAAAACGAATGGTTAATACACACACTAACACACACCAATTAGATACAAAGAGATAGGTTCAAAGCAAGAGTAAAAAGCATTCTGTAAATAACCAACAAAATAAAGTATTAATCTCTTTTTCAAATTAAACCCATATACAAAACTACATTCTGCTTTATCTGAATACCTCTATTTTTCCCAGAAAATTTGTGTGTATCTGAAAAAACTAAAAAATAATCCCTTAAAATAAACTTTATTAAATAGAATAGATGCAAAAATAAATCATTTTAGTAGAAAAGAACACTAACACTGACATCAGAACAGTGACATTTTCATCCATTGTTCAATCTATACATATAGATAAGTGTTCGTGTCTTTCTCTTTCTTTTTTTTAACTGCTGTCCATTATCCACTTTTAGTTCGAGAATATTCCAACTTCATCTACTTTGTTAGTTAAAATCTGATTCATATCCAATAATTTAATATTAATCCACTACATTTTAAATTAACTGAGACCTTAACTCTCACCTTTAAACAAAGTTAATTTGTAATGGATAAAAAACATAAATAAGAGCTATGGGAAAATGCAGGTGAATAAATATTTAACTAATCTCAAGACACAGATTTTTAACCATAAATATATAATAGAAAGTCTCACAAAACAAAATAGCTATCCATCATAAAGTATGGAAAAGAAAAAGGGGTAAATATAGCAAATGAAGTAAAAGATCGGTAACTGTTAAATCTGATTAGTGCTACTTTACAAAATCCTCTCTTCTGTTTGAAACTTTCATTAAAAAATTAAGCAATATAAATTACATTAAAGGCAAATACATTTTTCATAATAAAAATGACCTAAGGATACCATCAAAGAGTTTGAGAAAGTAAGAAAAGCTGTAAAAATATAAATAGAAAAATTGGCAGAGGTAGTTAACAAAAAACTCACATCAAAACTACAACTGGCCATTAAATAAATCCAAAAAATGTTTCTGTCCAAGTTACAAATTTAATTTACAATCAGACACCCCTTTCACATATGAAAGTGTAAATTCTTTTAAAATTTAAAGTCAATGCTTATAAAGTGTGTAGACTGGTACTTTCACACACTGGTAATCAAAATAAACATCGGTATAACTCTTCAGAAAAACTACTTGTACCTGTCCATGTGCCTGATATAATTAATTAGAATTCCAGAATTCTAGTCTCAGGAAATAATCAGATAAAAAAAAGGGAAAAATTTCTAACATATTTATTTTACATAATCTTGAAAGAAATTACCTAAGCTCAAATGGCCAACAAGTAGAGAAGGAAAATCAAATCATTTTTAACATATACATGATAAATAACAATATAGCTATTTTTTAAAATTACTTATTGTTCTTCAATTACAGTTGTCTGCATTTTCTCCCCTTCCCCCACCACAATATAGCTATGAAAATCCATTATCTATATATATGATAGCAAGATAAAACAAGCTATGATAATATAAAGTGAAAAATCAGAACGTAAAAGTATATGGAGATGCAAAACCTAACTTTGTTTTACACATCATAGTTGCATTTTATCCACAATAGCCAGTATGTGTGTTAGAAACAAAAAGGAAATGTGTTACGGTTATATCAGGGTCCTAGAATTATGAACGTCTTAAAATTCTTACCTTAATCTCTTTTACTGATCTGCTCTTATGAGACTGTACTACATTCAAAATTTAAAAAAAGAAAATTTTTCAAGAAAAAGAAGCCCTCAAAACAAAAATAATGGCAGACATAAAAGTCAAATGCAATAGAGTCCCATGCTACTAAGGAGGGATTATAAATGTTTTTGCTTCCTGAAGCTCTGATACGGAATTCCCTTCTCAGCCTTACATTTTAGCCAAGAGATCCCAGGGCTGGGGCTAGGTATTCTCCTGGAATCACTTCTGTCAAGTTGACAAAAGGAGTTCAAGAAGAGGGCTGAAAGATGTCATGAGATATTCACTAATCCACATTGATGTCTAATACATGTAGACTGCACGGCTGTCATATGTCATTCTCTGTCATGCTGGAGGTGAAAAGAAAATAAAGAGTACCATGGGGTACCAGGCATATGTTTCAGTAAGACACTCCCTTAGTAATGTGGCAGATGAATCGGTTCTTCAAGATATACCAGTTCAACATTAATGCTTAGATGTGCTCAATCATTTGTATTTCTTATTCTTTAATACCACAACCTAAATATATAGCTCATAAAGAGAAAATGTGTATGAATTCAAAAAAGTAAGCAAGAGATTCATTAAAACTGAAAGCACTCAGTGAGTAACACAATTACCATTTACCAAAATTAAGGTGCTTTACATGCTTCCTGTACTTTAATTAAGCGGTTTTATTAAACTATTGATTCATTCAAAATATAGCAATGACTGGGATAAATGCCACATATAAATATAAAATTAATATTTCAAAAATGTCCTCTTGTATGGACAAGTTTATAACAGAGTTCTTTTAAAAAGCAAATTATTTTCTCATAGTAACAGATTTATTTATTAAACATTTGATTAGTCTTTTCTGTCAGAAAATAAAGGTCTGCAAAAATTTAACAGTCAAGCAATACAATGTTATTGAGACCTATTGGGTGATGGCTGTGTAGGACGCACTGGTTTATAATACTTCACTGCCAAGCCTAGGTCTACTGATGAATCAACAGAGATTGTGAATAAACAAACCTTTTCTAACGCTGAAAAAGCAGCACAAGAAGATGAAACAGAACAGAAAGTGGGACCAAAAATGTAAAGCAAAAAAACTGACAATAAGGCACTGAAATTTAATCTCTAAATGAAATATAGCATATTTTGACACTGAATGTTGGTAAATAAGATGACCAAAGTATATGCCAAATTAACTTTAAAAAAAATGCTGGTGTATCCTATTTAGTCTTATTTTTTTCCAAGTTCGGTCCCATTCAGATCAACTATACCTTGCTTTTGAATCCTGATCTTAGTACAAGGCATTTGGTGTTTACAGGATAAGCATCATCATATAATTTATAAATGGAATTAATATTTATTTTTAAAACTGACTTACATCACAACCTATACAGAAGAAAGCTGCTGCAATCAAATTACATTACACTAATATAATATGACAAGGAATATTTAAAGTGCCTTAAGAGCAATATAGTTAGGTACTCTCTTAAGGGGTAAAATCACATTGGTCTGCACTAAAAATATAAAGAAAATCATTTTTAAAAAATACATTGTTTTAATCACATGTTAATTTATATAATTTTTGAATTTAAAAAATAAGGTTACATTTGCTACATAGCAATCACAGATATGCTGTATAATTCCTATTAATTTAATGGGAGTTGTAACTTCCATTAAGTTTAATAAGAGTCATAAAGCCAGATCCCCATGCACCTTGCTGAAAATTTACCTCCTAGCTTTCAAATAATCAAATATACTGCAATGAACAAAAACAGTCAATTTTGCTAGACTGGGAAATCTAAAGTCCCTACAGTAAGTTAATTCAGCATTATCATAGCAACAGCCATGTAGTTATTCCCAAGAAGAAAAAGAACAAGGTTATCACAATGAAAAGAGACAAACTGAAGCACGGGTTTAGGAGTTCCAAAAATGTCACGTTTCCCCTTAACAGAAAATATGTTCTCTTTTTCCAATCTGGAGACAGTTTTCAATCTTGTTTTTTTCTTTCTTAGTACACTGTCAGAAAATAGTAACAAAGTAATTCCTTTTGGAAGCCTAGAATTACACCCAAGGAGCTTCAACAGAGTATAAAGAGCCATAAGAAAAATTACAGATAGTACTCCCCATAAACAACTGGTTACAACTTCTGAATCATGATGCATTAAACTGTAGTTTTTAAAAAAACTTTTAAAATGTTACTTTATACCACACTCATGCACCCCTAATGCCTAACCCCATCCACTCACATTCATACGATACTACAGCGCTTCTTAAGTGTGATGAGGCTGAGCAACACCGGTATCACCCAGAAGTCTGTCAGAAATGTGACTGCTTAGGCCCTACCCTCTAGGTGACCTTCTAGGTGATTCTGCTGGTCCTATAGTCTGAGCAGCACTGTCATTGTTTATTTCATATCCATGCTGTTTTCTCTCCCCTGACTTTTTTCTCCACAACGATGTTCACCACTGTCTTTACCTATTCAGCTCCTACTGCGAGTCAGCTGAAGCGTCACTACTCCTGACATACACCCACACGACTTACCACTCACTACCCTTCACATCAATGCCTCTGGAAGAGCATCCTCATGTCACTTACCTCATTACTACGACTGTTTACTGCCCCCTCTCTAGAGACTAAAACCATAACCTTCTTCCAAGATTTATGCTATTTTTCTGATGGATACAGAATGTGTGCTCCCTATAAGCTGGGCATTATTCTAGGAACTTGAACACATCAATGAACCAGAAAGAAAGAAAAAAAAAAAAGATCCCTATGGAGCTCACATGCCAACATACTGCGTAAACATAACTTTTATACATTTCATTATATGTGTGTTAATAAAACAGTGATAGAAATAAGATAAATGAATATAGGTCAAATTATTTTAATCCTTCTTAAGTTTAACACTGGAAAACAAATCTATTCCTTCCACTAAATTATAGAGCACTCAGAGGGAAAGCTTTATGTGCTGAAGTCTTTCTAATTCATATTTAACCCCTAGATTTACTTTTTCCTGCCACACAAATAGAGAAAAGACTTTTAGTAAGATATCATTTAGATAAAAGGCATTGTAAAATGTGCTTAAATAATATGAGGATAGATTAAAAACCAGTACAATACCATTCTACAGCTATGCTCTAAAATTGTCTTGATGATATAAAATAAATATGTATAGCTCTATCTGGAATATCTGGCATTTATACCTGGCATAATATTTTTCTTTGAAATAAGGACAAGCAAAAATGTAATTTGAGTTAATTGACTAAAAATCTGACTAAAGAAATCCAATTACATATATACCGCATAAAAAATTGAACCTGAAATCCATATTACTGACTTTGCTGAAGAACTGCTATTATTTGTAACTTGTCACTTGAGCAAGCCTTCATATGTCTGACTTATACTTTCCAGGGCTCCATTATATACCATAATTTAATTCTCTAGGACACAAAAATTCAATTTACTTTCCTACTTACTGATGCATGATTCCACTGTGGGTTACTATGCTTATAAAAATCAGTCAAAAAAAAAAAAATCAAAACACACCAGTTTCTCAACAAAACTGATTTTTGAAGGCCTTGAGGTTAGTTCTCTAGGAATAAAATCAATTCTAAGAAAAACTTACAAAATATTTTGAAGTCTAGTTTTTTATAATCATTTTTTATTTGGAAATTCTAAACATAATTTTCAAAAATGCCCAGGGAGAAGAGACTTGAAGAATAAATAAAATGTTCCTATTTTTAAAAAACAAGTAAATTTTAATGGGTAAGACTTGATTCTTAATCAAGAACTAATTGAAAGAAGGAGAGATGAGCTAATTTTAACAATTAGACCTTCATACATAAAACTTATTAAAAATGCTTAGTGATTTGTTTTAGGCACACAAAACATGGCCTATTTATGTTCATCTGAACGTAAAACACATAAGTCCTTCTTGCAAATGTAGAAATTTACCTCTCATATGAATACATGTAATGTAAGTCTGAAATTACATTACACCTTTAAAATCATATACTAAGGTAAAACACAACTGTTAAGAGGAGAAAAGAAAGTTCTAAAAATGAAGGCATGGTTCACAGCTGAATACAGTACAAAGGCTTGTTTTGATTTTAAACTTGATTAGTTACTATTACTTAAAATCTAATGTCTGCTTTCTATTTTAAAGCCAGAAAACTGGCAAAACCAGGCTAAAATAAATGGCAATCATGATTCCCCAGCAAGCACTTTCACGCCTGCTGCAGACCTCCACTGATCTGCAACATACACTCAAGCTACTCCGCCTGCTTGGCCCCCATAGGTATTTGAGGTTTCCACCGCTACACACAAGACAGGAGCTCAGGAGCAGAAACTGTGTCTTGTGCATTTTTGAATCCTAAGCACCCGGCTCAATTCAGTCACTCAGTACAATGAGAAAGGAAGGCAGAAACCACCCAGGAAAACTTGTCTGAGTTTATCTGTAAGGATCTAAGGGCTGACACAAAAGTAACAACCATTTAAGGACAACAAACACATTTAATGGCTGAATCATTAAATTTATGTCCTCTTTCCTGTGCTCTAATACATGATTTTGATTGGTTTTCTCTATAGGTGTTCACGGAGTTCACAGAGCATATCTGCTTTCTGGCAACACAGGTACTATCGTGTCATCAGGCTTTTCCTAAGACAAAACCATGGGACGCTGGGTCAACATCTGACAGTGCGCGTTAGCTCCGTACTCCCACAACTAGCAGTGTGTGTTTGTCCCAGGTTCTTTTCAGCCGCAGGAGGGAACTGCTTCAAAAGCAACGCCCCCTGGCCTGATGTGCCAAAAATGAAATTTCTCTTAACAGCAGATATGAAACCTGACCTGATAGGTCACACTAGAAATAAAACTGCAGTATCTCATGAAAAAGTCTCTGTTTGCTAGCACCCTCCTGAGTTAAGCTACTGTGCCAGCAAAGTAGACTCTATCTTCATTGAAAAATTTTTCATTATGTGGACTAATGAGCCATTTGTCCACACCTGGAATCTTTCCTAAATGTATAAAATAATTCAAATATAACAGCAGGAACTCAGTTAGTTTCTCCCCCCCGAAAAACCCAGACACAAAATTAAAGAATACACTCAAGATTTTTATAACGATCCAAGCCAGAGATTCTTATTATTAAACTCAGTTTCTGCACATTGCTTATCATTACATACACTTCATTCAGACATATTACATTTTAATGTTAGATTTCATGTATCTTTTAATTCCGATGCAAAGAGTAGTATCTTCTGAAAATAAAATATTAACATATTTGTAACTTTCATGTGTGACTTAAATACAAGTGAACATTATTTACTTTCTGATTATAGAAATTCTGATTTTAAAATGTTCCTAAATGTGTTATTTATTTGAATTGTATTATTAACTTAAGTCAACATATTGAAAGTAGGGAATTTTGAAGGCAAGGAGAGAATAAAAAAACAATTTTGGAACAAGCAATTCAAATAAAATTCTTTTGGCAAAATTAAAATGTTAACATTTTGAAGCTGATTATAAAGACATTAGAATAATAAGCTTGCTTCTATTAGGTGAGAGTATGACTCTTTTTCTCCACCTATCATTTTATTAATAAATATAAATGTGATCACTTCAAAAATACATATAAAGCCAATTTTAAAATTCTAAAACATTTTCTTCAAAAATATTTAATTGGGGCCAAAATTATCCATTATATTTTACATGTGTTTATCAGAGATTTTGTACTCTTTACAGATTTTACAAGATTAATGTGTTTTCATACTGAATACAACTACCAGTACCAACTAGCATCTTAGCTCCACATTAACTTCTGACCTGCTCTGTAAAAAGCACCTGGAAGGATGTTATTTTCACATGGAAAAAACATATTTATAGAAATAATGGATACCAGGAAATCCATATAGTAATTGATAAACTATGGTTCCAATTATTTCATTAAGCCTCAAAAGTATATGTAATTCTTTAAAAATTAGATCTGTCATCAAAAAGATATATATAACATTAAAATGGAAGCACTATAAAAATGTTTTCCAGGGGATGTGTAAAATTTTATTTAGTAGTTTTAGAACTATGACCACACACAAGAAGCAGACAAATCTAAAGGTGAAGTGAAAGAGTTACCACAAAATATGTGGCAATTTTACTAGAATAAATTTAGTCAATAAATGTGAAATATTAAACCAAAACAAAACTTTCATTTATTTCTCTAAGGATTATTTACAATTATATTTATAAATTTATACAAAATATAAATTTAGACTTCTAACCCTTTCTATAATACATAGCTGTGTAATGAAAATAATTCAACATTCAGAAAACCATTTTAACACCTATTTGTAAAATAATAAAATAATACTCTCTGGCCACGTCTATATATATAAGTGAGATTGCATAGTTTCAGTCTCCTGGATGTGAAAAATAAAATTTAAACTGCATCTTACCTTCTGTGTTCGGTAAGAAGCTGATTATAATGATAAACCACAGACTTCGCATTCTGCAACCAGAAGACACCATTATTGATCCCTTTAAATATTTTCTTTGTATTCCTTAATGAATCTAGTTATAAATGCCCAGCTTCATCGAACCCAGCAGTCTGCATCATTGATCCTCATATCTGAAAAACAAACAAATCCATCATTTATTCTATGGTCCTGGTACATTACAAAATATGCAAAAATAATGTTAACAATAACTCTCTTTCATTCCCTCCTTCTTTCCCTCTCCTAAGTGTATACACTTTTAAAGTATATATTTTGATTCTATATCCAATATGGAAGCTGTGTCTACATGCTGAAAAGCAGAGCCTCACACCTTAAAAATGACCAAAACCCAAAAATATGTATAGACAACCAGAACATAGGAATTCACATAGTAGTTCAATTCCTAATGATGAATTTTCCTTTGAAAAACTTAGAACATCATTCTAGAATGTCATCTGTTGTTCTATGCCAAATATTAGCCTTTTTATTAAATTACAGTCCACCATTGAACAAGACAAGTTTTAACCGTGAGAGTCCACATAGTATCCATAAAACCAGTACTGTTTTTGATTCATCATTGGGAGTCCGCAGATGCAAAGGGCCAACCGTATGCATTGTCCTCCACCACTTTATATAGGAGACTTGAGCATCTGTGATTTTGGTATCCACATGGGATGGGGTGAGGGGGGTGATCTGGAACTAATCACCAGAGATACCAAGAGAGAACTTTAAGTTTTGGGAGAAGTCGAAAGTTACACACAAATTTTTTAACCACGCAGGTTGGACACCCCAACTTCCATAATGTTCAAGGGGCCCCTGTACTAGCTTTAATACATAACAACTCTACAAAATGTTATAAATGCATATACTTTTTTTGTTTGTTTCTAGTAACAGTAACAGCAACATGATATGCAATTTTATCATGTTATCGTCCAAAATAGAGATAATGAAACTGTCTACACAACGGTGCACAATTTTTTAACTATGGTTGTATTTTATACAATAATGGCATTTCAAAAATACCACATTTCCAAACACCCCATATCAAATTGTTATTTCTCTGATTACTACCATTCATAGAGGGAGCAGTTTAATAAGGTCTCTTAACTATTTCACTGTAAAGATTTTCATATATGGGTTTTTCTTACAACAAATAATAAACTAGTAAGATCAAACCTACATCTTTGAGTAGGCCGATCCACCCACTGGACCCAAATAAAAAACCAAGAAAATGATTACTTTATCTCCAAGGTTGCATTTCTATTAAAAAAAAAAAAAAAAAAAAAACTGGGAGAGGTGGCAAAAATATAAAACCCTGAGCCAAGGAGAATTTTGACCAGCCCTTAAGGATCCAACAAACACACCAAAAAGAATAAGAAATTAATCTGAAGCTATTATCTACTGTTTAAATATAAAGAGTCATAAAATCACAGATTAAACTAGCAAGATAGTTCTGTAGTAAGAACTTTATTTTATCATGCCTATAGTGTGAGATGAAACTGTGCCCCCATATATGCCTCTGCAGCCATTAATTAGCCTTTTTTTAAAGCTTTCTCTGAAATCTCTAAAGATAACTAGGTATCCTGATGAGGAAAGTCAGAACTATTCACATTACCCAGTTCTGAGAACACCTCAGATGCTTCTCTGTCCAAAGAAATAAAACAAAAACAAAAGAAAGGGCACGTTTCCTTTTCTGAATGCCAAAGTATAAAAAGAAGAATGATACATGAAAAATTAATGTGATGGAGACACAATGCACACAACCCTGCAGAACTGGCCAGCTCTGTCTTTCCACTTTCTCCCTGAGCACCCAAAGACTATGCAAAAGACAAAACCAAAAGTAAACCTGCAGTTTACAACCGCTGTGGCAAGGTCCCTGCCTTAAAACTGCAAGCTCTTTTATGGAAAGCATAAAGAGAATAAGACAATTTCATGGCCTGTCACATCGAAAAGTCTCATCAATGAACAATCTCTTATACTCTATAGACTGTTCAATGACCTGATGAAGCAAGCAGAATAATTTTAACGTGTGAATGAGGTACATTCATTACTACTAGTAAAATTAAGTGAGCCTTTGGAATGCTCCTGGTTCAAGCCAAGAGTTCTGACTGTCCAAGTTTTGGTTGTAATGAGTATTTTCATTTCAATGAATTAATGCACATAGGCTGCTTGCCCACATGCTCAACTCTTGAACACATTTCTGCTTTCTTAAAGCAATCCAAGACCAGTCTGTCTTCAGTCATCCGCTCTTTGAAAGAGTCCTTGTTTGTGGGAAGAAAGGGAAGGAAGAAATCAGGGACTGATGACTGCCTTGTAGGAAACAGCTGCCAAGATAGGAAAACCTCTGTTGGTGAGGGAAAAGGAGGAGGAAACCGCACAACCAAGACCTTTTTTGTGGTCTTTGGCCAGAACAGAGCATTATATGAATAGATTTTAACTAGACTAAAATTTCAGCATATTCTTAATGTCTGAATGTGAAACACAATTTTAAAGTATGCTTTACTCACTTATGAGATAGCATAAGGTGGTTTCTAACAAACAGAAAGCAGCTCTGGAATGTAATAAAAATCTTAGTTCTCTTACACAAATAAAGCCGAAGTCTGTCCATCACTCTGTGCAGTGACTAAGTAAAAAAGTCTCAGATTTATTTTCCTCATTCTACAACCTAATCAAAATAAAATTATTTCAAAAGCTCATTTTAAATGCAAGTTTGAAAAGTCAAAAGATTTTACTGCTGTGATTCAAATTAAAAACAACTTTCCATTTTAAAATGTTAATGAAAACCGAAAGACTCAGCGAACCACAATTGGCTTTGGATAGAATGAATAAACAATGAAATATGGTGAAACCAATCCCAAGAAAACAGTGCTCCTAAATCAAACTCAAGCCAAAGGACATTCACAGGCATAGATGTAGATAACACTCTTCCTCCAAACTGTAAATACCTGCAAAGTGAAGTTCAGCAAAAGCTTCTCACAATGCAAAACAAAGTAAGAAACACAATCAGAAAAAGGTTAATTTCTTTTCAACAAACAGAAAAGATTAACCAAGTCCCCGCATTAACCACCAGTTTGTCTTTAGATTATTGGAAAACTTTTCTTCCCCAAGAACTTCAGAGAGGACCTGGAAGTGTAAAGACACAGTGCACGGATCAAACCCCTCCTAATGCTAAGTAAGGGTTCACTTCTCTCTCTCATTTTTTAATCCTCACCCAAGAACATGTTCATTGATTGAGAGAAAGGAAGGGAGAGAGAGACAGAGAGACATCAATGTGAGAGAGAAGCATCAATCAGCTGACTCTTGTATTTGCCCTGACCCAGGAACTGGTGACCTAGGTATGTGCCCTGACTAGGGATAGAAGCCCCAACCTTTTGGTGTATGGGACGACACTCCAACCAGCTGAGCCACGTGGCCAGGGCACAGTTCATTTCTTAATAAAAACAGAAACAGAACATTTCTACTTAAAATATGATCTAAAAAAAGTCAAAGCCACTTCCAATGTACAAACTCCTCCTATATTTTATTCTTATTCTTCAAGTAAGAAGACTCAAACAATTCCATCGTAATCTTATTTTTATAAACCACATGCCACTGTCTACCAAACCTATGCCAATATACATACATGCATACATACATACATATATTTTTTTTGGATGTAGGTATTCTATTACTGTCATGTAAAAAGCCAATTAATGTATCATTACTACAAGTCAATGCATCAGTACAACTAAACCTTCCAAAGGAGAACAACGCTTTCCAGGAATATGCCTCGGCACTGTTCATATCCTAACAGTCCTCAATGTTTTCCACACAACTTACAGCGCATAGTTATCTGTAGTCTTTCAGACAGTAACCTGCTTATGCAACGTTGGGCAAAAGTAGGTGTACAGTTGTGAGTATACAAAAAAGCTTATTCTTGTATTATTTATTAATTATTGTACATATTTTCCATATGAACAACTATAAACCTACTTTTGCCCCATCCTGTATTTATGAGCTGCAGTAAACATCCACGCCTTAAATTATGGGCAAAATTAGGAAAACGCCACTAATAGTCATGTATTTATGTAACATTACCTGGAAATCATTTAACTTTTTATGTAATAATGACTATTTAGCAAAAATAAAAAGTTAAAACCATTCACTGATATGCATCACTGAAAGTAGACTATAACATGCTTCAAATTAGTGAGAGAAAAAGATAATTCAGAATTGTCTAAACTGGTTAACTAAGGCTGACACTCTAGTAAGAGCAAAGTCACCATAAAGATTCATATATAAAGCTTTATCTTTGATTTCCTCTCATGGACACGGAACTGCTGGGAACAAAACACCTATAAGCAGGAGGAGAACAGGGAAAGGCAGAGCCATCCAAGCGCGAGACCTATGAAAGTCGCCCCTCCTTGTTAGTCACGCACTAATGCTGGGTAAAATAAAACGTTAATGCCTCGGGTCAGCCTAAAATCCTATGCACTAAATGCATGTCAACACTATATGAAAGTTAAAGATAGCTGTAAATCAGTCTTTCTGATCTTGTATGTGCTATGGAGTTATAATCATTACGGGTCATAATTCGCTAACAAAAGAAAGCTGCTTTTCTGTATTTTACCGAAACAAAAACAGCAGAAGGGAATACCAATCCCACTCTGGCCCCATGCAACAGAAAATGAAAACTAAGTTAATTGCATTTCAATCACGCTAACCCTCATTCAGAGTGCTCATTTTCCAGAAACACCTCAAATGCAGCCCTTACAGGTCAGAATGTTCTCTTCTTGCTAACGCAGAGGAAAACATCAACACCCTTGGGAGTTTACTTACAGTAAGTTGTCTAAGTGTAAAACCCTTGCTTTCCCTAATCAGAATGCCTTTTTTAGCTCCAGGCATTCAGAGTTCTTAGCCCATGAGTTTATTTTCTTTCCCTCACAAGGATAGGCTTGGGGCTGGGAATGCTGATAGAGATTTTAAAACCATGTGACCAAACACTCGTCACCACCCTCTTTCTCATTCCTGCAGACACTGGTAACAAGTCTAGAGTAGTTTAATTAAACTACTTATGCTAAAGTCCCCCTTAACATTCATCACTGACCTTACCCTTTATTGAAATTTCTTCACTGTGAATGAAGAAATTCTCCTACGAGAGGGCTTAGTGGAGGAGCAGAAAAGAGAAGAGTTCAGGAATGCTCCTAGTAAAGCACATCTGCTCTCCGCAGTAACATCTACCTAGGAGTCATGCTGAGCATGCAAAAGAGGCTGGTAGCTGTGGGCACCAGAGGCACGGCACAGGGCAGTCTGCCATCCTCTTCATTAAAATCCTTCCGTTGAAATACTCAAAACAAAGGGCTGTCATTTTCAAACCAATGTAGGGAACATTTTATGGCTAAACGTAAACTTGCAAATGAAGTTTCAAAAGAAAAAAATTAAACCTACACGCCCAATTCAAAATATTACCTAATATATCATGAAAATCTGATGGCTTTGCAATCTTTTCTACCAAAGCTAATCATAATTTGTTTAAAATATTTTGCATTTATTAAAATTATAACATACCTGCAACATAGAAGTTAGTTTTTTCTATTTTTAAATCGCAGTCCTCTCCAACTTTAAGGAATATTGCCCCTTAACTCGTCTATAGTCCAAGTTTCCCATATAATTTTTTTGACTTGAATACAAATTATGGGTACTGCAGCTAGAAATATTTCCTGAGTGTCTAGTATGTGTGAGATATTGTATTAGAACATATCACTAATCCTTATGAGGTCAATATTACAAAGGTCAGAAATATGAGGTTCAGAAAGGGTAAATAACACCACTAGCAGGTGACAGAACTTGAATTTCAATGAAGGCTAATTATAGCAGTCCCCCTTATCCACAGAGGGACATGTTCCAAGACCCCTCAGTGGATGCCTGAAACTTGGATGGATTTCTTTTTCATTTGGATAGTACTCAATTCTATATATACTGTTTTTTTCCCCTAAAGTTTAATTTACAAATTAGAAAAGCATGTGAATGTGGTCTCTCTCTCAGAATGTCTCACTGTACTGTATACACCCTTCTTGTGATTGCATGGATGAAAGAAATGCCTTATTAAGCTGAGAACTTTTACCTAACCATTGATTTCACCTAATGACTGAACTAATCGTTGGTCAGGCAAATAGAAAAGGAAAAACCCAGTACTGTTCATAAGATGCAATCTTATGTTTGGCTCGCTGCACTGGATCCTTTGTTCACATAGCATTGTTAGCAGCCATTCCCTGAATCAATATTCAGATTCCCTGTCAATCTATGTATAACAACTAAATTAAATAATAATGACCCAGGATCTGTTTGTATACATTAGATCATCAATATGGCCATCAGAAGTTCCTTAGAAATAATGGAACTTCTCAGTAAAATATGTCAAATGATCTTAAAAATAAATAAGAAAAATCTAAAAATATGCAGTAATAAGTTGAAGAAAATTTTAAGTATATAGCACACTACCTTCTGTAATCAATAAATGATACAACTCATTTGCAACCTATGTCAATATACAAATAATGTCATCTAAACTTGCAATTCTAGTCCTGGTCAGGTAGCACAGTTGGTTGGAGCATCATCCTGACACCCCAAGGTTGTGGGTTTGATCCCTAATCAGGAAACGTATAAGAATCAACCAATGAATGCATCGGTAAGTAGAACAACAAATTTATGTTTCTCTCTCTCTTCCCCTTTCCTCTCCTTCTCCAAACGCAATAAAATAAAAATTAAAAATAAACTTGCAATTCTAACTTCTAAAATAAAGTAGATAATGGTTAACATTACTCATATAATTGCATGTCAGTTTAAATCAATGAATAAATACTGATTACAATCTAGATTTTTTGATATTAAGTTCTGATGAGTGTTGCTTATTTATTTTTACTTTATATATTAATTGGTCCTGTGTTAGGTTCTAAAGGATTATAAAACCAATTAAGATATGATTGCCACCTTCAAAAAGCTAATAATCTAAGAACTAAATTCTCGAGGAAATTACTAAGATTCAAAATATGAAGTAATAACTGCTAAACTCCCAAAAACTTAATGGTAATAAATGTATTTGGTACCAAAATAATGAGAGAAGAGAAATAAAAGTAGTTTCTGGACCTATGTTTCCCTTGAAATGTGTTCCTACATCAAGCAGTAGTATCACCTTGATGAAAAGGGCCAGTACTGAGATCGAGGAGCATACTAGAATACTGGCTTAACTGGCTTAACACTGCAAGGGTTGGACAACTCACAAACATCTATGTCTCAGGCTCAACAACTCTATATAGGAGGGTAGAAATACACAGTAAAACTACCATTCCGTTATTTTCCCAATTATTCTAATTTTAGGTTTATGGTCCTGATTCCATCATAAGTAATCTTGAGGAAGATTTTCAGGAGCTACTGAAATATGTCTCACTATAAGCTTATCTCTTTTATCAAAACATCCTAGCAATTATTCTAGTAATTCCATTTTTTAAATCACATCTAAAGAAGTTGCTAATTCCAAAAAACGTTTTTTGAAACCTACTTACAATGTATTACATTGGTAGCCATAACAGAATAACCTGAGACTTATCCAGCCCACATATTTCACACTCTGCCTTGTGGAAAAACTACACATGCTCAAAAGCAGGATGACATCCAGGCCTCCTTCCAAAAGGAGCAAATTCCTGTGCTTTAGCCAGGGTTACTCTCCATCAAGCCCTATGTTCCATACTGTACACATACACCTACATCTACAAGCAAAACAGTATTTTACTGAGTTGTAGAGAAGAGGAATGTAGCAATTATTACTGAAAATTAACTTAACAACATTAGAAATAAAACCGTAGTCTTAGTCAATGAACAGAACAGACTCTACTTCCATTGCTACTCTGAGGTTCTGTGTGGCTGGTATGGCTGATTTTTCTAAAGAGCATCAGGAGGCTCTGATGGGAAGAGAAATATTCATGGGCACAACTATAAGAAACAGCAATGAACTGAGTCATTTTGAATGGTTGTTAAAAACAAAAAGTTAAAAACAAAACTTCAGTTTATTAAAATATTAAAATATATCAAGTTTTACATGTTACTGCTTCTTAACTACTCGATCCTGGAATAGAAGAGGTATGTGGATTTTAGAAAATGGGTTTTCAAGTTTAAAATATAATTTTATAACCTCTACTACAATTTCAAATAACATTAATGTAGTAATAAAACAGTGCTGTTTAATTTTAAAAAAAGGTTATTAAAAAGCTGAGAAAAACTGACTAAAAAGTTGAATTACTTGCCAAGACTCTTTTATTCGGTAAAAGACTAACATATTTTTTGCAATATTTCAACCATATTTTAAAATTTTCCAGTTCAGAAAACTGAGGAAGATCCATCCCCTGTTGCAATTCCACATACAAATAAAAGCAAAAAATCCTGTACTTAGCAACCACCCATGGTAACTAGTGACTCTTCAAGTCACTTAAGCTAAAAAAATTTCTAGTATTCCATTATGTTTGGAAAGATTAAAAGCAAGGAAATATATACACTGATTATTATATAGCAAGGATCAGTAAACATTTTCTGTAAAGAACCAGACAGTAAATATTTTAGGCTTTAAGGACCATGCAGTCTATGTCACAACTCTGCAAGCCCGCCACTGCAGCACAAAACCAGCGCAGACAACGGGTAATGAATGAGCATGGCTGTGTGCCAATAAACCTCACTACACAAACCGCCAACCAGCCACAGTTTGCCAAACTCGGCTATAGATGAACAGGCACAAGATAAAGAGAACTGACTGCAGCGCAGTCAAGTAATGAACTGACCAGTAACTATCAATGTCTGCCAAAATAATCAAACCGACTTTAGTCTGTTACTTTAAGAAATTAATTTAAATGTTAATGTAAAGGTAAATTAACCATGCTGAAATGAGAAAAATAAAACAAAGCAGCATTATTCTGACCAAAACAAATTAGCATTTCAGTATGTGTGTAACAGATCCGTATGTGGAGCTCACAGTGTTGGGGAGAAATTCCAGAAAAGAAAACAAAGGACATCACCACAGTAACCTATCTTACTACTTTGTTTGGCAGTAGAGAATGTAAAACCAATCAAAACAGTCAGGAATGGGAGACTGAGAAGTAATGAGGTTTGGACAAGACTCCCTGAGGTCTTCTAGCATTAGTACGATGGTGTCAAATAGCTGTTGGTAAAAGTGACTTCAAACTCCTGAAATTTCTGTCACCACTGCTACTCACCCATATGAAACACTGGATATACCCCAGTTCCACATTGTATTCAACAGGAAACTGCTGAATTCTAATTTGTTGAATTGCTCTATAAATCTAAAAATTCTACAAGTCCAAAATCACCAACCTTACTCCAAAAACTTATGAAGTCACAATAAATGCACACATTTCTTTTAGAACAAAAGTATTTCTACAGCTTTCCAATTCCTTATACGTAGGCTCTCCCCCAATCAAAATACTGTGTTACTATTACAACAAATATTTTTATTGTCTGCAATGTAATGATTCTTCAAATTGAATAGTCAGGCTATAACATACCATGTAACATTTCTAAGCTACAATTAATAGTTATCACATTAAAATACATGAAGGCTAAACTTTTCTATCAATCTTACTATAAGACAAAAGAGTGGAGAAGGCTACAAAATTTTAATAAGAGCATTATATTACGGTAGTAATAATCTAGGTGTTTTACTGAAAGTGGAGTGGATTACAGTAAATGAAATTTTAAAATGTCCTTTCCATTTTACAGATAACACAAAATGACTTTTTTTCATGTCTGTAGCGATAAGGATAACTTTGCCACACATTTAAATGGTGCGTTCACACTCCCACCCCACCCCAGCTCATGAATTAATAATTGTGACATTAATACAAGAAGATAAATGATAAAAAGGTTAAGGCACATGGGCCAACCATAAACACATCCCTCTTTCAGCATAGATAATACTTCTCTGCCAATTACAGCTAAAACTTTTTAACAGTTTTCAATAGTGTTTTTACAATCTAAGGAGCAGCTTATGCACACACAATTTCACACAATTCAGGCTTAATAAATCTCCTGCTGGTACCAAACAATCATGCTAGGGGATTAAAGTGCAACATTTGTTAACATTAATAATGTTTTATAGCCCGGCTGGTGTAGCTCAGTGGATTGAGTGCAGGCTGGGAACCAAGGGGTCCCGGTTCGATTCCCAGTCGGGGCACACGCCTGGGTTGCAGGCCAGGTCCCCAGTGGGGGCCATGTGAGAGGCAACCATACATTGCTGCTTCTCCCTCTCTTTCTCCCTCCCTTCTCCTCTCTCTAAAAATAAATTTTAAAAAAATTAAAAAAAAATAATATTTTATATGGTTGTATGTATTAAAGAAGCCTCTACACTCTGCTATTAATCCCCTAGAAACCCTTCTAGACCAATACACTGATTAGGTAAAAATCCTACATATTTCCTTCAATTGGTGACTTGGAATAACAATGAAATACATTAGTGTAAAATGGTAAAAGAAAAAAATCACATCCACTATAAAGTGACAGCTTTTCCCTGAACCACACTTACAAAAGGTGTGCAAGTGCGCATGCAGATACATACACACGTAAGTGAAATTACCTCAGTCTCTAATAGTTTTGAAAACCAAAACCCTCTGGAGCATTATTTATTGTAAGTTTGGGTAGAATACAGCTCTGTTAATACAAAAGGTACTTCATCTTAAAGTGGTATAAATTCTCTCAGTGTTTTATTGACTCTTTCTCTGAAATGTCTTAATACCCCTCGTTCCTTCCATTCCCTCTGCCCTAACCTCTCTCTAAACTTCTGCAAAAATCTCACAGCTGATTTCTCACCCTCCATTCAGTCTGCCAACCTCCATTAGACTAATCTTCCTAATTTCACCCTAAACCATAAAAATGTATAAAATTGGAACGAATCCTAGAGATCACTTTATATATAAGACAAAGAAAACACTTGGGGTTTTGAGTTGAAAAAGGCAGGTCTCTAAACTGCTGATTTTAAAATGCTCCCATAAGTGCATATATCATTATCTCCCCATAATTATCACAACAAATGTAATACCTCTATTTTAACAACAGGGAAATTACAACGGGGGCTGGGGGAGGTTGGCGGGTGGTGGTAAATGGAAAAAGTTTTTAAAATGTGTCAAAAAGTAAAACTGGGAAAAAACCCAAACAGATCTAACTTCAAAAATATTTAATCCAACCCTCTGATTCTGTCAAACTTATTTGCTCAGTAATTCTGAATATGTCTTTCAAAGTAACTTTTAATCCAGATTGTTTTTACCCATATGGAAAGCATTTCCTTCCTTTTCACCCATCAAGAGAACGGATGGGTTTGAAAGCCACCCATGCCATAAAGCCAGCCTGACCCTCTCCCTCTGCAAACCCCTATGGTCATTACCTGTATCATTTGTATGATAGTTGTTATTGGGTTATCTTATGGCTCCTGTTCAACTAAGCTTGTAAACTATTTTTAATTTCGCAAGTCAAAGTTTTCAATATTTATCTTTCTTCAACATACATGTTTTCAATCCACACCAAAAAAATGTCCAGGATACATACTTTGTTCAAGGCACTAAGACAGGTATTATAAGGAATACAATGATGCAGGAGACAAGGAAATAAGCCATGGGTACAAATAACTTTACAAATTAATGTGATTAATAGAGTACATGCTCCATTTGGACCATGATTTTGGCCTCTACGTCAATCTTGATTCTGGTAAGTAGTGTAACATCCTGGTGATTAATACAGCGAATATACAATTAAGTCAACCAAATTTCTGGAAAATTATTGTAACTTTTATTGGATTTCTTGTTTATTTCACAACTAAGCTTGAGAATGACCATCTTTATTTCCTGTTCTTCTGCTTTAAATATTGAGGTAATTGAATGTGGGGTCCATCAGAGGCTGACCCTCACCTCTGTATGTTTCTTGGCATATTCATGCCATTCCTTCTGCCTGGAATCCCATCTGCCACTTGTTCCTTGGCCAACTGCAATTTCTTTTCCAAAACTCAGTTTAGGTCCATCGCTTGCCTATCTTACTTCCTCCCTTCCCTAATCTCCACCACATGCACTGCCACTGTTCCGAAGTACAGTGTGCCTACGACTATCAAAAATTTTTGGAAGTATTACTTTCAAATTATTGCTAGATTACTGAAAACGGAACCCATGGCTTTCATGTCTATTAACTTCGCACCAGGCACCTTTGCCTGGCAAAAAGCACATAAGAAATGTTTTTGACCAAAAAAAGGAAGGTAGCTAGCTATATAGGGAGAAGTAAGGGAGGAATGGGTGAATGAGTAATTAACTGAACTATGAGAAATAATAAACATGAATAGTGTAAAGGATAAGGAAAGTGAATGGATTTCAGAAACTCCTAACTTTTTAAAATGGAAACACAATTTTTTTAAAAGATTTTATTTCTTTTTAGAGAGAGGGGAAGGGAGGGAGACAGAGAGGGAGAGTAACAGCAATGTATGGTTGCCTCTCACATGGCCCCCACTGGGGACCTGGCCTGCAACCCAGGCATGTGCCCTGACTGGGAATCAAACCAGGACCCTTTGGTTCCCAGCCCGCACTCAGTCCACTGAGCTACACCAGCCAGGGCCGGAAACATAATTTTTTAAAACTGGAAACAAACTTAGAGATCTTCTAAATTAGAATTTTCAAGGTTTTTCCCCCCTATTTGGGACTATTTTTAAATTAAATGTTTGATTAAATATTGAGGATATTTAACAGTTTAACATACAAAATAGAAATGTCTGTTTTTCAAAAAGTTTAATTTACCAGTTTGGCATAAAATATCTTACATTTTTATCACTTTTTGAAGTCAAATAAACTATCAACAAGGAAGAGTTTTAAAACTCACTGAGCCTCCTCACAGTAACAGAGAGAAAGCAGAAAGGTCCAGTTCGTGGGGAAACTGAACCCGCAACTCAGGTCCAACCAAATTCCTGTGGAATAAGCTCCTGATGGAGATTGGCTTCAAAATACTTGAAAATTTAATAGTGCCTACAAAAATAATTTGTGATTTAAAATACTGAAAATAATTTAAAACTTTCGAAATTATTACAAAACATGGAATTTTATAAAACTATAAACCTGACAAGTTTGCTTTTAAATAAAAACAGAATTGGAAAAATAAATTTGACATTTATTTTCAAAGTACTCTAAAAATGCAAGATTTTTTATTTTTATTGAATTTATTGGGGTCACTGGTTAATAAAATTATAGGTTTCAGGTGTACAATTCTAAAACACATCATCTGTACATTGTGTTGTGTGCTCACCACTTATTGCAAAAAAAATTGGCCAATGCAGGCTTCCACAGCTATGCATCTTCCTAGCAATATTCTGAATTTGTGAAAATGCTATATTCAGTGGTATAATTCCTCATAAAAGTGCAAAAAATCTAAATAGAGGGCAACATGCAGGCACAACACACTTTTGTCAGTACTCAGAACAAAGAATAAAAAAATTAAAATCCACACTGATTTTCTCCTCCAAAATTATGGGACTGGCATTAACACTCCAATGTCAGTCTTGGGCTTAGGTCTCTACTCTATGCAAAACAGCAGGAAATTTCACATTGGGGACTAAGCTTTGGATATCTGATATCTATAATGCATGCAACACTCATAGTTTTATACTTTGTGGGGCTTGTTTTTTTTGTTTTTTGGTTGTGGTTTTATTTTTTTTTGTATTTATAACTTACCATGGCTACTTCTAAAACCTAACTCCACCTTTCTTAAGACTAGCATTTGCAATTTATCAACTTTAATACGTAGGTTTAACAATGTTGACAATACAACTCAGCAGCTTGCTTACAGAAAGATATCTGATATTAAATATGAAATTTAACAGGTTTTAATAATTAGACTCTGTAAATAGTACTATATATGCATATGCCTGTCCTAATTTAGGAAGACACGCTTCTCACATAACACTTGTCAGACTAAATACAACAAAACTGCTCTGGCATTTCACTAAATTAAAATCTTGAATGTGCAGATTTAGATTTTATTAATACTTTAAATCAAACCACAGTTACAATTTAGTTTCATACAATGCAATTTATAGTAGTCCTCTGCTGTCAATGCAAGACCATAATGAGATTTTAATCAGATTTGAGTCTGTCACTAAAAGATACTTTGGAAGGCAAACCACCCTTACCTCCCCAAGAAAACTATCACTTCATAATTAAAAGGTAAAGACAATGCACCTGTGATATCTAATTACCATTGAGGAATGGCTCCTTGCATACACAGAAAACACCGATGCTAAAATCTGGCCCATTTTTACTAAAAGCTGTGAGAGAGAGGAGATCAAATGCTACTGTTACACCATGTATTTGTTAAAATCTTTTGTCAAAAATTCCCTTTACATATTTTATCTTATGACTATTAAAAATACAACTATTACTAAAAATACAACTATTACAATGATTACTATTAAAAATGTCTTTTTACATATTTCTATTATATTTTTATGGTTTCCTTAACCAACCCACTAAAGTAAAACTCACACAACAGTGTCAACAGCCACATTTAATTAACCTCCCTTTATTTCGTATTGATTACCTTATGCTGATCTATGCCTTCAGTATGACTGACGCACCAGGAGAAAAGAAATCAGCCTTCACACCAGGACGTGTGCTGACAGTATCCTCTCCTGACTCCCTTTTAAAGCTGATAATACGTGGAGAGAAATAATATTTGAAATGATTCGGAAGCAGGGACATGGGTCTATAATTGTAGGTCGGGGGAAGCACTACAAAAAAAAAAATCCTACTTGCGTGCTTTCCGCGTGGTATTCAGTCAGGCATCAGATTATAAAAGTAATCACACAGTAAAAGTGGAAGCAGGAAGTACTGATATTCTCAGGTGCTTGGGTAAACACCAATGCTTCTTGTTTGCAATATCTGAGCATCCATCTGACAAAGGCCAGTCAGGCTAGTCATGATTTATCATCTAAAGAAGATAGCAACGATAATAGAAAACCCTTTAATAAAAAGTAATAGAAAGCCTTTAGTGTAATTGAGAACAGGAGGAAAAACCTCCGGAACAAAAATAAGAGAAATAAAAAATGAAACAATCTAGAGTAAAAAATGGAAGCCAAATGCCATGGTCTGCTTAAAGTATGGAAACCAATGTGAAGCAAATTTAATCCACATCAATAATGATAATAACAAGCATGTACTGAGAGCTTTCCAGGTATGCAGCTCTATTAAGCAATATGATAACTGCATCAGACAAATTTTCTCTATTATATGGAAGCAAGAATACTTTTCCATTAGCACAGAAAATATCAGTACTAACTCTTTTATTTATTACCTTTACCATTCCTCCATCTATGAGAAGAATCTGAAATTGGTTAGATTATAGCAAAAGTTATTGTGACCTTCATTATCAACAATACTAACTGTTTATTCAAAAATATATTGACGGAGGGTGGAAGCAAGGGAGGGAGGTGGATCTGGAAAAAAAGAAAAAATTTTTTTTAAAAAAGAAAGAAAAAAATATATATTGAGAGCCTAGTCTGAGTTAATCACTAATGATAGGTGCTGATAGATGCTTTTAGTTGGTTTTCACCCTTGTCACCCATAATTAACTAGATACAAAGGATCAGCTATAAAGCCTAAAAGTTACTGCTGAGTCTGAAGAAATGAAAAGTTATTTAGGAAATGATTTCATTATTTTTATAATAAACAAGATGTAGCTGGGAAATCTCCTACGTACCAAGAGAATAAATACAAGTTCATAATAACAAGAGAAAAAACCACTATAAATTGCATGGCACAGAAACTTTTAAGCTTTCCTAAAAGAGGCAGGCCAGTATCTAAGGAAACCTAAGAACGTCAAATTCACTGGTTAAAGAGCTCTTAAGAATGTTACTAAAATGACCCCGAACACAGGAAGCATCTCAACAGCTGTAATTGTGACAAAGGTGTTCTTTCACAAAATAAATGCTCCCCTCTAACCAAATTATAATAACTGGCTGTTATAGTCTTAATTATCTTACAGGAACTTCAGATAAAATACAAATAAACCAAAAACTCAAATCTTGTAACCTTAAATCTACACAATAGAATTTTTCACTTTAATCGACACTTGAAAAATACATACCATTAAATATATAGAGAACATTTTAGAAGCATCTATAAAAGCAAAAGTATATTTTTTCACAAATGTCACATGAAATATACATATCAAATTGAAGCAGTTTGGGTCCAGCTGATATTCTTTTACTGTAATGCATGCACCTCAAAGTATTGTCAGAAATGTGGGCTAATCCCCCCTCCCTTGCTTTCAAGCAGGGCGATAGCAGGGATGAAGACTTGCCTGGAACCTAGGCTTTGAGTCCTAGCTTTTCTCTACCCCATAGTCCATCGATTACTAAATTCTATCCCATCATTATAAAACTTTTCCCAGCTGTGTACGGCCATGGCCTCTCACCTGGATAGACTACCATCCGAGCCTTCTAACTATGTTTCTATTTCCTCCAGAATTTCCCTCCTGTAATTCAGTGGTTACCACCTTGAGAGTTAAGAATTAAATGTAACACCTTCTCAATCAAAAATATTAACCTCTTTTATACCTACAAGATAAAATATACAGGAGGGGGACATAAAACAGGACTTTATTAAAAAACTGTGTATTTATTCTTACATGTTTAAACTTTGGTCACCCTTTCAAAGACTCTCTATTTGATGCAATACACTTATTGAGACATTTTCCCACTGCTCAAAATAGTTTTTGAACTCCTCAATTTTGATGGCTTTTAGTACTTCTGCTGTTTTGGGTTTTTGGTTTTGTTTTTTTTTTTTAACCTATTCCACATGGGCAAAATATTTCCCTTTGAGGACTTGTTTTCATCTGGAGAAACATGTCGGCAGGTATGCTCCTATTCACCCATCATGAAATGAGCAAACCTGTTTCAAAAAAATTCACTGAAACCCAATGCAGTCTCTCACAATAGTGCCCGCTGGTACTCTGATACAGATGGGCTCCTGGAACACTCACTCACCTAGCAGGATAATTCTGGTTTTTTGGAGGGTGCCCCCTCTTAATCTTAGCAGAATAGGCTCCCATGCCCCAAACTAATGTCTGAGTTTCATCTCTTTCCACTTTCTATGCAATTCATACATTCTATACATTCTCCTTAAGGCACCACTTTCTGCTTTTGTCTTCCAGTATCTTCACCTCTGTCCTGCCCTACTCCTCAAAAAGGCTTCATCTGCCAAAATTCTCCTCTGCCAAAATTCTGGTCTACATTAAGTGGGGTCTCTTTTCTATACTACTCGTTGAATTCACTCCGCCAATCCTGTATTTCCACAGGTTTCCTCTACACTTCGTGGCATGTCAGTGTAGTAGCCCTTACATTAAAATTATTTGTGGAAATGTCTGTCTCTCTCATGAGATTATAAATTCCTAGAGAGCATAGTCCCTATATACAGTACATTTCTCTAAGCAGGGGCTGTTTATCTAAAATGACTAGAAGTACTAGATGAAATGTGCTAATAGATAAAACTGTTCCTGTAAAGAGTAAAACACAATCAGTATTTTAAAAATACAGACTTTAAAACCAATGCAAGCAAACACATACTTTTGGCAATTTTGGCAAACTTGGTACTAGAAGTTACCACTTTTTAAAAACCACATGTGCTGCCACAGGAACTTCTGTGGCACTGTAGGAAACCAAAAATAACATGCTGAAAGTAAACCTGAGAGCATATAAATTCCGTGAATTAGTAAAGTAAATCCAAGCCCTCACCTGTCATTTATACATAGGCAACATTGTTGGGAAGGGTGCTCTGAACTGCAGAAGCATGTTTTTTTGAGGGAACATACCCATATATGAAATAACAGATTTTTCAAAAGATAATTTGGGTATGACTTTTATTTTAATTGGACTCTCAAAAGAATTCTTCTATGTAGTAAAAATTCTCTAGCACTGTGCATCTCAATACAATTTAATTTATCCAAACTGGGTGTGAGAGGCAAGATAATGTCAAAAATTGAATCACTCTGGCTTGGTATAACTTCTGTCCTTGAGAAAACTATAAATTGTTCAACATAGAAGAGTGACAAGCTGCCAAAAATTAAGATTTACTTTATTCAAATATACCTGCATGGTCTTAATTGTACCCTATAAATGTACCTATAAATAAAAAGTTGGCTTAAGGAGTTTTAGTTGGATTAACACATACTTGAATGTTAAATCCAAAGGTGGAAACATCTGCTTTTCAGCTAAAAACCCAAATACACTAGTTATTTGCACTATATTGTGAAAGACAAAGATAAAATTCTGATTATTATATTTAGAACTAAGAACAATTTTCCAATTTTGTAATATGTATGTTAACCCAAAACCGCTGTTCCAGATTTATTGTTCAATTTGTTATCTGCTATGCTTGTGTAGAATCAATAAAACTCAAAGTCCATATAAAGAAAGCTTACTACTAAAGACAGGAAGGAGCTTCTAATTTCCACTAACTTGCTAAAATATTTTTCAGTTTATCCATAAGTGCAACAACCACCAAAAAAATGAACTGAAGTCCTACCTTTACAGTAGTTTCTATACCACCATGATAGGTAATTTCAAAATATATTAACCTGGATTTTAAACACTTAAATTCTATCAATTTCTGACTGCATGTTAAAATGATATGAAATATTAAAGCTTATTTTAATACGGAATTAACGTTCAAATAGACTAAGCAAAGTTTTAAAATTCACAGTATAGTGGTGGTGATGTCCAAATTTTAACCATTATAAACAGTGTTAGTGAAAACTTTAACTACTCAAATTTACATACTGTTTCCTGGAATCCTTTCTAATATTTTTAGCTTGACTTTCCAACACCTTCAATTATTAATACATGCTATAGTTCCTTCTCTACAACAATCCTTATACATGGTTGCATATACTTCTTGGTTTTAAAAAATCCCTTATAGGCAATAAATACAAATTATGGTAAAAAATTTGCAACAGTAAGTTACCACAGAAATTTGTCTAAGTTTCATATTTTAACAGAAAAGGAGGAGAAAAAAATCAAGATACTTAAATCTTACACATAATACAATATTTGTAAGTTTAAGTAACAGAGCATAATTTCCAGCCAGAAAACTAAAATCGGGATGATAAATAATAGCCAAGAGTGAATACATACTTTACCATACTTTGGCTGAAACAAATAAATAAAATGAAGTAGGATGGCAGGCCAATCGCAGGCATCAATTGTGCTATGCAGCTTTTTCTTTTAAAATCATTTTATTCACATCGCAAATTTTAATTATAGAATGGCAGTATATATGCATTCCTCAATCTTGTCATTTAAGATGCTTCAATAAAAACGTCTATATTTTCTTTGAGAAAAAAGTACATGAAATAAAGTTTCTGTTTTTTTAGGTTGAACAAGAGTATGCAAGTATAAAAAGATCACTCATATTATAACGAATAATTGATTATTAGACTAAACATTTTATAAGAGTTGAACAATGCCAAACATGAAGGTTTGGCAAATATCCTTTTTTTTTTTAATTATGGGGGATTTAATATATATTAGGTCATACAGAAACACTCTGAAGACCATCACCATATGATTCCACATTCAATAAAACTCCTATACATTAATACTAATCCCTAAATTTGTATATTGGCTCTTTTTAGGAGGTCAAACAGCAGCTTATTTGGGAAGTCAAATAAAAAATGTTACTTAATTCTTTTAAAAAAGAGAATGAGACCTCAGCCAGCAATTCAGGAATGAGTGACACCAAATTATTAAAACATCTTAAGAAATCATGCTATAAGAGTAAATATAAAAAATATTGAAAAAAATTACAAAATACTAAAAAGGTGTTAAGAACTGCAAAAAAAAATCTGATATCAATTTTATAAATATATGATTTTTGTGATGACCTATTCTTTACAAACAGGCAAAATCAATTTTAATAAAGTAAGCTAACAAATTAAAGCTCTATTCTAGTTTATTTTCAATTAAAAGTTAACACTATGATTTGACTGCAACCTTGTGAATTCGCTGCTCATGGAATAAACAGGCAATAGAGAGAAATGAGTCTATTAGTGTATATAATCTACAGGGTTCTCGATGCCCTTAATACTTAAGCAATGATTATATTACAGGCTATTCAATTTAGTATTGTTCTAATGAGCTCTAGTTCTTGTTCTTTGTTTTCTTTTAGGAATATTCTTAAACTATTAAGAATCGATTCTAAATGGGACTTCTAAGATATTTTACATTTGTTCCTGAATTTTTAATCACACAATATTAACTAACAGATTAAGAATTGTTTTTAAAGATGTAATTTCATTTAATGAAAGCAACTAGAGTTTCCTAGGCTGAAATGTCGGAAGAATTTATGTACTTCCTAACACCTTAGTAACACAATACAAGGAAATTAATAAAAAAATACAAACACACGGAGGTGTGAAAGAGTAACTATTTTAAAATAGGCAAAAGATAAAAGTTATGTTTAACTACCAAGTTCAATATAATTCTGTCAGCATAATGTTACAGAATATTTTATAAAGACAAATCATCCCCAAATTCTTATGAAGAATACAAAGATGGAAAAGTGCTTTTAGAATGTGTTTTTAAATACCTTAATATGTGGCAGCTCTCACCTGAATCCCACATAGCGAAGAGGTAAAACAAATTTTCTTGAAATGAAATTCAACAAATTTTAAATGTCATTGCATTTATATTTACATTAACCCGGAGCTTTGGGGGCCAGTAATTACCACTAAGGGGTGAGTTATGATGTTCTGACAAACAGTAAAATGTCGGCTGCATTGCACAGAACCTACACTTCTGATTGGGGGCCTCTGGTCTGCCGACAGCTCCTTTTCTGCTTTGACTTACAGTTGCTCCAAACAAAATGCCTTTTGAATCAATCTGATTTAATGAGTATTAAATTTTTTAAAACCATTACACAAAAAATCAATAATTAAATGAGTTTTATTTTCCCTTAAATATAAATTAAAAAGCAGTGTTTATAAATCATATTTACATTAAAATATAGAAAGCCTGAGACAAAATTATTCATAAGTAGAAAGCATCAGTATTACTTTCAATTCCAAATACTTCCTGAGGTAGGGGATTTACTTTTATACAAAGGCAATACCATTATATATAAATTAGAGAGAAAATCTGTGATATGTGACATAAGTTATTGTTTTTCAAATGAACAGGAATTTGTTCACTCTTCAGGGCAGTTTGGGATTAGCACCATCATGTGAATGCCACAAAAAACATACTAAAATATATGTAGTAAAAAATAAAAAGTAGTTTTTTAAAAAAAAGATTTTGTTTATTTTTAGAGACAGGGGAAGGGAGGGAGAGAAACATGATGTGAGAGAGTAATATCGATAGGTTGCCTCTCATACATGTCCCAGCTGGGGACCACACCCTCAACCCGGGCTTGTGCACTAACCAGGAATCGAACCTGCGACCCTTCCCTCTGCGGGACAATGCCGAACCAAGCCACACCAGTCAGGGCAAAAAGTAGTTTTTTTAAATCTTTGCTAGACTTTAGTATGAAGAAATTAAACAGACAAAAGGTATGCCTCTGAAACATATAAAAAGCAAAAATAAAAAGAACCTAATATTATTTACCCACTTGATACTTAAAATGAACACATTAGTTTTTAAATTCTGATAATAAGGCAATTTAAATATTTTTTTCTAACACAAATTATAGTTTTGCATTTCAGACTCTTCCGAGAAGTATATGTAAATTTTTGAATAAATTTTTTGCTACATTTTGTTAGCTTTCATTTAAAATATTAACATGTTAAAATATTTGACTCAAGTCAATGAGAATAAAATGTACCATCTTTTAAATAGGAGCTCCATTTTTATAAAATTCATATTAAAAAGATTATTTCAAATCTATATTCATAACACATACTATCGTTATCTGGAAAATTATTCTTCGTATTATATTCCACACATAATACAGCAGTTTTTAAAAATCTGCTCAATTAGATGTAGGAACAATTGATGCATACATTTACCCTTAACATATTCAAGAATATTCAATAAAAAATTTCTTTGCTAACTTACCAAGAATGTCGTTGTTACACTAAAAAGCAATCACCAAAAAATGTCCTTGTTGTAAATGTCCTCAATGTAATAACAATACTTACACAACAATAATTTAATTAATTTTTCAAGAGCTCATTTTCTTTGCAATGGATTCAAATCTACTTTACAAACCACTCAGTAGTCTACCCTCCAATTTGAGACGGAAGAAGCAGAACTTACCCTAGCTGCGCCTTTCCAATCCCCTCCCAGAAGTTATGCACTCCGTGACAGTTACTGTTCCTCACAGAACAATTTTCCTGGAATGAATTTTCTGGTAACCCTTACCTCACTGTGAAGGGAGGTGTGGTATTTGAAGAAAAAGGATAATGAACTGTAATACTGGATTCCATTTCTGGCGCCTTTTAAATTTAGCACCAACTATGATAAGAAAGCTCTTTTTATCATATTAAGACAATGAAGTAAATTTGGCAGTACAGGATGCCAATCAATAACTCTATGAAAAAGGAGCATTTATATACTTTT
Source organism: Micronycteris hirsuta (assembly GCA_004026765.1). NCBI lineage: Eukaryota > Metazoa > Chordata > Mammalia > Chiroptera > Phyllostomidae > Micronycteris > Micronycteris hirsuta. The sequence continues at coordinate 79,814 of PVJI01001088.1, forward strand.
GTGAAACATGCCATCATAATCCTTTTGAAGTGTAATTGCTGTTGCAATCACTTTTATGTTGATGTGAAAATGCTCTGCATAAATGTACAGTAACATGACTTGTTAAGATAACACATGACCTTGCTATACAAAAACCATGCAAGTGCCATAAATCTCTTTACTATACATACAAGTTTCCTTACTCAGAGGGCCATTCTGTGCAACAGGAATAATCTGACTTGTCACATTAGCAAAGGCTGGCTAATAAAATAGTAAGTCAACAATATAAATTTCTTTAAGAAATAAAGCTCTTTAAAATACAAAATAAATATTTTTATTTGTCATATCATTCCTTGGTAAACTAAGAGGAAAAAAAATGAACTACTACGTCTCTTTTCATAGATGTAATATTTAGAAAACCTTTTTCTCTAACAATTTCTGAAATAACATTATGATACCAAAATACAAAAACAAAAATATTCATTTTATTAGAATTTACATAATGTAATATTCTATCCTTAAGTTTCCCAGCACAATTAAGTGTATGCACGTAATGTGAAAAAAAAAAACCCTGCTCACAAGGTCCAAAAGCCCCAAAAGGCCTTTTTACACCCTGATTCTCAGAACATCTGACTGCAAAACTCTGAAGTATTAATGAGTATCCAGCTCATTTAGTTCCCACAGCGTTCACAAATACAATTCAGCTATTAATCAAAAGTACCTTCTATCTTGCCTGCATTCACGTTTTACCAAATTAGCAGTATTTGAAATCATTTAATACTAGGTCTTTACTGGTAGTTTCCCCATTTAAATGTCACAGCACTGATGGGTCCATTATCACAAGTAAATGTGATTAATCCAAAGTGATCATTTTTTTATTTAGAAAAGAACATATGCAACTCATGTACTTTGATCTATTAATTAATTTACTCATTAGAGGAATAGAATTTACTGCCGACTGTTAAGTGATCATTTTATAATATTTTACATAATTTGAAAAATTATCTTTAAAATTTGTATCTCTCATAACAATTATTAGATATTTAAACAAGACATGGTTCTGCAGCCATCCTCCCAGAGCTTTACCTCATCATTTAAAAAAGGTAGAATCTTAAAATGAATCTGATTCATCATCTTCCTTGTTTTTCAAGTTACCTTTGCTAATTAAGAAAAAGTAAAAACTACATTTATTAATCTGTGAATACAGGAAATAATAAATACCTGGTGTTGGTATATTGAATTTCACTATAATTGGCTAACCCCAAAATGCTTTACTTTTCTTAATTTTTCTCAAATAAAAATAAAACGTGTGTTAATTAAATAATTTTCAAATGAGAAATTACCAAATCATACTGCCTTGATTATTTTATGTCATATACAAGCTCCCTCTGCAGGTAATAACAAGGGTTAGCAAAAATATTCAAACATGTAGGCAGTTCCCCGCATAAAGTCACAGGTCACTGTTGTACAAAAACACTATTATCTGGCATGGTTCCATCGTTTACCAATTATCCTATCAAAATACCTGCTCCCGAGAATTAGTGGATCAACATGGTTATTCTTGTCATCTAGATTAAGAAAGCAGCTTGAGCAGGTAGGACACACAAACTTTTCAGTCACCCAAGGGCTACTCACAAGGTGCGTTTGAAGGAAAGGAAACATTACCTGGCTCACACCGCAGCAGCCTAAAAGACGACCACCCAAAACAGAGCTGCTCAACCTGTACAGCTGATGTGTCATCCGACTGCTAAGTAAACACTACATAAAGGTGGCATTTCAGGATTACTTTATAGTGAGAGATAAAAGATCAATTTTAAATGAATGCCGTAACAACTGCATTTTATTATTTAGAATTCTAAAACTTAAAGCTGGAGAGTATTTACTTCTGTACAATAGACCTGTTTCCATTAATTCAATACAAGAAAGAAAAATCGATTTGGTTTGCAAAATGTTTTCACCCCACCATGACTGTTTTTTTCACAACCTATTTTAAGTTTGTTTACACACTCCCCTCTGCCCCATTCCCTTCCCCTGGTGTACAGATATATAAGGTGCATCTCTGCCAAGGGAGAAAAAAAATCATAAAGAATGTTTTCAAGGTATTGGGAGCAACGTGTAGCAAAAAAAAAAATTGTTGCTGAACAATGTTTGATGACCCTCCCCTTTTATGATTCCCCAAGTGCAGAAATTTAAGGCAAATCCAGTTAGGCTTATCTGTAAGTGAATTGAATTGACAGGTTTGTAAAAAGTGATTTTTAAAAAAACTAATATCCTTATTAAACAAGTAAAAAGTATAAAAGATATGCTAACTTTCATGCTAAAACATACAGAAATACCATGCCTAGATATTTTTTTTTCCAGTTAAAGGAAATGAAGTTAAGGGAAAAGGCAACTCAGTAACAAGCACTGTTCTTAGTGCTTAAGAGAAAGAAATTTTGTTTCAATTACAGTTTTAAATTACAAGGCCCCAGACCTTCTTTAAAACCAATTAACAATAGGAAAGTGGCTTCCATCAAGGCTATGGGTACCACATACAGTATTTGCAGCAGAAAAACCAAGGCGGGGAGCAATGTCCCTATCATTCATCCATACATCTCTCAAGAGGAAGCACCTAATATTCAAATAGTGTCTTTCTCATGACAAACAGACAAAAACAGCTGAATATCCTTAGTAAAAAAATGAAAATGTCTAGAACATCATAATTTTAGTAAAATTTTTATTTGCTGATGCATGTGAAGCAAACTAAAGTGTTTTAGAGTTATGTCAATCTTTTTATAAAATGGAAAACAAGGTATACAAAATCCATCAATTCTTCATTTAAAATACATTATCCTTTGTCAAATTCTATGAAAATATGTACAATCACTGAGATACAAATGCATAAACTTACATCACCACCAAAATTAATGTTTCCTAGCTGTCTTGTATGTAAACTACAGGAAAACCAGAGAAATTAAGAATTTAAACATACCATGAGCATCTGGAGATTAAAAACATAAATGAGTGGATAGAATACTATATAAAAAATGTGTTCTATAACTTCTAATCAATAACCACAGCAATAAACACTAAAAAAAGATAGGCTTTTAATGCAGGGGAATAAAATTTCCACGTGAACAGTGCCCAGTGGAATAAAGAACTAATTCCAAATAGAAATACCTTGCTTCAAAGTAGAAACTGAAAATCATTTCAACATGATCTTGAAATATAAATTGTAATTGAGAACTCATTAAATAAATATAATCTACATAAAACAAATATATCAACTGAAGACCATATCTAAAATCTAAATTCATCCATTATACAGAGAACTGATGTCACAGCATTTTAAGAATAGATGATTAAAATTAGAACTTTTTACAAGCAAAAGAGAGAATTATCTTTTGCTGTCTCTACAGAAAGACATTATTTACTATCCTCTACAAGAGAAGGCATTCTTCAAAAGCAAGGTCACCTATCCTGCCCCCAGCAGCCAAAAACTGTTTTTGACAGCAATTGGGGTTAGATTATTCTGTCATTTAAATCCAAAGCAACAATCTGTTTGAGGTGTGGACCAATGTAAAATACCTACAAAATGATGCAAAGTCTGGATAGAACAAGCATTTCGTGGTCCAGAGGCAGGAAATACTTTTGAGAACAAAATAGAGATCAAATAAGTCATATCATTTGCAAAATCAGTTAAAAACAGATGTTAATCACACATATTTCACATTTTAAACTTGAATTTGCCCTAATTTTTAGTCAATAACTGTCAATAAATATTAATATAAACAAAGGACGTGAATATAAATTGCACACTTGTGTATGTTCATTATGTGTACATACATAATTTGACCAAGAAAGAGGTTAAACAGCATTACCTAATAAGAGAGTAAAACTAAACCCTGTTGGGTTTTTTTGTGTGTGTTAAATTAGGAACCTCATGATGCATTTCTTCTTTGCTACTACAATGGCTAAAGGTTTTATTTTTCCTTCCAGAAAAAAAAAATACTGGGTTTGGTTCTAACAAAGTATGTTTGCCTTGATCTGCATCTAAGGTTAAACACCTTCTCAACTCCTCCCACCTCTCAAGGCTAAGAACTAGTAGTTCATTATCTGTTTCTTTTTTTTACTATTAGATTAAAAAACATATTCTGTATGTGTTACTTAATGCATCCTGAAACAGAATTAAGATTAGGTCAGCATTTCAGGAAGTTAACTTCTGCTTAACCTACCTTTCTTTTTAATATTAGAAAATAATTCTATTTTTATTAAACTAAGTCTATCCTTTAAAAAACAAAAACAAAGTCTCCCAAAGACTTTCCAGCTTTAAGTAGGCCTGTTCTAAGGCAACTAATTTCAATACTGAAATTCAGAGATTAAGGTGTAATCCCTGTGTGTGAATTTTAAGGTTTGTAATGTACTCCTCGCAGATTGGAGAAATCAATGACAAAACCGACAAGGGCCGTTTTGCTCAGCATATGATTTCTTGTCAGGTAGTGATTAATGCTGTGCTCTGTAGAGGGAGACATTACATCCGGGCTAAAACAGACCTAAATTTCACCCTCGGGCAGAAATCTGATTTAAACATCTCTATTTAAAGTGACATTTGTCCTCCCTTTTCAACTGTTTTCCCCCAGAAATTCCAGGAAGTTGACTTCATGACCTAAAATCAGCCAAGAGGCTGTTCAGTAGTTGTGCCTTTTCTGCACTTCAGGAAATCTGGGTGCCAGAATGAATCAGGGTATAGGTAATAAAACAGGTGCCAAGCTATCTATCTGCTGTGATCAACCCCACGCCACTTTACTGGCACAAGAGTTTAAGACTCAGAGTTCTTTATATTTTGAAAGTTAATAGTAAAAAAACAGCTATGTGCTTCTGTTCCTAATAAACTAGCTATTCCTACTGATGGACTGGGTTTCTTTTGATTCATAAAATCACATCTGATAATTCACAGCACTGATCTGAAATATCAACTGCTCACAAATTCTAAAAATCCAGAAAACTACTGAAAAACCTCTAACACAAACAAGAATAGGTAAGTGGAAATAGTTTCTTGTACATCATGTAATAATGTAATAGCTTCCGTAAAAACAAAAATAGAAAGCAAAAAGAAAAGACAGTGTTCACATAACTATACTCACCAAGTCAACAAGATGCATGTATATGAAATTAGGCGCCAACATCCTTACACTGAGAAACACGGTAACTTTTGATATCATTACGCTATTTAGACACCGCTGACAAGTTCTTCCTAACCCAGGTAATCTAATTTCTGTTGAATTTCAACTTAAATTGATTTTTTTTTCTTTTAGCCTTTCTGGTAATTGAACAAATTTATACAAGTGTGATGGATTTTACTTACTACCACACAATACATCAAATATTCTATGAAGACAAACTATATTACTTCATAAAACTGCTTTTTGTTGTAAGTAAATAAATTGTATTTAAACTTGCTCTGTGCTTCCAAAGCAATCAATAGTATTTTGCTATAAACTGCACTTTGCTTGCAGGTGTTAAGCGCTTGGTTCCTTCATTCGATGTACCTTTTTCTAAACATAATTTTTATTTGCAAAAGATGGAATTTCTTCTAAGCAATAGCTTTTTAAAAATCACTGGATGAGAATATATTGGAAAGTATCTGCTAATTATTGCATGCATTTAGTGCATCAGATAAGTGACATAAACAGATTTTGTAAGTATTTTTGGATGATTAAGACCTTTTTTCATGACACAATGATCCACTTAAAAATACCTACTTCCACCAAAATAGCATTGAGATTTTCACGGTGTGTAGCATCTACTTATACTGAACTCACAGTACTACACTGAAGCCTTGAATAAAACTTAAGGTTTATACATCCCAATTACAGTCAGTCCTTTAAAAAGTATCACAGTAGATCAGGAAAAATGCCATTATTTTAGGATTCTAGTTCCCTAATTCCAATCATTAACCATCTCTAGGTTAAATAACCCATTTCCTTAACCTTTTCTTAAAGCATTAGAAAAACAGTAATAATCACTATTTGACCAATCCTAAGTAGTGAAAGAATTGCAGAAAACAGTCTCAATTTTTCTGATAACATCAAGACTAATTACAGTAATCTAGGTGATTAAATACTTTTCAACCTTTCAACCTTTAATCAAGAATTATTTGAAGAGATGAATATTTGGGTGGGGCTTTACACTAATTAGTGTTATGTAAGGAAGTTAAACTATGGGTTTAATCTGTCTGTAAAACAGAAATGTTCTAATCTTTCTTGAAAATAGTTACAAAACAGTTACCTACTCAGGTAATGTGAACTAATATTTAAACAAATTACCTTAGGAATTGATATGACCAAAACATAAAACAGGATTTCCAGTTTTTTACAGGGCTGGCCGCTAACGTTGCTATTTTAAATCCTCTTCAAAATTATCAATTTGTGCAGTTTTTAGCTAGGCATTTTTGGAAACAACTAAATGAACATTTTTTTTTGTAATTATGTAAATTTACTAGGTTGGAAATGATGCCATTTTTATTCTGCTTGAACCTTTTCTGCAGAAAAGCAGGTAAATCTAAAACATGTACCTTTCCTTCGAGAAACATGAACCAATAGTGAACACCAAGAGACTGCAAAGTGCACAGTCTTTGAAGAAACTTTTTATAAAAATAGCAATACTATAATGACAGTAAATTCTTCGAATTTCCAAAACTGTATTTCACGCCTAATCTAAGAACAGTTGATCTGCACTGTTATTAAACATCAGCAATTTGGCAAGTGGTATGGGTATTTATTAAAATGAAAACAGATTTCTGTCAGGTACAAGTGTGTTTAGCCCATATCTTAAACTGCAACGCTCTCTTCTTCTCATATCAGACCTGTCAATAAATTGTGTCATTTGAACATTTATTTACTAATGTCAAGTCAAGTAAGTATTTTTGATAGAAAATGGAGCAGTAACATTTTATTTCTATGGTGTACAGATTTTTAATTACTTCCTGACCTTCCCAAAAATCTCAATCTTAGTTCACATATTCCTATATTACTTAAGACATTAAAATATTTTCAAATTGTAATAGAACACAGAAAGCTGCAATAATGATTCAAATAGAGATCTAAACCTAAGTAAACCTTGGTTTTAAAGCTCTCCTCTTGCTAATTTTAAGAAAGGGAACACCCAGAAGCTTGCTGTTAACGTTTCTGCTGATTGTGAAAATTACAGCAATAAAAACTCCAACTGCTTGTCTTAAATTAAGACTTGTAGTACTCCATGTGAGATCTGTATGTTTATATTAGTTTTTATAACATTTGGAAGTTTTGTTGTCTGCTTTGATGTTAGTCCATTAATAAAGCAGGGAGTCAAAGCCTGGAAAAAAATAAATTTATTAGAAATTCTCAAGTCAAAACCTGAAATAATTGGTTTGTTCTACCCCACGATTCAATATTCTGATTTCTCCAACTACCTGCTCCCAGAGCTATCTGCATTTCTAAATCTGCGTTCTGTTGCCAACACTCAGGAACCCACAGTGACTGAAAATGGCAGCTGGGGTGCTTCCCCAGCACTAATTTTTCTCTAAGTAGTCCAATTTTGTCATCTCAATGTTGAAAAGTCTTCTTTTCACGGCATTTGACACCTTTAGAGTTTTGATGAATTCAGGATCACCATGATGTAAAACGAAGACCAACGTTTTCAAGACAATTTTTAGATGATCACTAATAGCTTTGAAAGATAATGTGTTTTCTTTACAGCACTCTACATTCAAAGCAAACTAGTTCAACAGAAACTTAAGTGCAATAATAGCAATCACATCAATGTAACACTTTTTTACCTTTACTTTTTAGACAACTGAAGGAATCAGATAAACTACCGTAAAATGATTTCAGAGTCATGATGTACAATTTGAATGCCACTTTAAAAAAAAATCTTAATCTGAAAAAAATTCTCATTCTATTAAGCTGAAGCCCAAAATTGTTAGGCAATTAATATTTTTTTTACTTCCAAATGTTATTAGAGTAAATTTTCATTATTGAAATAAGAACAAGGAGATCTGAACATTAATTTAAAAAAAAAATCTCTCCTCCAATTAAGGGATATCAATTCACATTCAAAAGCAACCAACCATCAAAGGTAAAACTACAAAAAAATATGAACTTACAAATTTTCAAAACCTTCCTTCAGATTCATTTTCATCTTTAACCAGGCTTGAGAAAATTAAAGCTAAATAAATAAAATCAATACTTCCCCAAAAGTGGAAGAAAAATGGTCTCTCTTCACCCATATGCTCCCCATAAAATGACCCAAATGACCCAAGTACTTGTTCCTGTCTCTTCACTCATGGATATTGAGTTGTTAGAAGAAATCCAAAGAATGAATCTTTCCGCAAAAATAAAAAAGCATTAGCAAATACACTATAAATAGTAAGAAAAATAAACCAACTGTAAGCTAAATTCTAGCATTCAATGCTTGATAAAATGCAAAATTTGAGACAAACGATATTCGAACAGCATTATCTAAATACAATTCACAAAAAATTGCATATCACTTCGAATCCTTTTTTCAAACTTACACGTGCAGTAGAAATAGTGTAACAAAGTTCCTGCTGAGTTTTAATATTCAAAACCCTCCATTGATTTTTTTTCCTATTAATTTCACAAGTGTATTAAAAACAAAGTTTTCTAGGTGAAAAATGTGTGCTTTTACCACAAGACTTCTATTATTTTATAGATTGATGAAAAGCTTTTCTCTTCCCATTTTATTAATATAACAAAAGTATAGGCCCTAGAAAAGTATTAAGTTAAAAGGAAAAGCTTTCTCGTCCACTGAGGGGACCCCAAAAGACAGGCAACAGTGACTATCATAAAATAAAAGGTCACCCTTTTTCTAGGAACAAACCATCTATCAATAGAAAATAATTGTCTTGCCATTTGCAAGGGCTCCACAGCAATAGACAATGTTTTTCGCTCACATAATTACAAAACAGTAAAAGTTCAGAAACACAGCCTGCATCCACCTCCCTATTTTCACCCTTTACAATTCTCATTGCCCTTTGGGCCCCGCTTGGAAGCAAATGGAAGACAGGCTGAAGTTTTCTCAATTGAGCTGAAGCTAAGAAACCTTTGATATGCTAATAGTCCCCTTCAAACGGTAAGAATTCACACTTGCATTAATTCAAACAATTTGTGCAGAATGATGTGAAATGGCACCTCTTTTAGAGGCACGCAACAAAAGGAGAGAATCGGAATGTCTGAAGAAACTAAACAACAGAACAGTTGTTCTGCAGTCTTCTCTCTATCATGCATACATTTCTGGGAGGGTGGAGGAAGGGACAGCAAAAAGTTCCATAACACACCTGAACAGAAGTAGATTTTCTTTCTAAAGGGTTTTTCAAGTATTAGGAAGATACTAAATTTAAAGTTACAAAGTTACCTTTTACCTAGGTCAAGAGTCCCATCACAACTTGGAATGTTGCCAAAGACACCATTCAAACCAATCTATTTTCTGCTATGGATGCATATTGCCTCTCCGTGCGCATCTCTGAAGGTTCGCCCAAGATCAAACCTGATTTAGTAAGAGACATCCCAACAGGCAATTATTTACCAAACGGATGTGACTTTTCTTCATTGTGCAACTCGAGCAGAGCAAAGAGCACACTCGGTGGGGCCCGTTCCAGACACAAACACTGACAAGGAAATGAATGGACCAACCACGTCCGCTAAAGCTACGCCTCTGGAAAGGAGGAGAGAGAAGTGCACACAGTGTAAAGACTGCAGAAGAAAATTTGGGAATTTGCGATGGGGGCGAGAGGAGCGCCTCAGAACCTGGCCTCTGTAACGGGAACCATATGGTAGGTGGCTGCGGCTCAGACGCTCCCGGGCTGCTTGGAGAAGCTGCTAAGCAGCCTGACACCTTTCAAGAAACAGGAGGAAAACATTTCCTCGGTCTGAATTCGAGACAACAATCAGGGGGCCGGGGCAGGGGGAAAGGATGAGGGGGGTGGAGTCCACAGAAGATGGGAAAGACGACGGACACCGCGGGACTGGTCCCTCCAACTGCGCTTTTAGAGCAGTGTGAACAGAGGATTAAAAAACGTACGAAAGACTGACGTCCCTTGGTCTCTGTTCGGCGACTCTCTGGCACAAAGTAAAGCTTCCCGAGATCTTCCCTATCCCAAGCCCCGCAGTTCGGTGAAAAGAACAAAGTTTGGTGATCCCAAACGACGGAGTCGTGCAAGAGTGCGTTCCCCAGTGCTGGGACGCTTTTGTCGCTACGCTCGCCCTTGCCTCTCCGCCAGAGGGTCCGGTCGCGCCAGCCAATCAAGAAAGAAGCCCACGCTCGGCTAGCCCCGGGGGTCTCCCCTTTCCCCTTGCTCCTGCCACACTTTTTTCTCCCAGCCGCTCCGCACCCGGTACCCCCCCTTACCCACCAGGCTTTCCGACGCACTCAGTCGCAGATCCACCCCAGGAGCCCACAGCCCGTAACTTCTCCCGCAGGCCCAGCGCGGCCCGCTGCTGCCCTCTCACTGCGGGTCCGGGAGGCTCTCTGCCCACCCCAGGGCCCACGGGTGCCCGGCCCCGCCACCCTCCCGCCCCGCCGGGCCGTTCCTAATCGTTGCCAGCCCCAGCGCCAGCCCGGCCACATCTGGCTGCGCTTTGCTGTCATCCTTGCCTCTCCACACCACCTAACCGCCGACAAGAAGAAACAACAATCCAAGACAACTCGGGCCAGCCCTCCCCCACCGTCCACTTCCCCCGAACTCGCTCCCAGAGCCTGGCCTCCCCGCTCCACTTCCAGACCCGGACGGGTCTGCAGCCGGGCGGGGCGACGAGGGGCAGGGCCTCGCACCCAGAGCTGGGCAGCCCTGCCGAGGGCGGCCTCGCATCCCCCTTCCCCAGACGCACTGTGAAAAAAGGTGAACGGGAACCTTTCGACGCAGGCTTCCCCCAAATCAAAATATGCACATCGCAAGCCTACTCTCCTCTCCCTCGGCGCCCCCTGCAACTAGGCTGAAGCCTCGAGAACGTTACTACAGCTCCCCCAGCCAACGAGAAGCAGGCTGGACCGACTGGGAGTTCTGCGTATCGATTTTAGAGGACAGGAGGGGGGGGGAGGGGGAGCAGCACGAGCGAGCGCGGGTCACCCCCTCGGCCCGGCAAAACATAAACAAACAGCGGAGCCCCAACTCACCCGCGACTCCCCCTACCTCCCGCATCCACCCCCGGAAAGGAGGCGCAAAGCAAACAGGTTTCCAAAGCCCCGCACAGAGGCACATTGTTCGCTCCTGCGGCTCTTACCTCGGTCTGAGAGCGCGCTCCGGGGGCGGACCGTCTGCTGCAGGGGCTGCGCGGGGAGAGGCGCAGAGCGCAGCGGCGACTCCGGCCGGCCGGAACCGCGGCCGGCCGCGAGCGGGTCGCCAGCCACGGGGTCCGCGCGGAGGCAGCGCCGCGCGTCGGAGCGTCCTCCTGCTCGGCCGCCGCCGCCTCCAAGCAAGCAGCCAGCGCCGGGCGGCTCCAGGGGTTAGGTCAACATTTTCCCGCAGTTTCGCGCACGCTGCTCCGCGAGAGGGATCTTTGGCACACACGCACCCCCCCCCTCCGCCCCGATCGCACGCTCCCTTGGAAAAATAAAAAATTCGGGAATCGGAGCGAAAGGGGTGTCGCAGGCAAAAGCCCGGCAGAGGTGCGCAGACTTGGGAGTCCCCTAGGAGCCGCAGCCGCGGGAGGGGCGGGCAGACGCCGGCGGCGCACGGCCAACTCAGTTTGTCCGGCGAAGCCCCTCGCCGCCCGCCGTCCGCACCGGCCCGACTGACATCCCGGCGCAGACCCTGCGGCCTGGGACGAGAGACAGCGGCGCCCCTTCCTCACGTTTCGGGTCTCCGGGCCGAGGCTGAGCAGCGGCCGCTGCCCCCCGAAAGGCTGGAGGCGAGAACTCGCGCTCGGGGGAACAGGGAGGTGCAGGGAAGAGCCACGTCACGCACACCAGCGGAGGGGAGATGCCCCTCAACAATCCCGAGGAATTCTCCGGTAAGCTCCCGATTTCGCTCCTGCACCTCTGCGTGTGTGTGAGAGCGGAGAGAGAGTGAGAGGGAGAGAGGGAGCGAGGGGGAGAGCCGGGGAGTGCGAAGTCCTGACACAGACTCGCGGCGAGGTCTGAACTGGAGTCACCTCCAGCCGCCGCCTCCACCCCAAACCCCCCTAACACCGCCCCCCCCCCGAGTTCGGCTAATCATATAAACATACTAACATGTACGGCGGCAAAGGACAAATCTCTCCCTCCTATTTTTCCAGCAAGGGGCTCAGGCAAACTCAAAAGATTACAGGCAGCTAAGTACAAAACGTGGAGCAGATAATCTATAACTCATTGCCGCCCAATGGCCATTTTCCACTCCATTTGAGCAGCTGCGACGGCGGTGCGCCCAAGCAGGGGGAGGGGAGCGAAAGGGGACACTTACGAGCTCGAGCTGTTCGGAGGGCAGTGGCCAAGCAGCAGCCCGAGGACAGGCTGGCCCAGGCTGGCCCCGGCTCCGCCGGCGGCGGGGCAGCCGTAGGGCTGTCCGGGCGGCGGCGGCGGCGAGGGACGCGCGCACACGGCCGCGGAACGCGCCCCGGAGGCGGCCTGCGGTGGCTATCGCCCCTCCCCTTCGGTTCGGCACACCCCCAGGCCCCCACCGCAGTCCCGGGGCTCCGCATTCAGCACCCCCCCACCCCATCAACACACCCATTCAACCCCTACCCCCACCCCACCCCCAAACTCCACTCACTGCGCGCTCGGTCCTCCGCGCGCTCCGCCGACGCGCGCTCTCCATCCTGTCCACACACACGCACTTGAAATTTAAACATTTATTTTATTTCTGGAACGGGGTGAACGGTATTTGGGAGAGCGCGGCAGAACCGGGCGCTCCGGCTCCGGAGGCGGGACGAAGGGGGCTGGCCTGCGGCTCACCGCCCCCTCCCCTCTCCCCTCCAGGCCCAGGAGCTTTCTCCTTGCTTGCACTTGGAAGAGGCGCCCAAGATGCGTCTTTTACCCACCCCGTCTCCAGGTTTTCTCTTTTCTCCACGCAGCGAGCCGGAGGCCCCGAAACTTTTAGTTTCCGCAGCCCTCCTTTTGTGTGACTGCTCCGAGGAGAAAGAACGTCTGTTTGCCGCGGCTGCCTCCGTCCGGCTGCGGCGCGCGGGGGACGCTCCAGGGTTAATGTCTTTGATACCTGAGATTTCCGGCGCGCTCGTTAATGAAAGTTACATTTTTTAAAATTGCGATGACTTTTTCTTTGTAGTTACAGAGAGCTAACCAAACTTTGACTATATTTCACAAGAGCGTTTTGTTTGTTTTTGATTAAACTCACCAGGATAAGCAAAGAAAGGAAAGGAGACTGACTACAAGGCTCTGTACTCGCAAGTGCATTCAACGTGCTCTTAGGTCTGTTTCCCTCATTTCCTAACATTGAAACTGCTTTTGCTCTCGTCCTTTGACACACTTCCTTGCACATTCTGTTGGAAGTGTCAGCAAGCAACCAGGCAGCGCCAACGATGCATCCAAGGTGAAGAGAACAGACCACGACGGGGAAATCAGGCTTGAAAAATGTTTGAAAGCCAGTTAAGTGTCCTCTGCATCCCAAGAAAATCAAACCTGGACTTTTTTTTTTATTATTATTACAAAATGTCTGAGCTGAAAATGACTTAATTTTCAGATGTATTTCTAAGTCACTGATACCAAAAGCACGTTTGCATTGGTTTTTAAGAAAAACTGATTCTCCAAGATTTAAATCTCTGGTAAATAAGACGAAACTTGAGCTTCTTTGCTTTCAGAAACAATATGTACTTTTTGTTGCTGCGGGTATGTTGCAGTCATCATACTTCAGAAATCATTTTAAACAACAATGTTATTAAAATGTCAACAGCAGATTGTTCAAAAAACATGAAGACTCTAAATACCTATCAGTATTTTGTCACAAAGCCAGATACTTCCAGTACTAAAGTAAATCCAGCTACTTGCCAAGTTTGTTCTTGTAAAAAAATTGCAAGTTAAAAGTACATAAGTGCTAATAACTGAAACATGCTCCTTAGTTGATTCATTATAATTCTCAATTTAAAATGAGAATCTTTGATGATCAAATTTCTTTCTACTTAATGTATTAATGTTTTAACATTCACACCTTTCCAAAAGGTAAGAGGAAACACATCAAGCAATTGTGCTATAAACTACATAAACACTTCCATTTGGAATTGTTTAGATAATGTAATTGAAATATTATAGTTTATATCCTTATAAACTCATCTGAAAAAACACACTTTTGCAGAGCTGGTATGAAACCTTACTATGTACCTTAAGTTTTTACATCTGTCAAAATGTCTACATACAACAGATCTATACCTAGGAAAATTAAATCAGGCTACTTTAGTTGAACAAAAGGCAGAAACAGAGAATTCTCAAACCGCAGAGGTCATATATATCATAGTATCCTTTGGAGTGTAAAATTACTTTATTCAAGACTGTAAACCAAAATATGTCAAACTAATAATAATTTGCATTTACCGACAGATTTTAGCTCTTTCTTTTGTTTATCTTTGAAGGTTTTTCACTCATCTGGGTATGATTCACAAGAAGCCCCAATGAGTGCATAGATCAGTCTAATCCTATTTTCTTTTGGAAGACAAAACTTGGTCTGAAGTTTTTATTTAGTGAGCTTAGTAAGTAATCAATAGTAATTTTTGCCTGAATTAAGCTGGCCATATGTTGGCTTATTTACTTATTTAACTCTCTCAGAACAAATCTCTGGAAGAACCCACTGTCTACATTTCACAGGTCTGATATGTCTGATGCTCTGGACCCATAGTGGATGAGTGAGTCACTCTCCACTATGCTTCTAAAGAGACTGCATCACAAAAAAGAAGGATGCATGGGAGGGGAAAGAAGTTGTGAGAAGTGTGCTAAAACTATAGGGAGTGGAAAATGCCTCATGCAAGTTTTTAATTTCAATTCAATTCAATTCAATTTAAATTTGATGTGTATTTTATAGAGTTCAATGGGTTCAACAATTTTTTCTAAGAATATAATAAGCTTGCTGTGTTTTTAAAATTACGTCGAAGTATATTCCTTCTCTAGAATAATGTTTTAAGTATTAAAGAATTTTTAATTCTTTCCTTGTACTTTACACATAATACTTCCACCTTCTTTGTACCCGCAAGGAAAAACTGAAACAGCTTTTAATTGCACTGATATATTCAAAATCAAGCTGTTAGCCACAAACCTGCCATTACAAAGGATCACTTAAATAACACACATGCACATCCAAAAAATATAATTTGCCTGATATTTTATGACAATTCAAAACATAATTTATAACAATACAGGTGTTATGGTAGAAAAAATGAAATGAGGAGCTTAATAGTGTCTGCAGATGTTATCAAGTTAAGGGAAGTTGGAGTATGTTATGCATTCCCTACAATGCAATCAGTTTAACTACTCAAACTATATTATTATTTAAGTAATGGCAAAATCATTTACTCATTCATAATACTTGCTAATTGTTTTTTAAAAATAAATTCTACAAAGGACAAAGGAAACACCCATTTCCATTTGTTTTATGTTAAATCAACATCCAACCACTCATGGTGATTTCATTCAAAGAAAACAGAAGGAACTCATTAGCTTATGTGGTTAGAGAGATTGATGGCCTTCAAACATTTTAACCATACATGTTTTTTCCAACTGTAGTAACTCATGTTTTTAATTTAAGCAACTTAAAGGAACTGAAGATTATTTTATTCATTGGGTTCACATATTTCTGATACAGAAATTATGCTAATTTTTAAAGTTATATACCATCCAAGCATTTTTGTTTTAGAGGGAAGTGATAAAGGACTTGTCAAATACATGTATGAATAAGAATAGTTTGGGTACCGAATTAAACAATCTGAGGATGTATGAACATGTGCTTGGTTATAAAATATTGTGATTATTATTTCCATAGAACACAGTACCAGTAACTTAATTCAGTGTCCCGCTCTGGCATGGAGCTGGGAGGGGGGGCGGGGGTGGAGTGGGGCGGGGTGAGGAGAAGATCCCAGATTTGATAGTGGCCCAGAAATTGTGTGAAGTTTGAGCTACACAGCTGGGACAATTACTGAAGTTAGTTGTATTCATTATGGGGAACATGTTTTTGCCCATGATGAGAGCTCTGTGAGGGCTGTAAACTAAAACAAACAAAAAACATGTGAAACTGTTGTAGCTTCTGATACAGAAATAGAAATAAAATTAACTAGAGTTCATCCTAAATGTAATGTTTCCTCTTCCTCATTGTTACTGTTCAATGATGCTCAGTGCTGAAACTAGTTTTGCCTACTCTAGAAAATATTTTAAAGCTCTAGAGAAGATCAAAGCAATATGTGAATACCAAACTTAACTAGAACTGGTTGAAAGTTGCTAGCTTTGTTTTTCATTTAGCTTTGCCATACATGTAGGCTGAGAAAATATCAAAACTCATTTTCCATGAGAGCAGAAACATATGAAAGCATTTGGCAAAGTCAGTAAGTTTTTAACTATTCTCCTGGCTCTCTTCAGGCGAAATCTTTGTCCAAGAAGGCCAAACTCTATCTAAAATACAGAGATGCAGTCTTCAAAAATAATGACACTTTAAACTATACTATAAAAATGATTATGGATTATGGTATACTGTGATGAATAACATTACTTAGAAGTATGTAATCATATATATATTCCTACGTACCTATCATTTTTGTGATTAGTACTTTTCAAAAACACTGAGCAACACCACGGGTAGCGTGACTCTGTGCACTGAGTGTTTATGTATGGATAGCTGTGTATAAAGGATTATAACATTTTTATGCCTTTATCATTATGATACTAAAAAGTAAGCAAACTTTTTTAGAAGCCCTCATAATCATTGTTGCACAGAGTCTTACACAACTCAGAGTTTGTCATTCTTTTCCATACATTGTTCCCTTAACTCCTGTTAATCTTTACACCTTTAGGATTTTCTATAATTGAGTTTTACAGATCATCTTTTATCAATGTTTCTGTCAAACCATGAAATATAACTGTAATAACACATTTTATTAAAATACTATCTAAATTTTTTATACTAATCATTTTGTTCATCATGAATACTCATAATCAAGTGCTTTTTAAATTAAAGTGTGTCGTTTAAAAATAGGCCTCCCTTTTAATATGTGCAGACCTCTGTCAACAATACAGATGGAATATCGATTTTTTTTTAAGTTAAACTAACAGTTACCTAAGATCACAACTCTTACTTTTAAATATAAAACATTTGAATGGGCAGTTCTTGATCAAGCATAGCTTGGGTATGAACAAAAGCAAACCAATGGGTAATTGTAGAGGTAACTCCATTCTATTGAATCTGAACCCTCAAAGTGAACTAAACAGCAATTTCACAGAAGTCCAAATTGAATTTTTATTGCCTCTGAGAATATGACTTTGATTGTTTATGTCGTAGTTCATTGTATTACAGCAAAACTTGCAAAAGGCTTTTCAGAATCAGGAAACAAACTCACAAATGCCCCCTTTGCAGTTTAGGAAGTGAGTCAAAGATACAATTATATAGCACTTCTAATATTTTCATATTACAATGCATAAAGTTTTCTTAATGCTGCAGCATAAGATAATAATTGTAATATATGATCTTAGTTATTTCTGAACACAAAAATTATCTTTTTTCAGTTTTGAAAATATTTTATAGTCTAACATTGTGTAACATGAGATGTTTAACCTTAAATTTGGTTCTCTCTTTGATTATATTTTATTAGCAGTTACTAGCAATTTTCATTCTTTTGTTCTATAATTAATATGATGGTTATTATTTAACTCCACATATATGCTTCAATTTAAGAAAAGGGCTTTATTTGTTCTCTATATTTTAGTAAAAATAAATTTGAGCATGTGAAAATCAATTTGCAAAGATTTTTCTTCTAAACCTAGCTCTCATAGTTTCTTGATAAGATAATAAAATGTTGCTACCTCTATTTTCCAGAATAATTTAAATCTTTATAATTTAGTTTTCAATTTATTGCAGCCCTTTGTACAGTGCATTCTTAAGGTTACTATGAAATCAATCACTTAGGTCCTAGACCAAACAATGATGTAATAGTGATATATTTTTGTGATAAGTACAAATACAGTAGAAAAGAGTCCATTTTCTTGAAAATTAGCATCCAAATTTAGAATGCTGCTAAAATGTCATTTACATCTCAAAGGAGTACTAAAATGATTTGGTAATGATAAGGTTTTATTGAGCAATACCCAATAGCAAAACATTTGTTTTCGGTAAAAAAAATAAAAACACATTAATAACATCTCCAGCTATTCTACATTAGAGAGAAGTTGCCAAACCACCCCTGGGTAATATATTCCTTTAATGTTTTGTTTCAGTGATGGAGATGTGTTGTACTGAACCATCCACACTCTTATCCAAGTGTTCTGGTTACCAAAAAGCACATATCTACAATGTAACTACAAAGGATTATTAGTGCATTAAAAGAACGCTCCCCTTCATTATGGGAATGTAATTTATGACAGCAATTTAATTAGTACTATGTCCTTACTACCTGAATTAATGACCCAAATTCAAACCACATATATTTCATTGCTCAGACAGTGTAGAATACACTGCAAAAAAACCTAGTTTCCTGTTTATTATCTAATGATAATGGAAACATTTATTATAATACTGGGTTAATGCTATATATGAAGTGGCATGTCTCAAAGAGAGAGGTCACATAAATAACATGAAGAATACTTATAGTTCATTAAAATAAAATTAGAGAAAATTTGAGTAAGAATTGTAGCCATAAAATATAAATGTTTAAGAAATCCAAGAATATAAACTGTTTTTATATAATATGGACCCCCAGAAGACTATCATTTATCATTTAAAAATAAAGTTACACATAATCAAATAAGGAATCTGAAAAATATTTTTTTAAAAAATGAATTTTGACATTACATATCATAACTCAATATTTAGTTTCTCTCCAGGGCCCTATTGCAAAATCATTTTAAATATGATATATAAAAATCAAAATATTTTATGCAGGTATAAGTATGAGATGATAATACTGACCTATTTGTTTACACTGGATATTTCTTCTATACGTGGGAAATCATGTAATGTCAAAAATAGATACTAGATTAAATATTTATAAAACCATCTTTAACTACTTAAGTATATTTATAGGTTATCAAAATTTGAAGGTAAAATATCACACCTTATAACTGAGGGAAGTCTATCTTTGCTTCAATTTTCCAGTTAATGAAAGAAGTGTTTAAATACTCTGTAGTTAGATTATTAACTTCTACAAAACTGAAACAGATGTGTGTCTTAGTATGTCATTAAATTTATGATTTACATAGAACCCTTACATAGAGCTGAGCAGAGGCCAATGATTCTAATTTGCTCTAGATTTACAATAACCTGATCTGGTTTTTGTAAGTATTGAAGCACTTTAAACAAAATTAGAAAGCAGTTGTGCTTTGTGTGATTAAAGATGCAATTCCCTTTGGAGTAATGAGAAAAGTTAGAACATGTTTCTTTCTTTATGGATGTTTCTATTATAAACACGAGGGCTATACATTATATATTTTTGTTATTATGATCTCCTTGTTTTTAATTATAAATAAACCAATTGAATTTCACTGGAGTCTCAGTTTGAAACTATGCCAAAATTTAGCTAAAGAATGTGTACTGCGCTCCATAAAAATCCTTAAAATTTTTCCCAGGGTCTTAAGGTCTTGTTATAAAAATACTAGCTCACTGTAATTTTCTACAACAAAACATCATTCTAATTAGGACCTACACAGAAAAAAAAGACTTGAGTGGTAAATACATTTCAAACCATAGAAAATGACATACATAAAATTATTCAGGACTAATAATTATGGATTCATCTAAATCACAAACAAAAAAGTTTATTTTGTCTTATTACACAAATAACAATATTTACAACACTGCTCTTTAAACCTCCTTCTACTTGCTTGGTGAATTACAACCTATCAGCTCCTAAAAATCAAATCCATAAAAATATTTAATTTTATTTATGCATTTTTTTAGATGTTATTATTAATTTTCAGAGAGAAGGGAAGGGAGGGGGGGAGAAAACTTGAGGGGTTGCCCCTTACACACCCCCACTGGGGACCTGTGCCATCACCCAGGCATGTGCTCTGACTGGAAATCAAACCAATGACCTTTTGTTCACAGGCTGGTGCTCAATCCACTGAATGATACCAGCAAAAGCAAATTACTTAATTTTTTATTTTTAAATTTAAAATTTTTTATTTTTAATAATATTTTTTATTATCCTATTACAGTTGTTCTAGTTCTTCCCCTTGTATCCCCTTCTACCAATTACCCCTGACTCCATTAGGCAATCCCCACACCGTTGTTCATGTCCATGTGTCATGCGTACAAGTTCATTGGCTACTCCATTTCCTATACTGTGCTTTATATCCCCATGGCTATTCTATAACTGCATATTTTTACTTCTTAATCCACTCATCTCTTCACACAAACCCCTCACCCCTTCCCATCTGGCAACCATCAAAATACGTTCTATATCCATGCTTATGTCTCTGCTGTTCCTGTTGGCTTAGTTTGTTTGTTTTTTAGATTCAATTGTAAATAGATATGTATTTATTGTCATTTTATGGTTCATAGATTCATTTTTTTTCTTAAATAAGTCTCTTATAATACTGGCTTGGTAAAGATGAACTCCTTTAGTTTTTTCTTATCTGGGAAACACTTATGGAAGCTCTCTGGGAAGTCAGCTGACAGTCTTATGGGAACTCCACCAAAGGTAACTAACTGCTTTTCTCTAGCTGCTTTTAAGATTCTCTCTTTATCTTTAACCTTTGGCATTTTAATTATAATGTATCTTGGTGTGGGCCTCTTTGCATCCATCTTGTTTCGGACTCTCTGTACTTCCTGGACTTGCATGTCTATTTCCTTCACCAAACTAGGGAAGTTTTCTTTCTTTATTTTTTTCAGATAGATTTTTAATTTCTTGCTCTTTCTCTTCTCCTTCTGGCACTCCTATGATGTGAATGTTTGGAACACTTGAAGTTGTCCCAGAGACTACTTACATTATCCTCATTTTTTTTTTTTGTATTCTTGTTCTCTTCTTATTGTTGTGATTGGTTCATTTTTGCTTTCTTATGTTTTAAATCATTGATTTGATTCTTGGCTTCATCCACTCTACTGTTGTTTCCCTGTAAATTGTTCTTTATTTCAATTACTGTATCCTTTGTTTCTGACTGGATCTTTTTTATGCAGCTGAGGTCCTCACTAAGTTCCTTGAGCACTCTTATAACCAGTGTTTTGAATTGTGCATCTGATGGATTCCTTATCTCCATTTTGTTTAGTTCTTTTTCTGGAGTTTTGATCTATTCTTTCATTTCGGCCGTATTTCTTTATTTCCTCATTTTGGCAGCCTCCCTGTATTTGTTTCTATGTATTAGGTTGAGCCGTTTTGACTACCTGTCTTAACAGTAAGACCTAATGTGATAGGTGTTCTTTAGGGTCCAGTGGCACAGCCTCCCCTATCACCCACACTGGGTACTCAAGGTGCACACTTCTTGTGGGCTGAGTATACCATCCTCTTTTATTTGAGACTTGGTTGCTGTTGGTAGGTCAATGGGAGGGATTTACCCAGGCCAGTCACTGCAAGGACTGATTGTGATTACTGACCACCAACCTCCATCCTCTGTGGAGGATCAGCTGTGCAGGGGTAAGGTGGTGGTGTTCTGATGTGGTCTGTAACTGTCCACTGGCTGCAGGGATTGGGGGTTTCCAGAGTGGTGCAGGCCAAGGTCTGCTCCCACCTGTGTTGAACCCAGAGCCATGCTGCATAAGCTATAAATCAATATGAGATGACTACCACTTGTGGTGGCTTTGGAGATTACCAGGTGAAGCCAAGCTGTGAATCTAGGGTGCTGCTAGTGCCGGACCTGGGGCCACTTAGCAAGAGGTACAGGGGCTATGGGCTTACTGAAGCCAGCTGTTGCTTGTTTGATAGGTTTAGGAAGTTGTGAAGCATGAGCCAAGACCAGCCATTCATATGAAAAAGTCATGATTAACAGTTTGGGTGGGCCCATAATTGGGTGGGATGGAGGCTCAGGGGATCTCCAAGGCAGGGAAAATATGTTAGCCAGGTTGATGGAGTCTCAACTATGGCATCCACCTGCTGGCTCTATGGCTCTGTAGGGGGAGGGTTCAGAAAAGGGACAGTGGCCTCTGCACACCTTTCTGTCTGGGAGAAAGCTATCCCCCAGCTCCTGCCTTGATGACAGATACTTTAGTTCCTTTCTGTATGTCACTGGTGCCTTTCAAGCTGCTGCCCCAGTGCTGGAGTTCAGAGGGAGTGAGTCTGAGTAAGTCCATGTGTAGGTTCTTTAAGAGGAGCTGCTTGGGACTCCAGAAGTTTCCTCCACTGACTCAGTCTCCTTTGGTTTTTGCAGCCAGATGTTATGGGGACTTATGTTCCTGGCACCTGGGCTTTGAGGCCTGGTGTGGGACTAGGACTCCTTGTTCCCTAGATGTCCCTTCCAAATAGTCGTCCACTACACGTGGGTGTGGGACCATCCTGTTCTGCATTTCCGCCCCTCCTACCAGTCCAGCTGGATGTGGTTTCTTTAATTCTCTAGTTGTCAGACTTCCATTCAACTCAATTTCTGATGGTTCTGAGTGATGGTCATTCTATATTTTAGTTGTAATTTTGATATTATTTCACAAGAAGGTGAGCTGTGTTTACCAATGCTGCTATCTTGACCAGAGATCCCCCAGATACTTAATTTTAAACACCGAATACTGTTAACTTAAAAATCAGTCAGAAATATTAATATAAATATAATTGCAGGCATTTCTGTTTATATTTACATATATGGAAAATAAGTACATGCAAAAATATTAATTCATTAAAAGTTTATCTCTCATAAAATCTTTATTAGCCCTTGAAGTCTTTGCCACTTCATATAAAATGATTTATCTTTTGAATAACAAGGTTCCATTAATCTGTTTGACAAAGGAATTTTTAAATCATTTAAATAATTTATTTGAATAAATTATTTAAATTCTGTAAAATATATATATGCACATGTATGTGTATACATCTGTGTCTATATATTTGTGTTCTGGCAGAATGTCACAGAAGAAATACAAACTAAAATTTAAAATACATTGTCCTTGACACTACCAGTATGACTGGGTGTTGTAGCTGATGTGTTTGTTCTTTGATCACCCAGTGAATGCACAGGGCCCCTGTCAGAGGGCCACTTGTGCTACATTTGGCATAACGGGGTGATTTAATGTCAAAAGAACATGCACATTATTTTCTAAATGTGCACATTATTTTCTAAACTCATTTTTTAATTTTGAATTTTTACTGAGATTGGAGGCTGAAATATTCTTCAAAATGTAAGTGTAATAAAGGCAATTATGCAACACTCACAGAAAACCTCCTGTTCTCAATTCAGTGCTCTAGGTGCTACTGGAAAGTGGTGAACATAATCTGTCCCCAGAGAAATAAATCAATGTGAAAGTGGAGGGCAAATATGCATGGAAAATAAATATATGTATACTCCAAAATTTATAAGCAAATATACAAAACTAATTAGGACATAAAGATTTATATAATATGGTTAATATGCATGGCACTCAGGAATTTTAACTATATAGTATTTCTTCACAGACTATTCACAAAATTTTCTCTCAAATAAATGTTATTCTTTTTCCCCCTGAAGATTCATTTTTATTCATAAAAATAATGAAAATGTTTGAATAATCCCCCAGTTTTGGTGAGGTTATAGAGTAAATTATGATTATGGCATGTTGCCATCAATTTTATTTTTAAACATTATATTTGTTTATTTACTTATTTTACCTTCTCGTTCCTTTCTTTTGGAAACTTTTCCTCTGGGGTACTATTCCCCTCTCCATTATATTAGGTTTTATTTTAATGTTGTGACCCATCATTTCAACAAATTCTTTTTAGCTTTAATTTTCCAGTAAGGGTCTAATTTTATGCATATTAAGATCTCATTGTTTGTGGCATTTACACTACACCAATTTATATCCATTACCCGCAATACACAAACTTCAGTAAGGAGGCGTAGAGGTCCTCAGCAGTCCAATGCATCTTTTAAAGATCCCTAATATGCCAAAGTATCATCATGAACTCCTGGGAAGACAAAGCTTTTACAAAGTTCAAGATAACTAAAACCCCTTTCTGGATCTTCCTTTCTGAAAGCTCCTCTCTTCCCAATCACATTCTTGTGTCTATGAAGTACAAATGGCCCCCAAAATACCTGTAATTTGTGTGATACAAGAAGTGATATTACACAAATCAGACAAAATAAATTTGGGAACACCTCACCTTCTCTCAGGGGGCTTCGAGAAACAGAGAACTCTTTAATGTCCAGCAAAGGGTCCAAGCTGCAGTTGGTTGTTGAAAGGTATTTATGGAATGAACGAATTGGAATCCTATAGTCATGGATGCTATCATAATACTTTGTTCAATCATGAGGGTACTTGTTATCCAAATATTGTAACACTGCTTTGCTGGTATCAATATTACAAATCAAATAACCTAGAAATCTTACACAAATGTACTTATCACAAGTGTACCTGTAAACATACTGATTAACAAATTTGTTAGTCAAACTATTGAAATACGTTCGTAAGCCACATGTAACTATTTTAATATCTGCACAAATTAGTGATCACAATGAAAATTTGAGTGTTTTCCAAAAAATTAATAATAATGTTTATGTGTGTACTTTTAAGTAAAGAGAAAGGCAAATGCAGACAAATTGTTTTAGGAGTTTCTAGCAATATTAATTACCTTATTGAGTGTGAGTGTGTCTGTGTGTGTGTGTGTGTGTGTGTGTGTGTGTATGAGGCAGGTGGGAAATAGCTCAAGGAAGGCGGAAATTAATTTGAGGTTTTGAATTCAGAGAAGTTGAAAAGTGACTGACCCATTTTACATAGAACAATCTTTCTCCCTTCTACTTTTCCTATGCCAACTTAAATAAGATAAAGACGTGTCTAGGGAACCTCAGAAATTAAAATCAATGGGACTTACATGAAGCTTTTCAAGGGTTATATTTTGCACCCTAGTACTTTGGTTTTATTCAAAGGCAAAACATCTGACATTTTATACATTATGTTAAAAAGTATCATACTTTTCATCTTAGCTCATTTATGATTCACTAAGCATTCAAAGACTAGAAACCTATATCCAAGAGCCAGAAGCATTTTAACCAAGTTTTTCCTGCCAAACAGCTAGCAAATTTTAATTATCTTTTCTTATAGAGTAAATTAATTAATCAAAATGTCCAAGGAAGATATTCTGATTTCCCGTTGGTACTTTAAAGGCTTTCTTTCAGCTTACATTCTTGTTTTTTTTTTTAAATCTTTACAAAATATATTAGTATAGCAATTTTCTATCAAAGAAAATCATACTAAATATCATTTTATCTTTCTTTGATGACATGGAATTTCTCAGTGTGAAAGGACTATCAAAATGAACATTGATTTATCGTAACACTTATTATACGTCGTTGTATTTATTGATGTGTTCCTCCCCCATGAAACAGTAAGCTCCTTGAAAATCTCTCTAAACTTTATATGCCCTGTTCTTAGCACAGTGTACAACAGAGATCGCAGACTGCTAGCCTGTATAAAATCTGGCCAACAAATTTAATTTCCTGGCCCAATAGATGTTGGGTCACAGAGTGCGTGGTTTTTTTTTTAATTTATTATTTGTCAATTTTTTTTAATTAGGAGATTTCAATCAAAATAAAGATTTCCAGCTTCTGAAAAAAAATGGAAAGATCTGGCAACATTTTGCATACATCACCTCATAACACCATTGCATAGGAGAGACCTTCCCCTTTAAGGAAAGCGTGCCCCTCGGACTCAGCCACACTCCCCATCATGCCCTATTTATTACCAAGGTCATTGCTGGGGGAGAGGGGTGAACAGAGGTGGAAGAGGGTAGAAGGGGAATAAATGATAATAGAAAAATACAGTAAAGATAAATTATTTTTAAAAAGAGCCAATAATGAAAGTAAGGATTAAGAAAGAACTTGTACACAAAAGCTAGTGTGGGGCCAGTTACCCTGTCTTGTTTTGCTCTGAAATTTTAAAAAACACAAAATATGCTGAATTTCTTAAGGCACTGACTCTCAATCTTGACTACACATCAAAATCAGATGAGGTGGGGTTGAAAAACCTACAGAAGCCTGGGCTCTACTCCAGACCTCTGAAGAAAGACCTCCCAAAGTGGAGTCCAGAGTGGATATAGTTTTAAAAGCTCCAAAGGTGCTTTGAGTGAGCAGGTCAACTGGAGAGCTATGTTCTGGAGCAGGGGTTCTCGGACTTGAGTGGTCACTGCAAACACAGGCAGACTTCCTTTGATTGCGCTTCACTTCATTGAGATTCACAGATGTTGCCGTTTTTACAAAATGAAGGGAAGACCCTCCTCCGGCAAAAAGATGATTGCAGTGATCTGGAACTGAACTCAAGGAAGCTCTGAGGTGTGCCTGTGCTTAAGGCCTCCTTGAATACAGAGGGCTGGATCCCTGTCCTAAGGCTTCTAATTCATCACGTCTGGAGGGACTCCAAAATTTTGCTTCTCCTCCAAGTTCCTGAATAATGCTGATGTTGCTAATCTGGGAACCACAATTTGAGAACCATCATGTTAGAGGAATAATGCTGACAGTTTTTCCCATTAAAAAAAAAAAAATCCAAGGCCACACTTATCACCCAATTTGTGATGTTTTGTGTTCCTCTTTAATAGTTGCATTAAGAGAAAGTGAAATATATCTTCGCCTATATCTCTATAAAGTGGAAAATAGATGCATAAGAGGACTATGTAATCCACCCAACTCCCAACTGCTCTTCAGTCATTAATTTTGTCTTCCTCGTTTCGATAAACATTAAAATCTTTGAGTTCTATGGTCAATAATTTATGTATGAATGGATGTGTGACTTATGTTGTTAATATACATTATAATATATAAAGAAATGTACTGAACTGTAGTAATAATGTTTTACTGCGTCCAAATGATTTGCGTATATACTATCTCATTGTGCACATACTACATAGCTCAATATTTAAGTTATAGTACCCCTCTTATTCTTCCTCATTGGTGAACTCCTCTCTTTACCTATATCCACTGGTTTTCTGGTTTTCTCTTTTTCTCACTTGACACCCCTGTCCACCACTCTTCCCCTGACATGTACTCTAGCACTTTCTTTAGTTTCTGTCAGTTTCTCTATGTAGAAAAGTGCCTTGACAGTAACAAATCATGATTTTGATTATTTTTTATTACCTAATATCCTGTAGGTACAGTTCACCAAGGGAGAACAAAAGAAAGGTCAGTTTTATTCAACCTACCAAACGTGGGAACAAACATCCTTTTAAGGATTAATACACGTAGTTTGAAAACATATTAGTTAAACAAATAATTAAGACATGCTTGTGTAGTAGATACCGCTAAACACAAACTGTTTTAAGACAAACAACATAAGCTTTTCACTAAAAATTACTAGAAGTAACTGCTGGTGTCAGATATGTTAAAAATATTTTTCCTTAAGATTATACTTTTCATTGCCCTGGCTGGTGTAGCTCAGTGGATTGAGCACGGGCTGGGAACCAGAGGGTCCCGGTTCAATTCCCCGTCAGGGCACATGCCTGGGTTGCGGGTGGGTCCCCAGTGAGGGCCATGTGAGAGGCAACCATACATTGCTGTTTCTCTCTCTCTCTGTCTCCCTCCCTTCCCCTCTCTCTAAAATAAATAAATAAAATCTTTAAAAAAAAAAAGATTATACTTTTCAAAGGGGGATATTTAGAATTGAGCCTATCAACTTAAACTGAGTTAGAAACATTTTGTTTCCATCCCAAATTTATATTATGTTTCTTATTTGTATTATAATTGTTCCTAATTTGATTTTATATTTTCATATACAAATTTTAATGATTATAGGTCAAAATATTTTTCCATGGAAGATAATTATTTTATATAAGTATGCCAAATAGATAATATGATCATAATGAATTACTCCACAAAATGAGAATCACCTATATTAAACATGCTAGTTTTTTTAATTACTATAAGTTATATTGTTTCCAATATCCTTTATATGAGTTAAAAACCCTGAGTAGTACATAATTTCTCAAAAGACCACCTGTGTTCATTGTAGTTGTCTTATTGAAATACTGCTATCCTTTATTGAACAGTTTTACAAAACGTTCAACTAACTGTTCTTTTCAGAACACACAAACACCTGCCTACGATTTTATTAAAGAATTATCTAAGCGGCTTCACCACTAAAACTTCATTAGAACAATTATATCTGTCAACTATTGGGATAGACTCCATTTAAAAGAACACATCACAAATGAGGTTCCATGTAACCTAGAAACTGATGTTGGCATATATGATTGGAGCCCCTTTGTATCAGACGTAGCCTGTCTGTCTGTCTTTCTTTCTCTTTCTTTTCTTTCTTTCTTTCTTTCTTTCTTTCTTTCTTTCTTTCTTTCTTATTAAGCAAGTCAGTTCTAAATGACAGGTATAAAATCGAGCTTCTAGTTCTCATAGTATTTATTTTTTAAAAGTTGTATCTTCTCTCTCTTTTCACTTTTCCTGCCAAATTGTAAAATAAAATATATACTGAATACATAAAAATGCATAATTAATTTTGCCAGTTAATATAGTTTATCTCCACATAAGAACATGAAGCATTTTCACTATTATTTTTGACTCTTAGAGAACACATATGTTGAGAAGTGAAATTTCTTTTCTTGATGCTTAACAAGCATCCAACGAAGCTATACCTAGCTGAAAGCATTTATATTCACTTCTTACTTAAAATTCTGCAATTTGGTACAGTCAAGAATTTGGTAAATACTATTTTAAATCATTTTGCTCTGCAAAAGTTTTTGAAGCGCCATCACTGAAATATTCTACATATTCTTTCAAAAAAGCCACAGACATTACTTTTTAAAAATTAAAACTATATTGAAGATTAACCTTCTCTTTTCCTTTACCTTGAAAAAGATCTGTTGAAAAGATCTGAAAGGGCCTCATAAAGTGTAACTTCACTTAACTTTGGTTAATGTTAATTTTAAGATGCTTAATTTTTACTTTATTTTTTTTTTTCAGAAAAGCAACATAACTTAAAGGCTTACAATTTGGACCAAACCACCAGGGTTCAGATCTGAACTGTGTGTCCTTAGCAAGTTATGGATGTTCATCTTTAAATTAACTGTTTCATTCTTTCCTCATTTATAAAATGGGAATAATAATTGCACATATTTTTGTGTTGTTGTGAGTGTTATATAAGTTAATATAGGTGGTACTTGGCACATAATAAGTCTTCAAATATTTTTATTATTTTTGTACCATTAATAAAACAGTTTACAATTCTTCAAAATGCTGCTACATAAATGCCTAAAATTGTACAAGCTGATATGGAGCAATTTTGAATATTCTTACATATTGGGTTGTATTATAGCAAAGAAATTTTGAAGAAATTTGAAATATATAGCTTTATATTGACTACATAAAAATATATTATGAAATGTATGCCAGTGTTGTTACTGGTGTTTTTAATTGTTTTAAGTTAACAATTTGAAGAATCCACTC
Organism: Micronycteris hirsuta; assembly: GCA_004026765.1. Lineage (NCBI taxonomy): Eukaryota > Metazoa > Chordata > Mammalia > Chiroptera > Phyllostomidae > Micronycteris > Micronycteris hirsuta. The sequence goes on from PVJI01001088.1 coordinate 109,436, forward strand.
ACTCTTAGTTATATTCATAGCTCACAATTTTCATTCTTTTTTAGTCAAAAGTGCTTAGTTTTTCTTGAATCCATAACATGATGAGACTAGCTGTTAAACTTATTATATTCCTGTTTTATATTTTTTTCTGAAAGAATGAAACACTCAATTATTAGGCATACTGCCTGTTATTTATTAATGTATAACCCTTCATGTTCCAAAGATAATTTAAGGGGATTTACAAACATATGAGAATAAAAATAATAAAAGTAACTAAGAATAGCAAGGCAAAGAGAAAGATAAAAAACTGAAAAGCAGGAAAAATCAGCGCAAATGTTGTGTGCCAGCCTTTAGTCTAAGAGCCACCGATAGAGTAGAAAGGCTGTTGGAAGCTTCCCAATGCCCGGCAAATGCATAACCTAATGATGAGACGAAGGAGAACCCTGACTAAATGGCGAAGCCGGTCAATTACTTGTCCTCCAATGCCTTCTGTCCTTGTGGCCTATCCTCTACCCTCTCTGCTCCATCACTGAAGTTGATACAATCCAGTGTTGCCTCTGCTACAAAAATATCCGTCTTTCTTTTCTCAGAGGTTCAGACAACAAGACCTCCCCAAAGGCTAATTTAACTTTTTTCTAAGCTAATTTAGCAGGAGAATCATATATGTACTTCCAGTGGCTCATTCTGGCAGATTCCTATAGGAAGAAAGGCATCACACTCTATGGAAGGATTTGGGGGAGTGGAGAGAAAGACGCAGATGGCTTTGGCACAGTGTTGCCCATTTCTGATGTCAATTCCTGAGAAACACTGCCTTAAAGCAAATGATACAATATAACTACATTTAATGAATTAACTGCTCCTACCAGGGAAAATTATGACCTCAGAGGAGACACAATGGCCCCAGTGGGTATAACTAAGATATACTACTAGTTAGCTAACAGCTGGGTTCTAACTCAGGGAAGAGTTTACCAGATTTTTTAGTAAATCCATTTTATTTTAGACCACAGGATGGATTTTGGTGTTAGAAATTATCCCTTCATTAATATATTGTACCAATGAAAACAATAAACTTGACTCCTCAGGTTACTTGGGGATCTGTCTCCTTGGATTTGCCTTTTTTAGTTGTTTTTACAGGATTTTGTTCAAGAGGAAGAGAGGAGCAGGACAGGGGATGAACATTAATCCAGCATCATCTATGTGTCAGATATCATGAGGACATTTTAATGTTACTTTATTTCAGTTTTGACATAGAGCTGGCATGCACTGGCAAGGCTTATGGGTAGTTTATGACCAGCATCTGTTCTGATCTATTGGTGCCCAAGCCCAACCATTTACACATTACTAAATATTTTAGTGTTACTTCTACTATATTTAATCTTCCAAATAAATGTCCAGAAAAGTGAGAACCCTGGAAGCCGGAGGCAGAGGTACACTCAAAGTCTCCTGGCTGTGACCTGCCTGTTCCTCCTCAACCTGCCTATAGGAGGTTTTCTTGCTTGTGCTGGTTTGGTTCTAGAATTGAGACAGCCTGATGTTTGTAAGCATTTTTGCTTATGTGGAAGTGCCTAAGCCATAAGTATAAATTCGTCTAAAGTTTGAGTTTAAAAATGTGTTTTTCAAAGCTGGCAATAGTGTCCCTGGCAGCTGGGTGGCCCATAGGGAACCAGAGGAAGAGAAAAGCCAAGCCAAGGTACACTGTGTCTGTATGCACCTGCTGCTGGTACAAATGGCCACCTGGATCCAGATGGAATCCACTTTGCTATTCTTGGCTAAGTGCATTGGGAAATGGCAGGTGTTCATGTAATAGCTTCCTGACCATCTATAACCAACCTGAAATGCTGTAAGTCCTGTGATAAGTGGGGAACTTGTGACAAAGAAAGGCTAATTTTCCTAAGGTGCCTAATGGTGAATGGAGTATTAGACGATGTATCTTTGAGACTCTAAAGCCCACATACCTTGTTCGAACTTTCTTTTGGCTAAAAAACCTTTTCCTCTGCAAACAATCATACGTGGCAGAACACTACATTAAAAAGAAACGTGTATCTGTATCTGCTCTTATTACAGCAAGGTGAAGGCCAGGAGTTCACTGTTCACTACTTTTAGCAGCTCCTAAAGTATGCATACCTCCAGAAAATGCAGTGCTGTGCTCTTAAGGGTAGAGTTGGCAAAACATTGACTTACAAAATGCTGCCGCCCTCAGACCCATTCCATGTTGCTCACCTTCGTAAACAATTCATTCACCATGCATACTGGGTGGCTACTGAGTGCCAGACTCTAGCAGCACAAAGATAAACAAATGGTCTCTGCCATCAAGATGCTCATAGTCTGCTTTTCTGATTTCTCATCAGAAAAATGCAGAAAATGAATAAATAAAACCCAAACAACCACTGATACTGAGACTTTTTGTAGCAATTCTCAAGCTGTTGGAGACAGGAATGTTTTGCCCTTAAACAGATAAGAAAACTAAACTTAGAGGAGGGATGTCCTGTTTCCCCTTGAGTGACAGAATACAGAAAGATTATCATCCTGGTCTCAGGGACTCCAAAATTCAGGCTCTCTCTTCTGTTGGATGCACCCTGCAGTTTGCTTAAATCTTTAACAAAGTAAGCACATTTTACTACAGATTTAAATTTAAAATGCAGATCACTTAAACAAGAAGGGGGAAAAGCCCAGAGAAACCTACAGAGTAAATTGTTTAAATCATTATCATAAGAATACCACCTTACACAAGCACTAGTATTACACACCTATTATCTCTTCCCTTCTCACAACTTCAGGAGGAATTGTAGGGGAGATAATATTTTCTTTGTTTATTTTATTTTTTATTTCATTTTATTTTTTATTTTACTGTTCTGTTACAGTTGACCCAATTTCACCCCCACCCCTCCGTTGCTCTATACTGCCCCACCCACCCCACTCCCACAGTCAACCTCCACCCTGCTGGCTGTGTCCACGCGTCATTAACAGATATTCCTTGACTAGACCCTTCCTAAAGGGGAGATAATATTACCTGGTTTTCACAGAAAGGGAAAGTAAGTCTCTGGGCTAATCATGGAAGGGAAGAAATTTACTCATCTAAGGGAAAAAAGAACCTTTTCTTGCAGTCCCTCTCCCTAACTAGCTGTGATACTTTGGGCAAGTCCACTGACCTGCTTAGGCCGCAGTTTGCTCATTAGTAGAAGTCGAAGGTTCAGATCTTTGGTCCTCAAATTAAGGGCCCATTAGTTTTGATCTTATCAAGCTTCAAGCTAGTATATGGCTTCATCAGCACTAGAATCTACCTGCTATTTTATAGCTATGTGGGATTTCATGTGGCTTGTTAATAGTAAGCTGTAGAGAAATTAACTGGCTTCCTGGGCATAGAGTTTGGGCATACAAACAATTTGATTTTAAATCCAATCTATAATGAGGTCATGCCAATAAAAAGGTAGGTAATTACTCCTTGCTGGTTAGAAGTTATGAACCTACATGTAAATATAAGAACCTGAGGGTGTAGGAACAATGGAAAAAAATCTAGATGAACCTACATTGAAAGACAACAGAAAAATGATAGCACCATATAACTGCATCGCAAAGTTCTTGACAGAAGGATGCTTTTCCAGTAGAGACCACAAAATTGTCAGAGCAGCAGCATATCTTAATGTTAGGGACTTGAGTTTTGAAGTATCTGCAGAAACTTTCATTTTTCAAAAGCAGAACACTGACAATTTCTTGACCGGCTGTGCTGATAATTTCATTTCCCAGAAGGCAGAGTAAGCAGTCAGGGGAACTCCTACTCTGGACCCAATTCTGACAGAAACCAGTAGGCAAAATGGAAATGATCGGAACCTTGGGGAAAAGCAACCATGCACTCTTAGAGTTTGATTTAAGCAGCGTTCTGCCTATGCAAACACAAAAGATTCTAATGAGCAAGAAAATGGGGAGGAAACTGAGGAAACCAGTGTGCTGCACAGGAACCTACCTACAGACTCTGAATTTAAAACAGCACATGGAAAAGATGGTAAAAGGGGACACATAATCCAGCACAGATAAATGAAGGTAACATAGACGTACAAAAATAGCAGCAACAGGACTAAAGCACTGGCTGGAGCTTGTGAAAAATGCTAAAGCAAACCAAAAATGATTTCCTTAGCACGCAAAGAGGAAAACGACCAATACAGAAGTTGGTGTACTTTTTAAAGTAGAAGACATGAAATTCATTCATGAAAAAGAGAAAGCAAAGTGTCTTTACTCCTTTATGCATCTTCTCTGTTAGTTCATTAATGATCTCTGCTCACGTCATCTCTTCAGAGAAGACCCCAACCACCCTTTCTAAATAATTCTCTCTGGCATTTTCTAACCCTTAAACTTTTCATTCTTCAAATCACTGACTACAATTATATTATATAATTAAGTTTTAAGTTTTTCTGTTTTCTATATTGGGATATAAGCTTTATGACTGCAGGAAATTTGATTTGTTTGGTAGTATATCTCTAGGCCTTGTATATAAAGCACTATTCAATTAGTATTTGTTGAATGAATGAATAAATTCAAGACCACTAAACACTGGTTAAAAATTGAAAGCCAAAATAGGTAAAGGCATTATAATACAGGTAATATTTATTGAGAACCCAGTAGGGGTCATTCACTAAGTATTTATATGCATTCACTCAGTTAATCATAATAGCAACCCTATAAAGCATGTACTATTTCCTGGTTGAATCTTTTGTCCCAAATCATACAACTATAGAATTGTAGAGCTAGAATTTTAACCAAAATAGCCAAGTCCATAGTCTGAGCACTTCCCCTATATGCTATACTGGGAGAGCTTGACTGTTCTAGCTAAAAATATATCTCTTGACCTCTATGAATTATTACCAGAGACTATCTGACTAAGAGTATTAACTAGTCTGATCACCTTTGAGAAGTGAAGGAGAGGGGATATGAGAAGAAAATGGCAGAGTTAACAAAATGGCATAGACTGCAGAATCAGATCCATGAAATTGATGTTGCTTGGGGCATAGGAAGGTGGGAATAGCCTAGATTATACTGGGTCGGGCACAGATAATGCCCCTTTTTTATTACAAACTCTTTATTACAAAATCATAAGCATGTAATTCTGTAGCATAATAATATCATACTCAAGCACACCATATGACATTTTAGGTGAAATGTTCAAATTAAAACTATAAATTATTACACCCATATTATTACCTTATGAACTACAGTCAAGCAGGCATTACTTCTGCTGAATCCTGTATTTATAAAACACTTTTCTTAAAAAAAAAAAAAAAAAAAAAAAAAAAAAAGCCCTGGCTGGTGTAGCTCAGTGGATTGAGCGTGGGCTGGGAACCAAGCAGTCCCGGTTCGATTCCCAGTCAGGGCACATGCCTGGGTTGCAGGCCAGGTCCCCAGTGAGGACCATGTGAGAGGCAACCACACATTGCTGTTTCTCTCCCTCTTTCTCCCTCCCTTCCCCTCTCTCTAAAAATACATAAATAAAATCTTAAAAAAAAAAAAAAACACTTTTCTTCATATCCTTGTGGACCATATGGATATGGAGAAATACTGGTTTAGGGATAGTACCAGCATATATTTTCATAACTGGTTGAATGATTGCACCCAATGATAATTTTAATGATTCTGTGTCAGGCTCAAGGAAGGCTTATCAAGTAGTATACCACAGGCCTTTATCCTTAGCCCTGTGTGATGTGAGCATATTTATCAATGACTGAGATATAGCTATAAGAAGACATGGCTATCAAAAATTGGTTACATGCAACAGGGGAGGAGAGTAAATAAATGCTTTGAATGATAAGATCAGGATTTAAAAACTCTTAACAAGTGAAACATGAGAAAAATCTAATAATATATGATTTGGTTAAAGTCATTGTGAGGTCTTGCCTTGAGACCAAAACACCAACTGCTTGAACTTGATTTGAGGAATATGTGACTTAGCAACAGTACTCATGAAATTTTTAAAAAAATGTAGCTTTACTTGGCAGTGAATCAATGGTATTATATAGTTACAAGAAGGAGTAGAAGGAGGAGAAGATGAAGAGGAAGAAAAAGAGGAGGAGAAGCACAAGGAGAAAAGCATAAGAAGACAAGAAGCAGAAGCAGGTTCAACAACAGGAGAGGAAGAAGAAGATGAGGAAGGGAGAAGGAGAGGGAGAGGAACAAGAAAAAATAGTTTAGCTTGCATTAAATTTAGGATTGTATAGAGTAATGGAGGACATAATCTGACTCTATTTTACATTGTTTGGATTACCATGTTCAGTTCTGAAAGCAAAATTTTGAGGAAGATGTGAATGGAAAGATTGCAAAACGTTCAGTAATGACCAGCCTGCATGGAAAGGGAACTTGAAACCTCCTCATATGAGAAAAAGCTGGAAGAATTGAGGAACTTGAACCTGAAAGTTGTTGTATTTAATATGTTAGAATAGTTGTTGTATTTGATATATTAGAATGATATAAACATAATAGTTTTAATTACTATTCAGCATTTACTATTTGCCAGCAAGGTGTTAAACATCTTACATTAATTAATGCTAGCCACAACTATAAGAAGTGTGTTGTAGTTACAGATTAGGAAACTGAGGCTGCAAGAGATTAAGAATCATGTCCAAGGCAATGAAAGCTGGCAAGTGATAATGCTTGACCTTGTCTTCAGTGCCTGCCCTCATATTCTCTATAGTAGATTCCCCTCACTGGAAGGAAACAAAATTATGTTATTTATGTGGTTTTTGGCTTACAGTTATGATGGCAAATTATGTAAAATAATAGTGAATCAAAACTATTTAAAGTAAAAAGTCTAGAAATAGATATATAGAATTTTTAAGTGTGGTTGCCTTGAGTGCTGGGAATATGGCTATTTTCTTCTCTTACTTACTTTTTCAGTTTTCTAAATCTTCCTTACTAAGACTTAAAAAAAGTCTCACCTATATTTTTTTAATCAAAAAACTATGTGCAAGAAGGACCAGCTTTACTGCAAATGGCCCCAAAAAAGCTGAAAAAAGATGCTGCAAGGTACAATGAAGCACATTTCCATTTAAAAACAGAACCACTTATAGTCAGAATTTTTCAAATATACAGTATTTTGATAGAAGAAATACTGGGTTTGCTGTTCCTGGAGGTGCTGAGTTTGTAAACGCTAATTTTATTTTTTTGTTCTATGTGGTCAAAATTATAATCTGAAGAATCTGCAGTGTTAGAAATATAAACCAAGAAATAATAACCCAAGGACTAGGTGATAGTTAATATATTACTTCAAACTAAGACCTTTCAGTCTGCTCAGGGGGACTTATTTTATATGTACTTTTAGTAAAATATTTGTGTAATGAATACATGAATGTATACATTTAGAACAGGCAAAGGAGACCATGGGTAATATTTAGTGTTTGTAACAGCCTTTTTACAAAGTATGCATGGGTAGCAAAGACTGCACTGAAAGAGGTCATACTCATTTATTGATTCAAGTTTCAGGGTCCTCCTGGCAGTTACATCTGAGCACAGAATAAATGGTCCCTCCAGGAAGTGTCATTTGGGCAAGACCTCTACTCACACACTCTACCTCTCTGCCTCCATCCCGGGCCTGTGGAAGCATCCTGCTTTTTTTTTTTTTTTAACTGGGAGTTCTATTGACTAAACTGAAACTCCAAAAAAAATCAGCAATCATGTCATCATTTTTTAAAAATTTTTACTTTGCTTTATTTTTCACATGTACTCGTTCTTTGCCTTATATCTGGCATTTTCTAAATCCAAGGTCTTATTTCTCTCTCTTTTTTAAAAATCTTAATGACTTTATTGTTCTTCAATTACAGTTGTCTGCATCCTCTTACCTCCCCTCCCCCCACCCCCTCCAAACCCACCTCCCTCCTCTGCTTCCACCCTCCCCCTTGGTTCTGTCCATGTGTCCTCTATAGTTGTTCCTAAAAACCTTTCTCCCCATAGCCGCCTCCCCCCTCCCCTCTGGCTATTGTTAGATTGTTCTTAATTTCAATGTCTCTGGTTATGTTTTTCTTGCTTTTTTCTTTTGTTGATTATGTTCCAGTTAAAGGTGAGATCATATGGTATTTGTCCCTCACCTCCTGGCTTACTTCACTTAGCATAATGCTCTCCAGTTCCGTCCATGCTGTCACAAAGGGTATAAGCTCCTTCTTTCTCTCTGCTGCATAGAATTCCATTGTGTACATGTACCATAGTTTCTTGATCCACTCATTTGTAGATGGGCACTTAGGTAAAAACAGTGGTTAGATGCCACGAAGTAGGTGGCAATGCCTTAACCGTATGCGTGTTGTTAGGCCCAAGGGCCTCTTCCATCCTTGTCAAGGGGAGTGCTAACCATCTCTCCTTTCATACAACACCATGCCGTCATTTAATCTTCCTATATTATATAATGCTTGAGCCTATAGACACAAAGCAAATATTTATTGAATCTATCAGTTTGGAAAGTGTTTCTTTCGTTACCTAAGTACGGTCAGAAAGAGTGCCTTTGATTTCAAGTATGGGCTAACAGCAGAGTTTATCTCTAAGGACTGCCATTATTTGGTATTTTTTAGAGTTATTTTTCCTATCTATGAGTAAATACAAAGACCCATTGCTTCAGCCTGAAGCCTTTTGCATTTAAAGCAAGAAGAGCAGTATGATTTTTCTTTTCAGCATATAAAGTTGTCAACTTTTGCCAAATGATAAGTACATAAATTGTCTTTATGGTATTTTTGTATTTTCTCAGAAGACTGACATATTTTAACATAAAATAGATATAGGCCTTCAACAAGAAAATTATTGAAATACATTGTTACTGTAAAAGAATCACCATTTTACTTCAAAAGAGTGTAATTAGACTTATTATCCATTAAGCACTGTGGTAATGGGAGGCAGAGTAACAAAGTGGACAAACGGCTGAAGTAAGAAGTTTTGGTTAAGCTGTCATATGATTGTTAATAAAAAGATGGTCAAATAAATGTAACAGGTATCCATTATTCATAAGATCAACCGAGGAACATATTAGAATACCAGTTTCTAGCCCACATGCCTGTAGATTCTTGTTCAACAGATATAGCCTGGGGCCTGAAAATCTGTAATTAAAAAAATACTACTGAAAGTTCTGATGCACAGCCAGGTATAGGAACCATGGACTGTATGCTGGGGATAAGAAGAGACTACAGAGCAGACTTTGTTGTCAACAATTTCACAATCAAGTGGCATGACTATGAATACTTGATTTAGAATGATGAAAACTGATGGTTACTGATCTATTTCAAACAAGAAAAGCAAAGCCTAACCTAAGGTAGTAGTAGTGGGAACGGAGAGTAAAGCAGATATTTGAGAGACGTTTTATGGGTAGACTTAATAGTGTTGTTTCCTCTGAGAATTCTCTCCCTGGCATATAGATAGTGGTCTTCAACTTGTATGGTCTTCTTCTGGGTGTGTCTGTTCTAATCTCTTCTTTTTCTTCTTTTAATTTTTCAATCACAGTTTATATTCAACATTATTTTGTATTAGTTTCAAGTTGTCCTAATCTCTTCTTGTAAGGACATGAGTCATATTGGATTAGAGCTCACCCCAATGATTTCATTTAACCTTAATAACTTCTTTGTAGACTAACTGCAACTAGTCATATTCTGAGGTCTGGGGCTTTGGACTTCACGACGTGTATTTTGGTGGGACACAACTCGGCCTGTGACATCTAACTAATAAATAAATTAAAATGGACCAGCCAGATCCTTAACATAGCATAAAATGCTCCATAATTGTTATGTTCTTCCCTTGAATTGCGGTTTCTTCCTCTTTTGTTAAGGTTATGCAAAATCTTAAGTAGAAAGTAACTGGAAAATAATATTACATTCAGAAGTGCTTCTTGTAAGATTAACAGAAGTTAATTGTCTAAATACTGTTAGTTCTAAACCTTGTCATAAGAAATAATCTAAGGTAATCCATTTTACTTTGACCTGCCCCAGGAATAAAGAAATCAGGAGGGAGACGTAGATTCTGGTCAAGGCAGGTCTTCAAAGGAACTCACCCAGAGACTCTTTCCAATCCCCTTGCACTGTGATGAAAAAGGTATTAAAGTTATTATTCATCCAGTGCCTTCTGTAACTATCAGCATGCAGGGAAACCATCTCAAAATTGAATTTTCTTTACAAAAGTATACGTATCAAGACTGTTTGGGTTACAAGTTACAGAAACAACTCAAATAAGCAAAGGCAATTTACTGGTTCATGGACCCCCTAGAAAATTTAATAACTAGAATTAAGTCTCAGAATCAGCCTGCCTTGGGATCCATCAGCCGATAAATTCTCACTTTGCCTGAGATTGTGTTCCGTATTTCCATTTTAAAGATTTTATTTACTTTTAGAGAGAGGGGAATGGAGGGAGAAGAAAAGGGAGAGAAACACTGATGAGCAAGAGAAACATCAATCTATTGCCTCTGGTGTGCCTCCAACCGGGGACCTGGCCTGCAACCCAGCCACGTGCCTTGATTGAGAATGAAATGGGTGATCTTTCTGTTCACAGGCCAGCGCTCAATCTACTGAGCCACACCAGCCAGGGCCGTAATTCCAGTCTTAAAATGACTAGGACAGATTATGATAGAAACTATAAGGAGTTTTTATTTCACATTCACAAAATGGATAAAAATACTTAAAGTATCTGACAATATTAAGTGCTAACAAGAATGAAGCGCTATTGGAAAATTTATCTGTACATTCCTGGTAAGGGTATAAAATTGAGGCTGTGTGCAACACTTAGGAATTATCTAATGAACTAGAGCAGTTTCTCAACGTTGCACGATTGACATTTTAGTTCAGATAATCCTTTGTTGTGGGGACTGTCCTGCGTCTTATAGGATGTTTAGAGCCTCCCTGGCCTCTACTTACAAGAAACCAGTAGCATTCCCCAAATTATGAAACCAAAAATGTTTCCACATATTGACAAGTATTCTGTGGGAACAAAATCATTCTGGATTAAGAGCTGCTTACCCTGGAGAAATTTGTATATGTATCCACTTACACATGTTTAAAATGTTCATAGCAGCATGACGTGTAATGTGTAAAAACCTAAAAGAAAAACACTGGAAACAACCCAAATATCCACCAGTATTGAAGAAGACAGATAAATTATGCTATAGAATAGAATACTATAAAACAGTCTAAACTAATGAATTCTATTTATGTGCTGCAAATGGTTGAAACTTAGGAACTTCATTCTGAACAGAATAGTGACAAATACATATATTTGTATTTACATATAATTGCAAACACATAAACCAAAGAATAGTATGTTTAGGGAATTCAAATACATAAGATGAAATTACAAGGAAAAGAAAGGGATAGAGAAAATTTAGAATCATGTTTAGCTTTGATTAAAGAGGGTTAAGGAATTTTAGAAGGGTATACAGAGAGCTTGAAAGGTCATGGGGGAGTCAGGTATGTATGATTTGTCTTATTATGTATTAGCAATTTCATTTTTAGCTATTAAATGCTAAAAAAAAGTTTCCATTTAAAAATGGGAAACAAGTATTTTAACTTTATAAACTATGTAAAACGATTCGATGGCATGGCATACCAGAAATTTATTTCATCATTTTGATTTGTATATTTGCTTTTTTAAAATATTTGAACTGATATAAAACAGTAATAAATCAGTTCAGAAGCCACCTTTGGATATCACTTAGGAAAGTTTGGAGGTTAAAACAAAATCAGTTAACCACTCATCAAGAAAGACATCCTGTCTTCAAAGCAGTGGCTACTAACAGAAAACATACTCAACTAACTGCTTTAAAAGCAGGGCTTTATATTTTTTATTTTATTTTATTTTATTTTATTTTATTTTATTTTATTTTATTTTATTTTATTTTATTTTATTTTATTTTATTTTATTTTAATGGCGTAATCTAGTGTCAGTAATCAGTGCATGGAATGAACTCCCTGTTGTAAAAAGCCCATCAATTGTTTTTTTGCTAATTAAAATGAATATTATTCTTGTGAAATGAACCAAAAAGTTTGTTTGAAACTGGAAATCCCGAAAGAGATCTATAATCTTCAAGAACAAATGCATGCAATTTTAATTGAAGGAAAAGGAGAGCACTGTTTTTATCTTTGCTTTTTTCAAAATCTTAAAAGTAATCAATGTGTTGGGCAATTAATTGTGCTTCAATATTATTACCATCTGACCTAAAAATTGGCATTAGATATGTTGGAAAATAGTGTGGAATTTAAAAGGTGAATAGCAAAATGACTGTAGGCTACAGTTAACTCCAATATGGAATTTTTGTCATTAATGAAGTAAGTAAACACATTTTCATTAATGTTCTCAGAATTAAAGTCTATTTTGTTGTTGATTGACTAGATACTGTGACGGTTCACAGAAATACGCTTTCAGCCTTCACTTATTAAATACAGCCCGAGTTGGGAATGAGAGGAAAGATCTATTTTGTTGAAATGCAGATTAATTACATTGAGAAGTTAGCTTTACTTAAGTAGTTGGCATTTATTACTAATCTATTTTAAAAACTTGGCAATGCTGAAAACTTAACTCTGTTTTAAAGTTCAGCTTTAACAGATACATGCCAACAAAATATATATCTACATTTCAATTCGGTTTACTTAGTAATTTGGTGTGCTAAAATTCGGTGTACATTTACAAATAAAAAAGTTTGAACAAGCAGATGTTTCATTTATGCAATAATTTGTTATATTGACCTTGCTCTTGGTTATGGAGAGGAGGTTCATTTTGTTTATTTGTTTTAAAAACATCATGATATGTTACTTGTACTAAAGATGCTATAGAGTGGATACAAAAAATAAAATTATGAATTTTGATTGTCCCATGTATCAGATTAGCAGCTTGGCAACATAAAATTATTTAAAATCTACATTTCCGTATACAAATGCATGTAGGAATTTGCCCCCTCCCTTTCTAAAAGACCGATACTGGATTTTCTCTCAAACATAATGTACAGTGTTACTTCATTCAGATCAAAGTGAGAAAATCCAGGTTAAATTTTAGGGTACATTTTAACAATAAAAATATGGAAAGAATAATATCAAAACACACAATGCATAATCCTCTTTTACACTATATAATTTGGACAAGACTTTCAATATGAGTGAAATTTGCAAATGAATGAAATTTCCCCTTTTATTCATTAAAATCTTTTTATCCTGACAACTCCAAATCTCACAGTAGTAGATCATTATCTTATTCTCTATGTAGTACATTTAAGGGTACATCATTTTATTGCAAAATTCCTGGGCTAGAAAAAAATTTAGATTTTATCAAAAATCTTCCAGTGTAACTCTGATTTAACATTTCAGGAATACTAAACAAAGTATATGAAATATCTTACCCAAAATCATACAACTAGTCTTCAGTCCCTCAATTTTTTACTGCTGGGGAATAGGTGCAAACAGACTCTAACTTTTCAATGCACTCCTCTCTTGTGCCTCTAAATTTCTGTAGTATCCCTTTTAGTTGATGAGCTAGACAATCAGACAATTAAAGTAGTTGTGGAAGTGAGGTTTGGGAAGCAGTACTGGGAATAGTATGAGATACTCCACTTTCATTGTAACAATACATGTTTTCTCATTTGTGTTCAGTACTAGCAGATACAGAAAGGTGCCTGTTAGAGCAGTTCCTCTCCCCGCCCCTGGTTTCTTCTAAAGTTGTCAGCTTGTTTCCAGATAAAGTTGCTGGACACATGAAATATAAATACAATCGATACTTTTATGGTAAATTTTCACCCTATAATTCGTTACTCTTGAGAAGAAATCTTTAATCTCAGAAATATTCTATTAGTCACACTATTTATGTTTACTATTAACTTTTTGGTTTATTAACATTACCTAATGACTTGTTAACATTATTTTAGGCTAAAAGCAATTATTGTGCTAACAGTTTTTTATACTTAGCTAGTTGTCTATTCTCTTTTAATTTCTTTTGAACTTGAATCTTAAAATAATTCTGTACATTAAAGTTACAGAGATCACAATTGCTTATAGATGATTAAATAATACAGTAGAATTTAGATTAAAGTTTTCTATTATTATTAAGTAGTTTAATCTACTAATTTAAAGTGTGGGTTTATTTTAAAAGTTTTACTTTCATGTTTTTGGCTGTTTCTAGGTAGACCTCTTTTTTCTTCTGAAAAAAGTTCATAAAATAACAAAGTTGCAGATTATTTTATTTTATTTTTTAATTTTTTTTCACATGTGTGCCTGAAAAGTATGCAGTACTTCTGTGGAAGAGTAATATTAATTAAAGTAATAACTTTAGCTTCACTTTAAATCTTTCATTTTTTTTATTCAATTAATTTTTATTTTATATTTTTAGGTTCTTCTGGGATTAGGATTTTTAAAAAAGTGTATAAGGTCATTTTGATTATTAAATTGGTACATAGAGCTATTTCTTGAATTTTGTTTATACCTGTAGTTTGCCGTGTATAATGTGCACTTTTTGCCCAAATTTTTGAGGGAAAAATAAGGATGAATATCATACTTGGGTAGTACCTGAAATACCTTGTATCTATTCTTATGTTTTGTAATTATTTGTTATATAAAATTTCTTGTACCATAATATGTTCAAAAATAAATGCTAACATTCCTTTATAATACAAAAAATAAAGATCTAAGTATAAATAAATAAAAAATTAAAATGAAAGATTTTTCCCAAAAAGTTCGGGCCAAAAAGAAGGATGCACATTATACACGGCAACATATAGTACGCAGTTCATTAATAATACATACTCTGTTCCAAATAGCGTATTACTAAAAATAAAAAAAATGCTTTTGTTTTGATTAGAAGACTAATACATAGTATAGGAAATTCAGAGGGAAGAAGGAATTGAGATGATTAAGCTACCCATATTCCTACTGTTTTGTGTGTTTCTATGGATCTTTTTTCTAACCCTGCAATATGATTCCAATACTCTCTTCCCTCAGTGCACAAGCACACACACAAATAACATGTAATGTCTGTATTTGGTGCCCTGCCTTTTCACTTAACATAGCACCTTTGATGATTGGATTATTTCAAAGTGACTTTTTTTCCTACAGTGAGAAATTCCTTTTTTATATATAGAATATCTCTTAAGAACCACTGTGAGGGCGGAGGGATTTCATGGAGGGCTTACTGAGCAGTATCATTTTGCATTGACTTTTGCCACTCAATAAGATTAATTTTTATTGTTATTTGTATTGTAAATACATGATGGTTAAAAACTAAAATTAAATATTACCTTTTTAAGTCATAAAGCAGAAAGGCAACAAAACCGTGTGTTTAGACAAAATCATACAGTAACTAACTTGCTTAAGAAGTTATGATATATGTTCTTAAATTCACAGATGCTGCAAAGCCCTGGTCAAATATAAATCACAATCAGTTTTTACATAACGGTAAAAATTCCAAAGGATTCTTGTTCACTCACTCACTCTCGGTATGTATCACGGACATGGTTTTTCTTTCTGCTCATAGAATGTAAACCACATTTATTTCTATATCTGTATATATTTTAAAATAAATTATCTCAGACAACAAAACATTGAATATACTATGTTCAACTGCAATCCATGAGAGAAAGTAAAACCTTATATTCCTGCTGAAGAGCCTCTAGCATACTTGGTGAGAATTTTGAAATGATTACAGAATTTGAATGCAACATCTATTTATTTTAAGACTATAAGCTACCTTATATTGATCAGATCACTCAACACATTTAACAGTGATATTCTACTTCTATTATAACAATTCACTTCTTTTCTCATTTGTGTTCAATACTATCAAATATAGAAAGAGCTCTTTACTTACCATTCTGGAAAGGATGAAATTTATCACTGTGCCATAAATACCCTGGAAAGCAAGGAAAATATTATTTATTATACCTCTATCCACAGGGATTCTAACTGCCAAATGTAATGCATCAGCAGCAAAACAAAAATGAAGTAAATCTATTGCAGAAAACACAAATTAGTGTTCTAAGAAGTTTTGAATGTGTATTACATGACTTTGGACAGAGCTACTTTAGAATTAAGCTATTTTTGTGATAAGTACTTTCAAAGTCAAGAATAAAGCATTCTATTGTCCATAAGCAAATATTATAGGATAAAGGAAATATTGTCAATAGCTTTTGTTTTCCTTCTCCGCTTTAGCTCTGTGGGTTTTGTATTGATACACATGGACAGCTGGGTAGTATGTAAAACTCTAAGGGAAAATTGAGGGGCAGACTACTCATTACATCCACTTATATGTAAGTTAATTTCCTGTTTAGAATCTTGAACTAAAAATCTGATGCAAAAGCTGAGAAACAGAATTAGGAGTCCAAGCACCTACTTTTCCACAATAAATAAATGATAATAAACAAACATTCATTTTTCTTATTATTTTCTGTTCATCATAAACAAGCTTTTAATTGTGTCACAGAATTAAAACAAAATTGTATTTTGAAATGGTATTTGTTGTTTTTATTGTTTTTAAAATTTTAAATTAGTACTTATTTTCATAACTAATAATTAGTACAAAATAAGCTCAATAGTTCTGATATAAAGGAACATGTCAAGATTAAGAAAATATGCTTTTCTTTTATCTTGATAATCAATGATTTTAAATCGTTGTCATTTCTGTTTCTTAATTTTTAAGTATGATAAACTTATTGTAGAGAAAAACATACCGAGTTCATCTCTGTCTGCCAAAATTAGATGATAGCTAAGGAAATTTAATAGATAATGTACACAGAAAAGGGATTTGCCTGAATTTTTCATTGATGATACTTCAGATCCTTCAACATTGTTTTCAGGTGAAGTATTTTGAATAAAAATTATACTGTGTTAATGTAATTTGAAAACAGTATTTCCAAGAAAGATAATATTTCTGCAAATAAAAACTACTGAAAATTTCATACTACAAATATTGATGTTCACAAATTTACTGACTTTTTGCTGGAAAATAAAATTAGGATTTGATGTGTATACTACTTAAGATTTTCACAAAGAGAGTATATTATTTTTTGGATATTTTAATCTTGAAACACTTGAATAGTAAATATGGAAGTCTGAAGTTCTGTAATATTTTAAGAATTCTCCCCATGAGCATAGTTTCTTTTAAGGAAACTATTTTGCATAGTTAATCATAAACACTAATTTATTTCAAACTTTTGTATTTATTGATTTTTAAATGAAAGAATCTTAATAGTAAAAAGTTAAACTTAGAAAGCTTGATTAGAGGTGATTTCTTTCCTAAATAATTATTAGTACAACACTTGATGTTACAACTCATATTTATAATTTCTAAATGGCTAAAAAAATTATCAAAATATTTTTAAGCACCAGCTCCTGAAGAGGGCAGCACGTTCTAGATGTTATCGAATTCCAAGCTCAAATGTGACAGCTTTGGCTTTAATACACTTTTTTTTAAGAACCAGAGGGGGGGAAAATGGATATTTTTTATAGATGTCTACTCCCATGATACAATAAACCAGCAGAAATTCTAGGCAGCTGCAGACCAAGGTCAAAACTGTATTTGATTATTAAAAGAGAATACGCAAATTAGACACCTAAAGCAATGTTTTTAGAAAGGATACAACAAAATACTAGTAAGAAGACTTTCCATGAGGTATGTGTTTTATCTTAATACTGTAGATAACTTTTCCTATTGGCAGTGTGCTGTTAAAACTATTAAAGGGGTTAGATTTAATTATCTCACTTCTTGCACATTTCATCTCAATCGCTATGGCAACATTCAGTTGCCTCAGCAGCAATGCACACTTTAATCAGATATTTCCTCCTCATTTCTTTATGAGCCAAAACTGTGTAGTCAAATTTACAACCAAGTCCTGATGTATATGATAAAGCTTCTTACAATCTAATGGGCAACTTGCCTCCACCCACACATAGAAATATTTTCAGAGATGCTCGTATTTATTGGACAAATATTAGACTTGATAGGGATATGTATTTGGACTTTCTGACTTCATTTTTTTCTTTCGCTATTCCTGCCACCTTTCCTCTATCAGAAGGGTTTTTTCTTTCCAATTCAAACATACCCCAACAAATCACAACTACGGGTCATCTGACCTCAACAGGCAAGCCAACGAGTAAAGGAAGAAGCAACCTTCAACATTCCATACCAACCCTCAACAAGCCTACTGAATTATTTACCTTTTATCTGAATACACATCAAAGAGGCTTTTTCTATTTCTTGAAAGCAGCAAGAGAAAGAAGGATAGTAAGTGAAGACAGGGCAAAACCTGATATAGGAGGGTGACTATAGAGTATTAAACTTAAATGGAGGGCCAAGTATGAAGATAATTTGGTCAAGCCTCAGTAATAACATTTTAATGAGAAATAAAATCATGATGCATTAAATTGTTGATGTCATTTGGGTGAATGTTAGCCATCTCCATTATTGGACAAATGATCACGTTACCATTTTTCAAAAGACTTGGGAAAATTTTGTGGGTATGTAAGAAATATTTAAACTGTCTTTGAGTCTTATTTCAAGGTTAGAAATTACAGTTTCAGAAATGTTTGAAATTTTGTAAATAGTAACTATATTTTAATTGATCTATGTAATAAATAAATTTAAACCATAATTAAGAAGCAGTAATTTGAGGTCTTCCTAACAATTTCTGTGGCTGCTAAAATATGTGTTTAGATAGTAAACATTTTATCCTCAAGTGTGTAATTCTCTAGTGAAAAATTTTCCACCAGTGGCTAACTGCAATATTTAGCATATTTTTTCAATCACCATTTGGTAGTGTCTAGTAAAGTTTTCATTAATGTAGGCAGCTTAAAAGATGCTTTCTGTAGTTGAGTCTACCAGTATGATGTTTTAATAAGGAATTTCTAGATTGCATCTTATGTATCACAGATGACTAAATAGGGCATTCAATCAAAATTGAACCAAACATAAACTGAACGAAACATAAAAAAGATTATTTAAAATGCAGGTGCTATGTAATTTTTTAAGTTTAATTGAACCTAGGAGTAGCAGATTATGTTCAAAATGTGGTTATTGAAAAGCTAATTTCTCATTCATTATGGAGTGTGAAAGCCATAGAACTTTAGGAGCATTCTTATGTAAAGAGAACAGCAGTGTTTTAGAAAACTAAGACAAATGGTAGAAATCCAGAGAAGTGGACTCCAGCTGTGTATGAAGAAAAGCTCCAAACAATTCAGTGTGTCAACAATGCCACAAGGTATGAAGCAGCACGTTCGTTGGCTAGGCTTACTCCATGAACTGTTTGCATACGATCTCTTTTTCTGTTGCTTGAATTCTGGGACAAGATTATAGAAAATATAGTAGAACTACTCTACAAATTTAGATCTGAGAGTTAAGATGAGTCACTTCTTAATGAATTTTTCAAGCACGAGTGTTTCATGTCATATGGAAACCTAGCCATGATCTGCAAACAGCATATTCCGAAGCAAGTTTGCAAATCCTACTCAGGAGACTTGTCTAAATGAGAAAACCAAACAGTTCTTAGTGAGGAGTTGTCTAAAGCCTCCAAGGAAACATGGAAATTGGTCCTAATTGGCATTCTTTCAAGGACTCAGTAGATGCCAGGGAGTGACTAGAGGAGAGGAATGAGCTCCCCTTTCGGTCTTGACTTGACTCGTCTACCTAAAAGTGGGGTGCCGCCAGACAGCGCGGGCACCACTGCGAGATTGGTTCTCTGGAGGAAAGGAAGATTTGGGCACTATCCTTGAACTGTATTTTCACTTAAGAAATAGTAATTGCTCAATTAAGTGTCCAGAGTTTTTCTTCCGTACCCACAGAAATTAAAAGTTGAAGAGAAAATTGTACATCATGTGGGAATGCAGAAAACACAAATTAGAAAACACAATCTTCAGCAAGATTGTTGAGTAAGATAAAGTTGTAATTAATTTGAAGATTCTATATATATGAGGAAATTGCTGATTCTTGAGTCAAACTAATGTGCACTCTGTGTGTGACACAAGATTCTGTAGAGTTCTGGTTTATGTTAGAAATAGTATTTTTAGCCCTGGCTGGTGTAGCTCAGTGGATTGAGCATGGGCTGCAAACCGAAGGGTCACCGGTTAGATTCCCAGTCAGGGCACATGCCTGGGCTGCCGGCCAGGTCTCCAATGGGGGCCACATAAGAGGCAACCATACAGTGATGTTTCTCTCCCTCACTTCCCTTCTGTCTAAAAATAAATAAATAAAATCTTTAAAAAATTTTTAAAGAAATAGTATTTTTACTTTGTTTGGTTTTGATGCTTTCTTCTGCGATTTCATTCTCGAATCACATTGAAGGAACCAAGGGAAGGTCTTGCCTAACATTGAACCTTAATGTCCTCCAACATTGTTTGGAACTTTATCTCTTTTGAAGAATGACTCTACTAGAAGCATCTGTTTCTATCTAAATAATTGATTGCTGGTTTGCAATAACAAGAAAAGCTAACTTTTACTCTCAAAGAATATGGGATATGAAATACTTTGTTAATGATTTTATCTCTCCTGCCCCTCCCGGTCAGATCTTTTCATTAACTTAGGTTGTTTAAAATTCCACCTGCTGAGATTTTGCTGGCAAATGGTCTTGAAACTTGTTTCCGAAATGCTCACCCACAAATGCTTTTACTAGCCGATTCCATTTGGTTGGCTGTGCTCCAGCACAGTATCTGGTGAACACAAACATTAACGAGAGAGAAACAGAAACTTCCATGGCACCCTGGAGGAACTTTTTGATCCAAAAGACACTACTAGTAAACTAAAGTGTCACTGCAAATTCATGAATGTTTCCTTATGTCATGAATAGCAGCAGTAGCAGGAAAGGACTGCATTTGTGCAATGGTTGTTCCTCGTGTGTAAACCTAGTCCCCAACTCGAGATCAAAGATGGTCTTCAATCAACAAGTATTTATTTAGTGCCTACCATGTCTAAACTAAAGGAGTCAGAAAAGGAAAAATAAGAGCTATTTGAAAATTCTGGTATTTGTTGAATGAATGAAGAATGTCATTGTTAGTCTATAAAAACACGTGCAATGGTCTAGTGATTGGAAATTGACATGAAACAATCAAAGTGCACTGTCTCTTGTGTTTGTCTTGTCTCTATCAGTTGAAATGTTTACTCTATTTCATGCCACAAAGAGTTATATTTTAATATCACTTCCTTTATTTATGCAGTGTGAACAACAAGGACAACAACAAAGCACAGACCATGGATCTTTATCCAGTGTGCTCCTGCACCCCTACATCTACCCGTTTGCACTTCTTGCCTGTGGAACTTCAGGTATTTTACTGAACCACTATTGCTCTAATTGTGAACTTAATGAGGGCATGGAAACTCTGCATTTTTGTTTGTATTCTGGCCAGTGCAACAGGACTGGATAAATGACTGTAAATGTTCATAAAATGATTATTCAATGAATAATGAATGAATGAGTGAGAATAAAACGGTGTTGATCTAAATGCAAGAAGTATTCAGCAAAGTTTGTGTGGCTTGAATTGGTCTGAGTTCACTGGAAGATATGGGACTTAGCAAGCGAAAGGTAAAAGTGTCTATGTCTAGTGGAGTTAAGAAAATGAGCAAAGGGATTGCTTTGGATGCCACAATATTAATGAAAGGGTTTAATTTTTCTTGATGGAACTATAGGTTGTGTTAGGGGTTAGTGATTTTATTTCATTTAGATTAATGGATGCTGTAGAACAGTGTTTCTCAAACTTCAATTTGCATACCTGGGGATCTTGTTAAACAGCAGACTGTAGTAGGCCTGGATTGAGTTGTGAGATTA
The DNA here is from genome assembly GCA_004026765.1 of Micronycteris hirsuta. Classification (NCBI taxonomy): domain Eukaryota; kingdom Metazoa; phylum Chordata; class Mammalia; order Chiroptera; family Phyllostomidae; genus Micronycteris; species Micronycteris hirsuta. Next base: position 131,142 of record PVJI01001088.1, read on the forward strand.
TCTATTTCTAACAAGTTCCCAGGTGATGTTGGTGCTGGTGTGATACTTTGACTTGCAAGACTATAGCATCCTTAAAGCTACACAGGATCATTTGGCTTTGATACAGCAGGCATTTGAGAACAACTTTATGTTCTCAGGCATTTATAGATGATGAAAACTGCATTTAGGAATATTAGTGTGTCAACCTTATCGAAAGTATGCTAAGGAAGGGAGAATGTGGATATAGAAAAACCAACTGGGAAGCTATCTTACACTTTATCTGAATATTTCACAGATTTGGTGCTCAATTACTTCTTGGTTAATTAGTTTATGTAGACATGGTTAATTCAGGGGCACGTTCTCAGTGGAATAATTGTGGGTCCAGTGACTCTTTGAAAACACATCAAGTTTAGGTAAAACACATGGGGAACCTATGAAGGTTATTCCCCTCCTTTCCATCTGGAAAAACCACATTCATTCTTTAAAAGACTTGAAATGTTAACTTTCTGTTCTTATCTTACTATAGAATTATAATTATGCCTTCAAAGTATTTCTCAAAATCTGATCTTATTAGATCATAATGATGATAATAATAATAATTAGCGATACTTGTCCAGCTAGTGTTTTCTTTGAGTATTTGTTAGCGGTGCCAAGCAAATTGCTAAGTTTTATAATTAAATTCTTATTAAAATGTTGTGAGGAATACTGCTAAGATTATCTCCATTTTTATAAGTGATAAAATGAGTACTTGTATGCTTTAATGTGATGTCAGCTACACACAATAAATACGTTTATTCCAAGAGCGATCAGTCGACATATGTCCTAAGAAGTTGCTGATTTCTTGGTGTAGCTTTTATTTTTGCTTGTTAGCTTGGTCTTTGTTCCTTGATCTCCCACAAGTATAATAATGGCAAGAATTAACGTTTCCTGTGTCCCGGGTACTACTTTAAGCAATTTACTTGTGTTGTATCACTTAATGTTCATGCAATCCTATGATTTGGGAGTTATTACCCTTATTTTGCACATAAAGAAAACAAAGCACAAAAGGAATAAATAATTTGTCTAAATTTTCATAGGTATTGAGCAGAATTGTATTTTGAACACACTGCAATGTGTTACTTATCTACCTTATCTTTAGTAACATGGAACTCTGGGTATTTTCTTAAATGGACACTATAAATTTCTTCAAATCATAATATTTGTGAAAAGTTAACTTTCTAACAAATTAAGAAAGATTCTGTAAAGTTCATGAAGACGTGTTGCTATTTCTTGGACTCTATCAGCACACCACAATGCCTGACCTGCAGAAACTCCCTATGGGCTGACAGAATTTAGATACGAGGTGAATTATTTTTTATGAAAGGTCAGCAAATCTCAGATAACCTGGGCTCTCATATGCTTAGCCTCTCCACTTATACTCCAAATCCTTCATACCACAACTCCATTTACTAAAAGAATAAAGAGTATTCCCCCAAATGGAAAGGCATATTCAAAAGAGAGTATCCTTTAAACTTTCTTTGCCTTTAGGAAAGATGGTCAACCTCTGTGATTTTTTTACTAGTGATAGGAATAATAATGATGATCTTCCAAATATTAAGTGCCAGATATAACAAAAATTATTGCTTGATTGACCAACTAGAGATCAAATACAAGTAAAATACTTAATTTATTCTACTACATGAGTTTAATATTCTAAAGTATTAATATTTAAATTACACATCGCCAAGCTTGATATAGCAATGTGATAATTTCTGAAATTACATAATTTTTAAAACTTTTATTTTTTATTTATTTTTATCATTTTTTATCATTATTCTGCAGTTGTCCTGATTTTTTCTCTCTTTGCTGTCCTCCACCCATCCTACTCCCTGCCCCCACAGTCAATTCCCACACTGTTATCCATGTCTGTGTGTCATTCATACATGTTCTTTGACTAGGCCCTTCCCCTTCTTTCCACCATTATCCCAATCCTCCCTCCCCTCTGGTCATTGTCAGTCTGTTCCATGTTTCCATGCCTGTGGTTCTATTTTGCTTGTTAGTTTATTTTGTAGGTGAGATCACATGGTATTAGTCTTTCACTGCCTGGCTTATTTCACTTAGCATAATATTCTCAAGTTCCATCCCTGCTGTTGCAAAAGGTAGGAGTTCTTTCTTTCTTTCTGCTGCATGGTATTCCATTGTGTAAATGTACCACAGTTTTTTGATCCACTCATTTACTGATGGGCACTTAAGCTATTTCTAGCACTTGGCTATTGTAAATAGTGCCACTGTTAACATGATCATATCAATAGATGCTGAAAAAGCATTTGATAAAATCCAGCACCCATTTATGATAAAAACATGCAGCAAAGTGGGAATTGAGGAAGCATATCTCAACATAATAAAAGCCATATATGAGAAACCTATAGCCAACATTATACTTAATGGGTAAAAACTGAAAGCTTTCCCCTTAAGATCTGGAACAAGACAAGGGTGTCTGCTTTCACCACTCTAATTCAACATAGTACTGGAAGTTCTAGCCACAGAAATCAGACAAGAAAAAGAAATAAAAGGTATCCAAATTTGAAAGGAGGAAGTAAAACTGTCATTATTTGCAGACAACATGATAGTGTACATGGAAAACCCTATGGTCTCCACCAAAAACTTACTTAACCTAATTTGTGATTTTGGCAAAATAGCAGGATACAAAGTCAATATTCACAAATCAATGGCATATTTGTATGCCAACAATAAAGTATCAGAAAGAGAAATTAGGGAAAATTCCCATTTATTATAGCAAAAGTACCTGGGAATAAATTTAACCATGGAGGTAAAAAACCTGTACTTGGAAAACTATAGAACACTGAAAAAAGAAATTAAGGAAGATACAAATAGATGGAAGCATATATTTTGTTCATGGATTGGAAGAGTTAACATCATTAAAATGTCCGTACTACCCCAAACAATCTGTACATTCAATGCAATTCCTATTAAAATACCAATGGCATACTTCACAGATCTAGAACAAATATTTCAAAGATTTATATGGAACCCAAAAAGACCCTGAACAGCCTCAGCAATCTTGAGAAAGAAGCACAAAGTAGGACGGATCACAATTTCCAATATCAAACTATACAAGGTCACTGAAATCAAAACAGGCTGGTACTGGCATAAGAACAGAAACACTGATCGATGAAATTACATACATTCATATTTAGTTTTAAAGAAAAGTATCCAACCCTGGCTGGTGTAGCTCAATGGATTGAGCATGGGCTGGGAACCAAAGGGTTGCCGGTTTGATTCCCAGTCCAGGCACATGCCTGGGTTGCGGGCCAGGTCCCCAGTGAGGGCCACATGGGAGGCAACCATACATTGCTGTTTCTCTCCTTCTCTTTCTCCCCCCCTTCCACTCTCTCTAAAAATAAATAAAATCTTAAAAAAAAAAAGAAAATTATCCAATTTCCCCAAGTATACCAATATACTTTTGGGTAAATCCATCTTGATAGCACATTCAAGCCCCACTCCATAAATTTACTTGCTGTTCTAATTTTGGCTGTGTCTGTGGCACACCAAGACACCTATAACATTAAACAGACTCACTGATATCTGCAGCACAGTTCTAGGATTCTCCTCATGCATGGCTATTCTTGCTGGAATTCACTTTACGTTCATGCAGGCCAGGAACATTGTAATCTATTATTTGGCATGCTATTTGAAAATAATTTTATTACATTGATGTAAGTAAATACAAAATGTTACCTATGCACATACCAATTTCACCAGCTTTCTGTCCCTAGAGAAGTATCATAATTTTCTGTTTTGATAATATTCATTGATATTTTAATGAACTATAGAAATGATCCCTGAAAGTATAGTCTTAATATTCATTGATATTTTAATACCTATTGTAACTATTTGGCTCCTTCTTACAAAATTACATAGAAAAGTCTTTGATATAAAACAAAAAACAGAAAACCACCACTACAACCATAGTACAAAACCTCTGAGAGGTCTTGCTTTCATTGTAATGCCCATGAAATAGAATTACTCTTTTTCATCATTATTCCACTTTATTTTTAAAGGGGGATGGGGGAGACACCTCTGCATTCTATACCACAGATTGTATTATAAAAATTTACTAAATATAAAAGTTTAAAAAAATAAATTAACCTGAAAACTATTTTAGTATTATGACAAAATTTCACGGAAGATATTGAATTGAAATTTTAAAATTATTTTGTTAGTTTGAAACAATTTTAAGTAACAAAATATTGCAACTACAGTAAAAATGGTATTTTCCTGAATTATTTGAGTGTGATTTTCTAACGTTATGACCCATTACTCCTGAACACTTTAAAATAATTTTCTTACGCCCTGGCTGGTGTAGCTCAGTGGATTGAGCGTGGGCTGCGAGCCAAAGGGTTGCCAGTTCTATTCCCAGTCAAGGCACATGCCTGGGTTGCAGGCAAGGTCCCCAGTGGGGGCCACATGAGAGGAAACCACACATTGATGTTTCTCTCCCTCTCTTTCTCCCTCCCTTTCTTACTGTCTAAAAATAAATAAAATAAAATAAAATAAAATAGCCCTGGCTGGTGTAGCTCAGTGGATTGAGCGTAGGCTGGGAACCAGGCAGTCCCGGTTCGATTCCCAGTCACGGCACATGCCTAGGTTGCAGGCCAGGTCCCCGTGAGGGCCATGTGAAAGGCAACCATACATTGCTGTTTCTCTCCCTCTCTCTCTAAAAAGAAATAAAAATAAAATCTTTAAAAAAATAAATAAAATAAAATAATAATTTTCTTACAAACAAGGAAATTTTTCTTTGTAACTGAATAACAACCACAAAAATCAGAAAATTGATACATCACTATCAGATAATCTTCAGACTACATTCAAATTTTGCTTCTAGTCTCAATAATGTTCTTTATGGCAAAAGGATCTAGTTTACAATCAAGCATTGGGTTAAGTTATTATGTCTCTTTAATTTCTTTCAATCTGAAAGATTTCCTCAGTTTCCCCATGATTTTCATGGATTTGACATTTTTGAAGATTACAAATTAGTTATTTTGTAATATGTTATTTGTGTTAGGTTTGTTCTGCTTACTCATTATTAGATTCATGTTGTCTGTCTTCAGCAGGAAAATACAATAATGATTCAGTACTCATCCCAATGGATCCTATTTCTTGGCACATTACTTGGGATGTTAATATTAATCTCATGATCACTGTAACATTATCCTTTTATTCCCCTTTTTATAAGTATATTGTGGGGAAGTACATTAACATTCAACTTATTTCTTTATTTATATCAATATGGACTCATGAATATCCATTTTATCCAATGGGTTATCATTTATTCTTATTATTATTTACTCTGACGTTCAAATAGGCTCAAATATGGCCAGTGTACTCCTCTTTTATCTGACTTTTTCTTTTTTTGACATAGCCCTGGCATTGTTTGAGTACTTTCATACTTTTGGCACAATAAGTTATTCTAGGCTCATTTTGTATTTCATGCCTCAGCTCTGGAATCAGCTATTTTCTCAGGGAGTTCTAGGGACTTTCTGTTGAGAATAGTATTTAGAAACCAAAATCTGGGAGGCAAGTGTGCCCCTTGTTTAGGGGTGTGTCATTGTTCTCAGGCTCTGGAAGCAATGAAATATATGTAAGGAAAAATTCATCTATCCCTCTATATCTATCTATCTATCTATATATCTATCTGTCCATCTGATCAGGAGTTCACACTGATCTTTATGCCCAAACCAATTCCACAGAATTCATTGTAGTTCATCTCTCTTTATATTTGTAACTATTTTCTCCAACAACGAAAACCTTATCTTCCAATTATCTTTAATATGTTTACTTATTCAAGCCCTGACTGATGTGACTCAGTTTGCTGGGCACAGCCCTGCAAAGCCGAAAGTTGCCCATTCGATTTCCAGTAAGGGCATGTGGCCCGGGTTTGGGATTTGGTCCCTGGTCCAGGTGTGAGAAGCAACTAATAGATGTTTCGCTCACACATCAATGTTTCTCTCCCTGTCTTTCTCCCTCCCTTCCCCTCTCTCTAAAAATAAATAAATAAATAAAATCTTTTAAAAAATGTGTTTCTTTATTAGATCAACCTCCTTGTGTATGACCAATATCCTATGGCTGCTAAACGCCCTAGCCTCCCCACACAGGTGTCCTTCCCGCCCTCCTTGAATTACCACACAGTCCTTTAGGCCATGGAAGCCATCCCATCCCACAGCCCCTAGGGGAGCCTCCTTACTTGTTCCCACATAATGGGTTTAGGACTAAACTGTTTAGGAAAGAAAGGGAAGGAAAAAATAAATAGGGTGGAGAAAAGGAAGATAAAAAAGAAGAAGACAATGAGAAGAATTTGAGATATTTTTAAAGTAGCTTACTTGTGTGCTGGGTGGATTCTAATGCTATTGCCTTCATATTTAATTGAAAGTTTCTTTTTATTTGAGAAACTAAAACAAAATAATAAGTCTGTTTTAACTAACTAGACTTCACATATTTGACAAATATTTATTGAGTGCATACTCTATTCTGTATAATAAATTTTAGTAAAAACCCAATTAACTATAGTTCACAATTAATCAATATATTTTACTTACTTGCTTTTCAGGGAAATTGGCCAATTATAAGAAATCACATCCAAATTGAAGATTTATTCAAAACAGTGTCAGTCATAAAGCCTGTATGAGTTTTGCCATAACTCCCATGACTTAAATAATATACTGTAAGAAATGGTATTCAGAATTATGGCCCTAAAAATGAATGTGAAACTCAGTTACAGTAGAAATATTTCCAAGCTCACTTCAGACTTTTTAAGTATCATGTGAACAAATACAATTTTATTCAGTTAGCTGTAAAATTATATTCCCCAAACAATTTCCAGTTTATTTATTTAACAAATGCTTAAGAAACTTCTGTATGTGTCAGGTATTATTTAAGAAAATAAAAACCTATCAAATTTCTTTTTCTCATGGAATTTCCCATTTAGTGAGGGGGAGACAAAGACAATAAGTAGGCAATATGTGCTATGCCAGGTTATGACAAGCATTTGTAAGAAAAATAAATAAAGGTGATATAATAAGAGTGTGAACAAGTAGGGTGGTGGTAGGTGAGCTATCTTAGAGAGATTGTTTAGTTTTTTCTTGTCATCCGGTTGTCATTTGTCCAGTGAGATTCTCTTTCTCAGGATGAGAAATACGTCATTCTCATACTTGTTTTCTGTTTTTCTTTACTATATTTGGGTCAAGTTAATAACAGTTAGCTGCTTCTAAATCATTTTGTAAAGACTGGAAAGATATCGATTGAGATGGCAAGTTGGGTGACAAATTGAGATGACAAAGAAGGGGAAAAAAAGTTAGTTGGGAAAGCAGTTTGAGTGGATTTTTAAATTAAAAAAAAGAAACTTTCTTATATTGCTAGAGTTTTCTACATGAATTATAGTGTCTTTGTAATTTTTTAATGTTTTTATTAAAAAATATTTTATAGTAGCTGAATTCTGCTTCAAACACTGTGCTGATAAAGTTCATGTGTCCTTGAGCAAGAATGAATGGAAAGTGAAATGATTGAGATAGAACCTATAAATCAACCTATTGTTCATTAGCCATTTCCCAGATAAATGTTTCACTAACTCCACAAATGGTGACTCTATTTTAATGATTTAAATTGTGGATATGGTCCAAAGTCTTCTATTATTCTCAAGCAAAATTTAGTATTTTATTCCTTAGCCCAATGGATATCTGTCTACTCCAATGATATCATTATAAATTTAAAGAATTGGTATTATCAGTTAAAAGGAAAGAAAGAATATGAAAGTGGTTAAATTCTGAGATAGATTAGTAAACATTTCAGTAGCATCCATCTCAAAAAAAATATGGGGCAAGGAATATTGAGACCTGGCTCTAACTCTTCCAACTCTTGTTATATAACTTTGGGCAAAGCGCTCCTGCTTTCTTCTCTCCAGTCTTTGGGGAAATGAAGATGGTGTGTGTTTGTGTCCAAATTCACCATTTAGAACCAAGATCCTAAAATTAAACAAGCTAAAAACCCAATAAAATAATCTACTAGCCTCATGTATTTCTACATACACACTTTCTCTTTGCTACATACACATATACAGTATTAAAGGAAACATTATTTTTCAGTCAAATAAGAAAATATGTTGTATATTAAATTATTAAAAGTGTTTTTCACTAAATTACTGTATGGTTTTTCTGATTCTTTTAAAAATGTTATCCTCGCAAATGATAGCTTTTGAGAAAAATTAAGGGTGGGAGAAAATGAAAGATCATTTTATGGAAATAGTCCTAGTAATTCTACATTATTTCTTAAATAAATAATATTAAAGTACAAATTTAAATTAGTTTACTCTTTATTACAGGGAATAGCAAACATAACTATTACACTTTTAAATTATTAGAAAAATCCAATAATATGTTTTAATAACTATAACATATCTTGACTTTTGTATAGTACATTTATTCAAGTAGAGAATACTTCACACAATAGCATATCATTTCTCTAGTTCATCCTCAAAGGCATTTTATCAAGTATAGATTAACAGTTATAAAATTACTTGTTTCCTTCACTCATTTTGCTTTCATAATATTTAGCATCTTATACTTTCAAGTTTAATAAGTTATTTCTTCCTAATGTATATAATTCAGTATACACATTATACACATATTTGTGAAGGCATAATGTCCACCTATAATTGGTATTTAGAAATCAAAATCAAAATGAAAAACTCTCCACAAAACAGTCAAAATATACAACAAATACCCCTAAACTTTCATTTTATCACCGTGTATTATAATATTATATAATGAGTTGCATTTTCCTTTGTCTTTAACCAAGCAGTACCTGAACCCATTAAAAGATTTCCTCTGACATACTGATATGCTTTTATACCCCTCTCTGAACTGATGAACATAGCAGTATTCTTTCTTTTGGTCTCAGGCCATTTTACAAAGTAAACAAAGTCACACAACTATTTATTAAAACTTCAACTACAAAATCAGCCAAGCACCCTATAGATGGCAAATTTGAAGGGGAGGGAGAAACAGCTCAGATTGTTTAGAAACTCGCTGATGAAATATACAAGCACTGGTAGCCTAGAAACCACAGGACAAAGGGTGTACTTCAGGGGTATTTGATGCCTAAGGCGAATCATTGTTCCCGTCTTACAACTGAGGAAGCCAATGCTTAAGAAAGGATAAATGCCTTTTCTAAAATACACAGCTCCTGCCACTCAGAGAGATAGATCAAGAGAGATACATGTGCTTTAAATACAATGCACTTGCTTTAAAAGTTTCCTTCTTGTTTTCTTCTGACTCTATAGGTTACAGTATAAGGCAGATAAAAGAATTGAGAATTTTTATATCGGTAAGTTAAAATTTGAGCCTAAACTACAGGATATAAGAAATGTCTATTTTGTGTAATTATAGTAGATTGTAAATAAAAATCATTAAACAAAAATGGGAAAAAAAGAAAGCTATGTGCTTATATACTTGGTAAATTTTACATTGCTAAAAAAAAGTTAAACTATTTTTGTTGGTACTATTATGAAGTGTTCGCTTCCTAGCCTCACAGTGTCTTTCATCCCCATTAATCAAGGATTACCAGGAAATGATGCCTCTAGTTATCAAGAAAAACGCTTTCATATTTATTGTCTTCTGAAATGCTTCCTCTTCATCCCTGGCTAAATGATTAAAGTACTAGAGTACTTTGGTTTGTTCTTAAATTATTTTCTATGCTGTCTTTGGAATAAATGAGGTGCCAGAGCTACTGGGGATAACATTTAAAAATTCAGGAAACATTACCACCTCTCAAATCGCATACAAAAAAGATAAAAAAAAAACACCTTCAACCATAATTTAATGAGATTTAATTTGAGCTGGAACCAGAGACACTTTATAAAGAATATATAGCAGAAGAAAGAGGTACCTAAATAGAAACATCTGGTTGTTCTGTTTCTCTCTTTTTTTTTTTTTTTTTTTTTTTGTTCTATTTGTACCCATGTCTCAGACACTGGCTTGTAATAAGCTAGGTACTTTGAGACATTATTTTTGAGTGGCATTTGGTGTGCTGCAATAAGGCCGGGAGAGACCATCTTCAGCTCTGGAGTAGAGAATGCAAAGAGCTTTCTTATTTCTTCAGCATGTGCTGCTTTTTCAATGAGGTATTTAAATGCAGCTACTGGTTCCTTTGTAAAAATCTCACCTACAATAGTTACATTTTATCTTCATGGTTCTCCTGGACAGGGAGTGGTATAGTGGTTACCAGTGCATGGCTCAGGACTCAACCTGTATTTGAAATCTCTGTCACTTAACCACGCATGTGACTGGGCAAGCTGTTTCACGTCTCTATCAGTTTCTCTTTCAGAAGTGGAGGTTCCATTAGTTCCTATTTGACACAATTTAGAAGTATTTAAAATGGGGTAATGTAAATAGCATTTAGAACATGCCAAACATGCTCATCCGTGTTTTAACGGATATTGATTTCTCATGAAATTTTGAACATATCTTAATTTAAGATTTAGAAACACAATTGTTTTCCTGTGTTCATAAATGGCATAAACATCCTTCAGGTTGATTTCCTTAAGAACTGATTCATCACATTCCTTACATTGATTGTATTCCCACTTTATCTCCTAAATATACCCTTACCTTCCTACTTCCTCACATGTATGTATCATCTGAGTTTTCCCAGAATAAATACACTTTATCACCACTTACATCTACCCATGCCTTTTCCTTTCCCTCAATGTTGTAATGTATTTCAGTGTTTTCCGTATCACTTACTGATAACTGCAAGATTACCAAAATAGACATCAGTTGCTAACAGAGCAGCTTGCTGGGCACTTTTCAAAGCACAGAGAAATCCTGCCCTAAAATTAAAGCTGACAAACGAGAGTAACATACAAATACAAATTAACATCTACACCACTGCATGTATAGGGTTCCAACAACAAAAAATTTGTGTGTGGATATTACACATGGGACAGGAAAATTTATGCTAGGAGAAAAAAGTGGAATGTGAATTATAAGTCACAGTAGGTTAATAGAAGACTGTTCGCTCTGATTTTCACTTTTTCTTATAGAACCTTTTAATTACTGCATTTCTAATGCACTTACATTTGCCAGTAGTTCTCTTTTCTATTCTTCTAATAATAGTTCCTAAGGTACATCCCATAAATTACCCCTTTCCTTTTCCTCTCCCTCTTCTCTTTAAACAATTCTGAGAAAGAGAGGAGGGAAAAAAAAAAAGCAAACTGTAATTTTAAGTAACTCCTTCGAATTAGTTCATGTGCTCCTTTAAAAAAAAAAAATCTCTAACCGTCATTAGCACTGTGCTTTCCTGCCCCCGTTCTCATACATGCCGATTTATCAGCGGTGGCCATTCATCTGGCTGCCTTTTCTCTATTAAGGCACCAACTCTAGACAAACAAGCTCTCTCCATTCATTCCCAACATTCTTTACTTCTTTAACTTGTTCTAATTCCAGGTTTCCTCTAAGGACCCTCAATTTCAAAACCCTTCATTAGGCTGGCCAAAGGTACTTCAATCTTTCTGTTTCCTTGTGCTCTGTAAAAGGCTAGCTTTCTTCCCAAACTTATTTGTTCAGTATTGTCTCTTAATTTCCTTACACTTACATCACTTTTTTTTGGAAGGATAGCCCTCCCCCTTCTTTTTTAAAAGTTCTGTAATTCTTGTCCCTATTTCCTTTAAGTGTTTCTGGAAATTTCACCTCTGAATTAAGTAGAAGAGATGTGTTACTACTGAACTTGCCCAACAATTTAAAAGATGACTGTAGGTTCTACATTTGACAATACATCACAATTCAGATATCCTGGGGAAAGCAATTATTTGGGGACAGAGGGAAAACTTTGGTAAAAGTGACTCCATGGCAAATTATTAGATAGAGGAAGAATTTTTTTCTGATAAAGATAGAGACATTCATTCATCTATTCATTCATTCATGTCATAAATTTCCCTGATCCCTCTCTATGCTGAAGACTCAAATGATAATAACAAGCCTAACTGCAAACAATTTCCTTTTGGGGAACGTTCATTTCTGGAATAATTTACTTTTTGTTGCATTCTTCACTTCCATTATTCACCTGATGCCATTTAAAGGTGAAGAAGGTACAAATAAGACATCAAACGCTTGATTTCAAGTGTTGAATACAATGCTGTCGCCCTAAAAATCCTCACCAGAGTAGTTTAATATATGATAATAAAGGCATTGACTTGAAAAGTGAAACATTTGCATTTCCCTTTTCTGTTTCCTGCTTTTCCACTAGTCGAGGAAAAGTCCAAGCACTTGACAATATGAAGAGAAGCGAACTAGCAGTGTGTTAGATAACAAAACTTTAATGAGTCAAGTTGTTCATGACTCCTAAGGGGACTACATTTAAATAAGTAATTATGTTTCATATGTCTTTACAGGCTTGGTTTGCAACACTTTTTATAGTCAACAAATTAGGTGGGTAACATATTATTCTCAGTTTAAAAGAAAAAAGATTAAACAAGGACCACAAGTAGTAGGCAAAGGGAGCACCGAGGCTAAAACATAGGTGTTCCGCATGCTGGCTCCATGTTTCTGCTTTCATTCTAATGCATACTTCTGCCTTTTAGGAATACACTGCTCATGTCAACCCACAGCAGCAAACCTTCAGTCTTTTGTCATGCAAATAGTAAAATATACATCAACCACATTCACGATTAGCTAATGTTTTACACATTTCCTAAATAATAAGATATTTTAAGACAGATTAAATGTTATCAAAATCTTTGGTAATGTTAGCACTTTCCTTTTTGTGTTCAAGTTTATGATAAAATTTTAATGTATGTATTTTACATTACAGTAGGAAAAAGCATGTCTACTTATATATATCAGAGTGAAGTGAATTTTGAAATTCTGGAGCAAGACTTTGACGTCAAAGGCGTTCAGATAATGACTAGACCAATTACATTAGCTTGATTGAATGTTGAAGTCCTGTTGGTTAGAAATATTTAAAAGTTGTGTTCAGTTGATTTCTCTTACTTAGAAAAATATAGTTTCTTAGGGGAATTTAGTCAATGGATATTAGTATGTTAGGTTTTAGAGAAAAAGAGGACAGGTTTTGTATAAAATTCGAATGCACCTTTAAATTTTAAGTGCAAATATTCCAAGTCTTGTAAGAAGTAAAGGCAATACTCAATTAAATGCAATTGAATCGTCTAATTACATTGTTTTGTATATAATTGTTACTATGCAAAAGTTGATCCCAGGGTACAGATCTTGAAATGTAAAGACTGCATCTCTCTGAACTAAGCTTCAGAATCTCAACGGTGAGCACTCAAGATGCTAAAATACATTGCCCCAAAGGTCTGTTTTCTGAAAAGTAAGATGACTCTAAATTTCAAGGAAAGCATAAAATTGTTTTTATATGCTTTTCTTTTCCTTATAATATACCTTTTTTTAAAAAAAAATCACTGGTTCTTTTGTTTCCTTCTCATTTCTGATATCTATTTTGGCCTCACTCTTCAACTTCATTTCACTCTAATTTTTTTTTTTACCCTTACTCTCTGTAACCTGTCGCTTTTCTTAGAATTTCCTTGTCTTGTCTTCACCTGAGATTGGCCTCTAGCCTGTAATACACAAAAGGGGTATAGGACCATTCAGCGTACTACAGAACACTCCAGTTTAGAGAATATATTTTCTTCCATGTGAAGCCCTTCTTTCTACGGTAATAGAAACCTTTAACCATGCCTTTTTCCATTCTGTTCGATAATCCATCACTCTGCTTTTCCACACTCAGCTTGCAGGTCGTGACCCTCCTTCTCTATTACTCTCTTTGAGCTCTGAACTTCTTCCATCCCTTTTGCTATATTGCATGCCTTTCTCCTCTCGAAATCTCCCTCACTTCTATTCATAGCAACTGATCTTCTAGATACATCATCTAGGGAGGGGATGTAGAGGAGAAAGCATACCAAATGGTTTAACTTCTAAATATTAAATGTGAATGTTGGCTAGAGCTGAGTGGCAAGTCTGTATAGTACATGCAGTAAGTATTATGGGGGCTTATAACCTTTGAGTCATGTCTGTGTGCATGTCCAGGCTCCAAATCTGTGTCTGAATAATCTTGCTGTTTTCTCAACTCCGTTAGGCTTCTTCTTCAATGCGATAGTTCAGGCCAAAAGGCATTGGAGTTGTAACAAATATTGCCAAGCCAAAGAGCTTGATTTACTTTCAGAAAAATAGCCAAAAAGAAAACTTTAGTTTTAAGCACTATGAGTTAGTGGCTACTACTCAGAGATCGAAAATAAGTTACCACTTCAGACATGGTTACTAAATAGACTAGAAATCATACTCAAGAATGTTAGACACTCATTGTGGTTTGTTCCGACTCAAGCAAACTTTTTAAAGTGAATATGCATCCAGTAGGCCTATGTACTCAGTAGGCATTTAATAAAGCCTTGTTTAATGGATGAAAAATAGAATAAGAATTGTTTTGGAGAATCATTTGGAAGAAAAACACATAAACTACACTGTTTTCTTTAAAGTGACCACCCCAAGAGTTCTCCTGTTGAGAAACTCTGTAGCATTGTAGAGATGTGTGTGGCATGATGCGTAGCATTGACTCTAAGCTTGATATTTGTAGGGCCTCTGCTGAGGCAAGTATCTCATGCTTCATTGATCTTTATATATCAACTAATCAGTATGTATCAATTACCATTAACAAGTTAGGCTCATTTTCTACTTTTCTCTGCCTCCCATAGTGTAGAGCTGGGGTAGAAAAGATTAGTTTTCATTATGCCCTAATATAAATAGTTAATAAGATCTTATTCTGGATCTATCCCACTGGTCCAGGTCAGGACATTTTTTTTTTTTTTTTTGAGGGAGCTGATGGCTTTGTGTCTAAGGCAGAGGAAATGGGTTGATGGGCTCTATCAAACCATTAATAATTTATTGAGCACTTGCTATGTGCAAGCACTACTGAGGATGCTTACATGAATGGTTTCATTTTTAACCTCCCAACACATCTATCCTCTTTTCAAAGATGAGGAAACTATGGTATTTAGGTGAATAATTTGCCTAAGGTCATGTAGCAAGTGGCGAAACCAGGGGTAGAACCCTGCAATTGGACTTGAGGCTGCAATCTAGACAACTAAGGTTGCCCTAGGATGACTGAGTTAATTTATTCAATCTTGTTATGTGAGGCTGTGGTTTTGTTTTGTTTTGTTTTGTTTTCTGTCTGTCAGGTTTGCTTGGCTGATTTGGTTCATGCTGAATAGATGGCCTTGTCTACCGTTGCCAGCACAAAAGGTCTTGTTTTGCAAAGCTCTTTCTCTTAGCCTGATTATTCCAACAGCCAAAACACCAGCACTCTCAGGAGGGTACTAGGCCACTGGTCCCTGGGGCAACAGGCAGAGAGGAGCAGCTGGCAGAAGGGGTGACAACAGAGGCAGCCCAAGTCCTGCTGGCTGGAGCCCTATAACTAGGTTAATTGTTGCGAAAATAGAATCTAGAGAACTGATCAGTTCTCTAGAACAGCTCTCTTAGGTCACCAGGTTAAGGGTCCCGAGTAAAGAGCACAAAGTTCAGGCTTAAGGTGAGGTCAGAAACACAGGTGTTAAAATGCCAGATTGCATCAGGAAAAGATGGGGAGAAAAATCATAACACATGGCAGGCTCACCATACAGAATGAGGAAAAGTGGAACTTCCAGATGAGTGACAGAAGGAAGAATAGCCGCTAAACTAGGTGGGGTCTCTTCTGAGGCTCACCTTAACTGCCCCGTCAACTCCTTTGTGCCTGTCTGTCTACTTTTCTATAAGGTCCTGATGGTGAACACCATGCATATAACCTCTCAGTTTTAGGTATAGAAGGAAGGTTCTCTAGAAATTTGTGGAAATGTTTCATTTTTCACTGTGTTGTTTCATTGACTTTCCTTGTGTTGTTAGGCTGACCCTGCTGATAGAGAATCAGATTGAGACTGAAGAGTGTCTTCAATACTTTCTGAGTGTACCACTAGAAATTACTGTAAAAGGATAAGGGTTAGCTAAGAGAACCTGTCATTCTTTCAGTTCCTAGAATTAGGACCCAGGTGTGGGAGACGTTGGTTGGTAAATTGCTTGTCAGTTAGCTCAGCATTCAATCTTGACCTAAATCTAGATCTTGTCAAATTGTCTGGCACCAGAGAGGCATACTTGGGCAATGTTGATTCATTTCCTGCATTGCAGGATACACAGAGTTTGTTTATTTCTTGACATAATTATTACCTAAATTTAGATCTGAGGCTGCTGTGATCATTTTTACCAGATTGCTTCAAATTTTTCATTCTAACTTGGGTTTCATTTCGTTCTTAAGTCCTTAGTAATATCGAAAGTATCACAGGATAGTTTGATAATTTCAACAATAATAATTGATGGGGTAAATATATATTGAGTTGGGGAGTTTGAACATCTCCTAGTTTTGCAATTATAAATAGAAACAGATATACATTGTTTTAATGTTGAAGGCCAGACCTGAAAGGTTTCACCTGCCAGGACAACCCTAGCTCCATGGCTACGATCCTATTGGTTGTTTAGTCAGCATGGATCTGTGTGCTCCAGTCATGCTGGCGATATTACAGGTTTTTGAGGAGCTGGAAAGTGAAAGTATTCCATGAACTCAAAAGACATAAATACATGAAAATATCTGAGCCAAATAAGTTAGAAAAATTGGGTTCGATCAACATGACAAAAGTTACCAACTGGAGCCTTGGGGAGGGGTTGAGGTTGAGGGAGTCTTCCTCGAGTTATACATGGAGAAGGGGAAAACCTTATCAGTGGGTTCACATGAAATCAGAATGTTCACATAAAACTCCAGGTGTCATCTCTGCCTTTATTCCTGGTCCACCTGTCCTCAGTGACCACTTACAGTCAGTTCATGATACCCAGGGTCCAGAACAGTCTGTCAAGGAAAAGCACATTCTCGTCCAACAATGAACTGTTGGTGAGAGTAGGCTCAGCAGAGCCTTGAGGGAGAGAATAAATCACAGAAGCCCCAAACGATGTAGCAAGTTCGGAGAAAAGGGTGACCTCGTTCCTCCTCTGTAGTTATGGAATGAGGTTTGGGCAAGGCATTCCCTATAATTTTGAGGGAGGATAACTCTTCTGCCTGATCTTTTTTTCTGCCTAAGCTCAATAATTTGAGCCCTTTAAGCACAATATTTTTAATCATCATAATCATCATAGCCCCAAGATACTCTAATCTGTCAGTTTGGTGCTGCATATCAGGTTGAATCCCAGCTTTAACATTTACTCTGTTCCTTCTAGGGGAGTTTACTCGTATCTCTTTCAACTGAAGAGTCTTCATTGTAAAATGAATAAAATGGAACCTCTCTCACTTAGATGATTAAAGGATTTAATTTCCTCACACATGGAAGTCATTAGTACATGGTAGCTGTGTTTATTACTGCCCTGCACCAATATCTGTATTAGTTTCTTGTGGCTGTCACAAAAATTATCAAAAACTAGAAAAGTTTATTCTCTCACAGTTCTGGAGTGGGAAGTCCAAAATCCAGCTGTCAGCAGGGAGTAGAGACTCTGAAGGAGAATCTGTTTCCTGCTTCCCTAGCTGCCAGCAATCTTGGTATTCCTTGGTTTATGGACACATAACTCCAATCTCTGCCTCTGTCTTCATATTCCCTTCTCTGCTGTATCTCTGCATGTCTTCTCCTCTCCTGTTACTTAGAAGGACATACACAGTTGGATTTAGGGCTCACCCTAAATCTGTCTGTGTGACCTCTCTGGAGACCTTTACCTTAATTATTACATGAAAAGACCTTATTCCAAATAAGGTTATGTTCAGAGGTTCCAAGTGGACCTATCTGCTGGGGGAACATTGATCAATTAACTACAAAACATGTGATTAGCTAGATTGTATCCCCCTAAATTCCTTTGTTGAAGCCCTCAGAATGTGACTGTATTTATCTATAAAATAAAGTGAGGCCATTAAGGTGAGCCCTAACCTAGTTTGATTTGTGTATCAGAAGAGGAAGATTGGATATGAAGACACCACAGTAGTGGAAATACTGTGTGAGGACATAGTGAAAAAGTGGCCATCTGCAGGCCAAGGAGAGAGGCCTCAGGAAAATCAAACCTGCCAGCACCTTGATCTTGGACTTGCAGCATTCAGAACTGAGAGAAAATAAGATTCTGTTGTTTAAGCCTGAGGTATTTTGTTACGGCCACACAGCAAACTAATACAAGGCATATTAAAGATTGGCCGTGCTTTCTTTAGCTACTTCAGGTGTTGAACAGTTTACACGTGGAAGCTGGCTCCTTACAGTGTGCTTAGGAACCCCTTGTTTGAAGTGACCTTACCATGCGGGGGACGTCCCCTTTCTCTCCTGCTCAGATACTGCTCAGTCCACAAGGCAGTGTCACGTCACTGAAATTCTATTTGATTTTATAAGTTGAATTAGGTAAAACAGGAGAGTAATGGGGGGGGGGATGGAGACAACTGTAATTGGACAACAATAAAAAGTTAAAATAAAAAAAGAAATACAGTGACTGTAGCCTAGTACTTGGTAACTGAAATTCTTCAGTGCCTCAGACCGTTGTAATGAACACGGTGGCTATTGTGAAGTCTAGAGAGAGAGCGAGGACATAAAGGAAAGAGTACTAAAGTTTCTTTAAAGCAAAAAAATCCCTGTTAGAAGCTTTTCCTGTGATCTGCCTTTTTCTTCTGCAATTTAAATCTAAAAATAAAATCTGGTTAATTGAGAATTTTGATTAAGAAAGTAAAAGAATTGTCGTAAGACATATAGGTGTCATTGTACCCCTTTCCAACTTAAGAGCCATGCTGTGTGTTAGTCACATATTCTACCATGCTCCATTCGCAAATTCTAAAAGCTGGCCTTCTTGAACATGAAACTTTGTATCTTCTAATTTAAAGGTTTCAAAAAAACCCTACTCTCTTAAGTATTATATTTTTAAACTAGCTTACGATTAGCACAGCT
Source organism: Micronycteris hirsuta (assembly GCA_004026765.1). Classification (NCBI taxonomy): domain Eukaryota; kingdom Metazoa; phylum Chordata; class Mammalia; order Chiroptera; family Phyllostomidae; genus Micronycteris; species Micronycteris hirsuta. Next base: position 150,106 of record PVJI01001088.1, read on the forward strand.
GTTATTATCTGTTCATTGTCTTACTGCTTTTGTAAAGAGCTCTGGGATTGTTACGAAGGTGCTAAGTTTGTAGTGTATTTTTAATCACCATTTTAGTTATCATTATCTTTCTCATTCATGTTTTTAAAAACAGTACATCTGTAAGCCCATGCTTGCATTCAAATAATATACATAAGCAATTAACAGTAAATATTAATAACGATATTAGCAAACTCTAAGGCAGACTCTAGGAAGAATGTTAGGGTTGAAGAGCATATGTAGTTCTCTCAAACTTTTCCCTGGGAAGTATAATTTCAAATACATTTATTGCTGAGATATTTATCTGACGCATTTCTCATGACTGACACATCTAGAGATTTTAGGGCAATACATCAGCTAGTGCTCTGGGGGTGGATCTCACATTGTACTCTATTAACAATAGTTGGCAGCAGGCAACATTCCTTTCCTCTGTTTCTACTGTGACTGGCTCCAAGATCAAGACCATGGATATGTGATCGACTGCTCACTTCCCTTTGAAATACACACGGATTCCTCACAGTTCCTGTAATGGACATATTCCGTCGCTATGTGAGTAGCAGTAAAGAGCTGACTGAGTAAAGCCAGGCACACAGGGACTAGTGACACTCGTGCCACACTGACTGTGATCACCGGGACAGTCCTCGCCAGCAGGATGACTCAAGTGCTTCGAACAGACTGTCTCGCTCTAGGTTGCAAGGTCTACAGGGGCAGAGCCTTCCTCTCCTGCCATTGCATCCAAGTGCTCAGCACGGTACGAGGCACCCAGGGGGCAATCAATAAATAATTTTAACGTGTCAATTAATCTATGAGAAAACCGCAAATTATATCATCACTCTTCAGTGGAAAAAATATATTTGCTGCTTAGCCAAGAGTGATAAATGGTATTGAATCCCATCTGGAAAAATAAAAACAGAAACAAAAACACATAGGACGTGTTTCCTCAAGGCTCAAGCAAAGAAAAATCAAGATGCACTGAGAAAAGCAAACATACACATCTTTAAAATAAGGAAATACCAATGACTATATATACACAAACACACTTATACATATATACATATACATACATATATATAAACAAAGCATAAAGCAGTTCGAATGGAACATATAAACATGGTATATATGCCATATCAAAAAAAGGTGATAGAGCATTTGAAATATTACTTAGGAAGTCTAGAGGAAAGACAAAACCAATTGAGTTTATTGTGAAAAATCCTTGGAGAAAATGTTTGATACAGATTTTGAAGAAGCTAAGAGTTCCCATTTGGTAAGGAGAAGTGTAAAAATTGATAGATTTGAAAGCCAGTGAAGGAACTTGAAAAGCCTAATGGAATTAAGGGACAAAATTGTGTGGAAAATTTTTTTTAATGAACTCATGCAACATAGAAATATTTCAACAGGAAAACTTGATATAGTATACTTATATGTACAAATGTTCAAAGAATGTATTAAACATAATACACTGGTTCATTTCTGTAAATAATATCCTTGGGTCCTAGCCGGAGGGAGCTGGTTCAGATCATGGCTTTCTGAAGTCAAATTGTTGTACTTGCCTGCGCAAGCCTAGTTAATAACCCTTCAGAATCTAACCACCTGGGAGTGAGATGTGGAGGAAGTAGAAATGAATAAACTATTTTACTGCACCTCAGGGAAACACACTCATAATTTCACCCTACCTGAATCATGGGGAGGTGACTGTGATACCTTTGACAAGTTTTCTATAAAATCACAGGCTTGTCTGTATACACTAGGTGAAGCAGAGAATCAAGCTGATCAATAATGTTGAATAAAGAATACAACAACGAAACAAAACTTTTCCCTCAATTACCTGGATCATTCAGGTAAGAGTGGGTTTTATAGAGGACATTTTCTAGATCAGTGGTTCTCTTGTGTTTGAAGCAAAATAAGCAATATCTGTTGACTAAATAGCATGTTTTGAACCAATTTCTTTGAATAAGTGTTACGATAGTTAGTAAAGCAAAATTTAATTTACAAATATTCCTGATCTCCAATTTCGCACAGCGTGCGACCTCTGTAGGTGTGGGATCGTTTCTCAGAGAAAAGGGGTTGGTGGAGGCTGTGCAAAACACCTCGCGTGGTGCTTACTGCAAGGTGCCTGGCGTGGGCCATGGTATGGTTTTTCAAACAAAACTAAAAGTGGAGTTCTTCAACAATGTTTTCCAGTGTAGTATGGTTCTTTTAACAGAAAAAAAGGTCGGGAAAACCAAGCTAAACAGTTGCTTGGATCTGTGCTGACAGTTATGACTTTCTAAGATCATAAGATTAAAGAGCATCTCAGCGGATTTGACATCTTTGACTGTCTTTGTGATTGATGCTCATCATGGTGGCTGAACCATGATAATCCTTCCCCCATCAGTCATTAAGGAAAGCTGTCATTAACACACACTGCCACAATCGGAAGACATGTCTGGATAGTAGTAGGAATGAAGCAGCAGCATGGCCAATTCTCTCAATTTAGCCATTTATCATATATTACAAGATCTAGAATATATGACCAAAGTGATGGATATTCATGATGGAGATGGCTCAGTTTAAATATTGAATAGTTTACTGTTCATAAATGTAAATTAAATGTGATTTATTTTCTTTTTCCTCAAAATAACCCCAGTTAGGACTGGGAAGGTTAACCGTCAGAAATTACTTAAATGAGAATGAAAATTATTTCATTTATCCCATAACAGATTTAAATTACAACAGAATTGAGGGGAAAATATAAAAATTATGAAATACAAAGAAAATGAAAATATGGAAGAAATACACAGATCATCAAATCACTAGTTCAGATGAATCATTTTGCTTAGTATAGAGAGCACAGTTAATAATGGATTATCTCTAAAAATGGTTGAAATGTGGCATTACAAGAGGTAGTTCTTTTCATTTATTTAATTTTTGCACAGTCAGATAATTTTGAGAGAAACACTGCAGAAAATACTAAAATTGCTAGATACAGCATCCCAGTTAAAAATAACTACAAATAGAAACCTATACTTGGTAGAACAAAAAATAAACTTAAAAAAATTTTGTTTCTGTGGAATCAAAGATTTCTGACAAAGATAAATGGCAAAACACTTAAGCTGAAAAGTAAATATAGAGAAGCTTAACAATAGAATTAAAACTAGATTTAAAATATCCCTGATTACCATAAATGGTTTTCAAAATGATGATGATTGGAAGATTTGTAAAAATTGTATACTCAAGTTAGATTAGTGAATTATTGCATAATAGAAACTACTTTCTATTTACATTTGTATTCCAGCATCTAACAAATACAGGCACAGTGCAACATATGCTTATTGGGATATTTACCAGCCCTGACCTTTTCCTTTGAAAATTAGCCCCATATCTATAGTGGATACTAGGTCCAGTGTTTGAACTGGGTGATCCTTCCCTGTCGTCATATCCAATTGAACTGGGGACAGATAGAAGAGAAATATCTGCCCAAGATGGGTGGATCTCATCCTGTCTTTAGAAAATTTGGAACAGGAGCACAATTAATTTAGTGCTTGAATGGGAAAGGGAAGCAAAACCAGGGCAGGGGCATGTGTGGGCCTGTGCTTGTGCTGAAGCAGAGAAAGTCACTTGAGAGGGAGGAAGGAGAGAGACAGAGAGAGAGTGAAAGGGGTAGAGGGAGAGAGAGAGAATGAATAAGGGGCAAGAGCAAGAAAGAGAGGAGTGAGAACAAGAGAAAAGCAGATGCTCAGTGAGAGAAGCTCCCATGAAATGTGTTTGTTCTGTGATATATGACCTGGTTACTGCTCCTTGTGAGGTTTGACTGGAGTTCCCAACCTTGGTATCTGTGAGTTTTCCATTTTTTCAATAAATGACTATTGTGCTTAAATATTAGGCTGAGTTCAATACAGAACATAGAGCAAAGATAAAGTTCTGCAAAAATTAGGGAGAGAGTAACATAGCTCTTCTTTCAGATTTCTCTATTTGGTGATTTATTAAAATGCATTACCTGCACTTGTAAGCTCCTATGTGTTAAGATGTAATAATGAGGTAAAATGTGCTTAGCAACTTATTTAAGTCCTATGGTGTCTCAGTGGTCTGGAGTATGATTTCCAAACATGTAATATTGCCACTAGAATTTGCTTAGTCAAAAGTTTAAGATTTTTGAGACATTTGGCCAAAATCAAGCCACAAATTCCTTCCTGTATAAAATGTGTTGCCTAAGCAAGCATGATTTGACAAAATTTGTACTTCCATTAGAAATAAAGGCATTAAAACAAAATTGGAATGAGGTATCATCTTCTGTCTATAAAACTGAGAAAAAAAATCCCAGAGTTGATGAGGGTTAAGAAAATGGGCCAACTCATACTTTGCTCTTTGAATTATAATTGGAAATATACCAATACTCATTCATTCAACAAACATTTATTGAGTACACTCTAGATTTCAGACACTGTTCTAAGCACTGAAATTCAGCAGTGAACAAAACAGTCAAAAATATCTGCCTGCCAGGAACTTACATTTTTCAAAATACTTAAAAACATACAAATTCTGTTAAGCTAAGTGTTGTACCTTTTAGATATTGTATATATAGTTTTTCACACAGTGGAATACTATGCAGCCATTAAACACTTTTTAAAAAATGTGTTAGGTTAAAAATTAGGTTAAAAATGAATAACTACAGTAGGTTCTCATCCTCGTTAAAAATGCAGTACTCACACACATGTTTTCTTTTAAGTCAAAAAGAAATATATATTAAAACATTAAAGGGAGTTATCATTTTGTGATGGGATAATAGATAATTATTTCTCTTATTATGTTTTAATATTTCTAAATTTCTGTAGTAAACTTATATAATTTGGTATCTTTTTCCTCAAGTATAAGATTCAAGATATTTTATATTTCACATATTTAAAATTGAGAATTATAAGCTCAATGTGGGCAGGGACTTGTCTGTCTTGGAAACTTAGTTGAATCAATGAATGCGTCAGTGTAAAAAAACTACCCATACTTCAGGCAAAGGAATACCTTTTAGGACAATTGTCACTGTGTATATTTGGCATTAATGATGCCTAGAAAATAATTAATACTTTTGTTACTGTCACTGAGTTATTTGTGTCAAAAATTTCCCATGAATTTTAACTTAAATTTGAATCCATGTATGTTGTTTAAAATGTCCTTTGAGAAAACAAGCACAGTGTCCATAAGAGATAATTCTGTGTAGGGCAGTGGATCCCTAACAATAGCTTGAGATGCATTCCCATTTAACCCTAAACAGCTGTGTCCAAAGTTCCTACCGTGAGCATTTTAATTAAGAAAATAAAACAATAGAGAATAGAAGAACTGCAGGTGATATGATACCAGCCATACAATGTGGAATTAAACTCTCAGCCCTAAAGGTGTTAATAAAAAGTTCAAGTTTTAGGGTATAGTATAGTGAACATCTGCTGTTTTTACCCTCTTAGCATCTATATTTCCCATTTCTGGTAAAATATTACCTGCTATTCTTAAAACAAACAAACAAAAAAAAAAAACCTTTCCTTTTTGAGAACCATTCCTCAGTGCATGTAATCTAAGTAGGTTTGACTCACACACCAAACTCTAGTCTAGAGCTTTGCATGTACAACACAGAAGTGGCCATTTATTTTAAACCTGAATAATTTAAAATTTTAAATTTAGTTCCTCAGTTGCATCAGGCATATTTCAAGTGATCAGTAGCCACACACTTGATTTGTGCCTACCATACTGGAAAGTGTGGGTTATAGAACATTTCCATCATCACGAGGTCTCTAGAATTGTGATGTGGGGTTTAGGGAACTTCGTAAATCCCATGTGACTGGCCACGGTGAGGAGTCCAGGGAAGAACACATGACCCTGTCAGTTTCATGAGAACCAGGCCCAGGTCAGTTTTGAGGTGGAAGAAGCTCTCACGCACAGCTCTATTGGAATAAGACAGAGGCTGTGAGACCAGAGCTACCACAGTTTCTGCAAGGGACGACCTGCTGTGTGTGGAGACCACCTGGAAGAGAAAGAGCTCCCCTATGGAGGGAAACGTGACCATGTGACGGTTTTGAGTCCAGAAGCCAAGAGTGCCCGGCAACTACTGCAGACTTTTAAATGACAAAAGCCAATAATTTTTGGATCAGTTTTATTGTTTAGACGTATAACTTAAGGAATATTGACTGAGATACATAAGCAAAGGTGAGTTATTTAAAAAGCAGTGTGGTTGTCTCTTTGATGTCACCATAAAGACTCAAAAGTCACATCAAGGATGTGAAGAAAGATTTTGAGTCAAACTTTGTAATTCAAAGAAATATGTAATTAGTAGGTAAAGGTATGCTATTGTCATTTAGTAAAAATAAATTGCATGTGTAGATCGATGTGGTTTATTTTCTGAAAAGCTGTTACCAAATAAGAGGGAATGTGTTGCTATAATTGACAGACTCTTAGAATCCATGGATATGATATATGTTTATGTTAATATATAAATTTAGGGAAGACAATAAATTTTTCCAATGTTCATCAGCTCATACAGTCTCTAGATTTGGTTTATAGATACATGGGTTTTGTATGATCATTTCTTACACTGTCTGAAGTGGTTTGTGGTTGATTTTGGTATAGCCTACTTCCAACTAATAATCATATAATCTTTTAATATTGAATAGTACTGCTTATGATGATATAGAAAGCAATTTATATAACTTATTACTAAAAATTTGGCATTAGACAGTTAATTTTATATTTCTTTTGTTTCTCACTCTCAATTTTCTAGCTACTGTCACCTGCTTGGGAGGTAAAAAACATTGGTTAAAAAGAACTGGAATGAATAGTTGAATAAAATATAAAGACCAAGCATGTTAACATAAAATAAAAAATACTTAAATGTCAGTGCAGGCCTTTTCAAGGTTTTAAAAAAATTTTAAAATAACACCTGTAGTACAGCTAGGGGAATCTGCCCTAGCTGAGTTCTCCGCTTTCTCTCTGATTGCCCTAGTGTCAATTTGTTTATGTACACTTTCATTTCATTTTCATAGTAAAACATGGTTAAGAAGAATGAAAATGCCAACAAAATACATGTGTTTCGAAAAATGGCAGGGGATGGGGTGAGGTACCTGGCCAGTTTCCTCACACAGTTCACAAAATCATGCTTTTTCTTATATCACGTTCCCTAAATAGACTGGCCAGGAGACAGCCCGGTTAGAAGAACATAGCCCACTTTTAGAAAGGCTCCCTCAGGGATCATCAGTAGTCAGTGTTCGAAAGACACTCTGGGTCAACGTGCTGACAGTGATCGGGGAAAAAAAGACAAACCCCGCTAGCATTTGGGCTGTATACAAAGAACCGCCACATCCCAGACTTAGGGAATGATATATGATACACCTGGAAAAGTGTGTTCAGTTTGGATAAACTCAATTCCAGAAATAAGTGGAAGATTGGAGAGAGCGAAGATGAAAAAAATAATGAAGTGACTAAGCAGGTGAGGTTAGAATGGGGCTCGGGAGGAAAGATGAAAGCAACCGACGAAGTACATTTTAAGATTTGACATGACGAGAGCCTACAAATGTTCTAAAATAGCAAATATTATAGAGACGGAGAAATTATTTGAATGGGAAAAGACCACAGGAAAAGAAGCAAAACTGAGAAAGCCAACATTCTGGCTATGTATAGGAGAAAGTGAAAACAACGAGAAAATAGTAACTTTTGGCACATTCTCTTACGAGAGTCCGTAGGAAGCTTTAACTCATTGCAAACTTAACACTGAATGCAAAGCCAGCCCTGGGCATTGGAACAAGATGATTGTAGGAATGGGTTGAAAACTGTATGACTGATGATGTGCTTTTCTACTAAGTATTTCTGGAAATCTATTATAACATGAAAATCCAAATTTTGTTGTACAAGGGCCTATTCCTTGCCATGAAAGAAACTTTTAAAGAGTAAATAAACTGTGTTATTACAGTTTGTCCTGGGATCTCTGACTATCTACCATAAGGGGAAAACCTGTTTTTAATCTGCGGTTTTCCCAAAACAATTCAATTAAAAATAATTTTAAAATCTGAAATCTTGCCTACAAGGGTTAATAACTGCAGAGGTGTCCAACAGATATTCAATCACAAAAATTTAAGTGCTCTTTTCATTAAGCCTCTTGTGTCTTTTTCCACAGCTAAACCAAGATAATTGTCTGGGGCTAATTTCTGAGGCTATTTAATAACGCCTCCTGCTAGACTTCTTGTGTAAGCTCAGCAAGAGAAAGCATCCAGAGTAATAGAAAAATACTTGTGCTCATTTTACAGCTGAAATTCATACCTCTCTTTACAAAAGAGATCCTGCTGTTTGAGTTTGGCAACTGCCATACCCACTGCATTGGGGAAGATTGGATTAGGAGGCAAAGCTGACTATGCAGTAAAGTCCCCACTCTCTAGCAAGATTTTTATGTAAATTCCATTACAGTTCATACTTCTGCAGATAATGAAATGGATACAAAACATTTCAAGGTTTCTAAGTCAGCAAAATAATGAACAGGATAGCCTGTAAATGCCTTTAATACATTTTTGACATTTGGGCACTCATAAAAATGGGCTTTGTATTTCTTCTTTTGCATAAGTTTTCTTTTTTAATGCTGCATTCTACCAGCTCAGAGCTCTACAGGTTATTGTTAATGTGTGAACGTGACCTACAGAAAGTTCAACACACTTCAAATTTCAGTGAGTGGCAAATTTTGCATTATATTCCCTTAAGAAAATATGGACTCCCCCCACGTCCCCAAAATGCCATTCCTTCAGATTGAAAAAAGAAGCACACATACCTTATAGACTAAGGGTAGTGCCAGAGGGATATGCTTTTGTAATTAACTAACCACAAAATTAAAATCATGTAGATTGATCTACAATTATTCTTTTTTATAATTTACGATGACATGTATGGGTAAAAGTGTATTTTCAAAAGGCTAGCCTCTAGAGAAAATATGTTTTTAGATTTCCAAATGGATCTTTCTTAGAAATAGTCAATGACTATAACAGAAACAGACAAGAAAAATATTCTGTGGCACAACGCATAAAGTGCACTCTTTACTTTCTTTCTGCTATTGTCATTTTAATTCCATATACTATCTTGTGCTTGAAGGTGGAATTCCCATTAGAGTGTCAGTGGAGAATCCAGGCATGAGGTAAAGGAAGCCCAAGACTTTGTCAAAAGTTACAAAATTCTCCAAGTGAAGAAGGAATGGGAACAAAGTGTGCATTTCAAATATGAAATATTCTGGTGATCCATTATCTCATTAGATGGTTGAATTTTTCAGAAAAGTATGCTCATTTTTATTCTGGCTGACTAACACACATGCAATATTCCCTTTGGTGTATTTAATAATTTCTGTCAAAATAGGCAGCCTATTGACATTTCTTCACATTGCCAAATCAAACAAGATTAGTCATATAAACCTAGTCTCACTGGTAGACGAATTTAGATGGGAAAATGCCAAACATGATGCATGACCTTTGCCTCGCCATTGGCCTTTCGGGAGCTATCTGGTGCCTCTCCCCAAAGGAGAGAATCCCAGCCTTGCGTTCCTGTGTGGAGTCATATGTATGACTGGCTCATGACTTACATTCTGGAATACTTCATTCTCATGGAGCCCTCAAATGCACTCAAGTGTTCTAGAAGCAAGGACTCCAGGACTTTGTTTTGGGAAGTTCTGATAACTTAGAGAAACAACCAGATGGAAGTAATGGAGACAATGTGACCAACCTGTGCGAAATACAGGCAGGAGACTCGCATGTACTGATAATAATACTGAGCACTCACTCAGGCTTGTATTAATTGCTGTACATGCAATATCCCATATAAGCTTCACACAATCTTATGAGGTAGGTCTATGATTGTCCCCATTTCACAGATGAGAAGACTGAGAGTCAAAACAGTCTTCCCTGTCATAACCCCCACCACCACCAACTAAAAAGTAATTTATCTTTTATGTATTGATCTAAATTGATATAACATATATACTGATTTTATCAATATAATACACATATTATATTAGTTTTAGATATACAACATAATGATTTGATATTTGCACATTATGTTAAATGATCATTCCTATAAATCTAGTTAACATCTGTCACCATCATAGCTATAAAATTTTTATTCTTGTACTGAGAAGTTTTAAGATCTATTATCTTAGCAACTTTCAACATAGAATTGTTAACTATAGTCACCATGCTGCACATTATATCTCCGTGGCATTGATTTTATAACTGGAAGTTTGTATCTGTTGACCCCTTTCCCCTATTTTGCCTACTCTCCTCCTGCCCCCTACATTGATTTTTGTGGCCTAATCTTTTTAACTTGCTTTTCATGGTGTTTAATCTAGGTCTAAGGTTCCAATTTGTCATTACTGGTGGCAGCACGCAGCTCTCTGTGTGATCCAGACAAATCACAGTTGATTGTCCTGGTTTAATATTCCTCTAAAAGATCTTTCTTCAAAAATGCTAACCATCCGGGGAAGAAAAGATAGATTCCTTATTTTGTAGTTCCTCAGTTTATTATTCCTCAGAGAGAGATTCCTATATGATTCCGACAGGGACAAAATATAGTTTCTGGGAATATAATTATCTTTTTAATGACAATAATAATAGCCAAGGAATGAGCACCCACTCATGGCAGGCCCTGTGCCAGGTGCTTTGGGTATAGGAACTCATTCAGCACTCATAGCCCCGTGGAGTAAGGAGTATTGTGACCATCTAATAAATAATGAAATGCAGCTCCAATAACCTAAGAAACTTGCTTAAGGTTATGCAAAGTTTATAGCAGAACTGATCCAACACAGATCTTCCTGCTTCTAGGGGCTTCTGCTCTTTCCTCCACACTGCCTGCCATACCCAGGAACGTGGACTATTTTAAGCTACTTTCTATAAGGCTAGAAATAAACTTTTAAAATCTGACTAACTGTTAGAGATGAAGCGTGAAGGCTATTAGCAGTAGACACAGTAGCATAAATGTCTTTATTTCTTTCTCATCACTTGCATCTTCTTCTGTCTGCTCGTGCATGTCCCGTTTTCATTTGACATGGCGTTATACTTGTCAATACCTTGAGCAATTCTGATGCTGTGGGGTTTGGGATGTCCTGGCAATGGTTGCCGTAAGTGAAAGAAAAATCAAAACATCCCTAACTTTAGCATTGCCACACTCACAGGTGCCTGTGGGAACGGATGCCCTGCCTTCCCTGATCTGTTTGGCTTCAAGACCTCAGCTATTAACTGTAACACCTGGTTATGCTAATGTGGACAGTGGATCTGAAAACTCTGCTTCCTCTGACTTCTGGTCCTCATTATGTTCTGTGCTCTTGGCCTCACGAAGAGACAGTGAAAGAAAAAGCAGGGGAATGAGGCATTTTCCCCAGCACTTGGCAGTTTGACATGAATGCACATCGATATTGGTCTCTGGCTTTTCCTTCGGAAGGTAAGCTTATAGGGAGCACCAAGCATTCAGGTTACATTAAATGCTCCGCACGCTCCTACTCAACGCTTAACATAATAACTCTCATATTCATCCAAGAGAAAAGCCTTCTTTTCTGATGTCCAGCCAACTGAAAAGATTCACAAGGATGGCTTTAAAAGGTTGAAAGGCAACTTTAAGCCCAAGAATTTACAAGATGCACACACAGAGCAAAAATATTCAACTTGTTGCTCTTTCTCTTGTTTAGATCTAATGTCTGGATAAAATGTTTGTTCAAAGCTGGTACATATTGTATCACTCAAGAATATATGTCTGTCTCTTTAGAATTAAAAAAAAGAAAAAAGAAAGTCCATCTGTTTGTGAGCAAATCTGTACTTTTGAGTGGCCCGCTTGCTTGAAAGTTTATAGTACTTATTTTACCAAAGAAAAGATTTTACTAAATTAGCTTCCTCTAGAAAATAAATCTGGATGTGATCAGGAGGAGCCAAAGTAAGAAGCAGTCAAATCCAAAAATAATATTACTAACAGCTTAAGTCGCTTAACTTTATGTAAATTTACTGAGGAGGGAAAAAAAATGAGAGCAGGGAAAGACTGAACAAAGCAGGTTCAAAACGGGGAGGAGAGAACTCTTGCATCAAAGACAAAGAAACAAAAGAAATTATAAGCTATTCTTTTGCTGCAAAGAAATTATTAAGACTTACACATATGGTACACTGAGTAGAAGCAACTATAAAAGAAAAAGAAAACATGCCCAAACCTATACTTGGATCAAGGTAGAATAGCTACCTGCCACAATTATATAAAACTGTCTCAAGTTATTGTTACAGGATTATTTCTGAAATAGGATGGATCTGAAGTATGCAACATACTTCTCAGAATTTCCCCTCCTCCATCACCAAGTAAGAACATCTCAGAACACAGCAAGCGCCATATTCCCTAACTCCTAATACTGAATTACAGTGTTCCAAATATTCTTTATCTCCTTTAGAGTTTATGGCTGACTTTTGTTTAATTGTGTATAAAAAATGTATCAGAAATGGTGCATGTTTTTTACTCCACTGTAATTTTTTAAATTGCTAGGTAAAAATTATTTCTCAGATATCGAACAAATACAAAGATATTCCCCTCTAAATTACAAAAATTTAAGGTAAAATTATTAGTACATCATTTAAAACAAAGAAATATTAAAATGCACTTATTTTTAAGAAGTTTGATACTACAGAGCCCTTAGCTTTACCTAAGAATGAGTTAACCATTTATCTCTGGTTGTCTGAGACAATACCAATTTACATCTCTGGCTCTGGCACAATTCTTAATAGCATTCCTTTTACTCTCAAAGATATCCAAGTTTAGACAAAAATTGTATAGTTGTCTCAACCTAATATCTCAGCAGCATGGCAAAAAAAAAAAAAAAAAAGGACCTGAAGCTTTTGAGACAAGTGCAATGCGGTCTGTGCATATTTCCATCATTTCCTTACTGTGTAAATGTGGGCAATTATTTATCTGCTCTGAGACCAATTTTGTCATCAGCAGAATATGGATAATAATAGCTCATAGACTTGTTGGGATAACACGAATGCAGTAGTATTATGTCTGAGTACATACAAAATGGGGATAATAGTATCACCTTACAAGATTGTTGCGTAGTTCACTTAAGTTGATGAACTTATGCACAGTGCTCAGCACATGGTAGATACACAGAAAATAGAGTTTTCATCACACTCATTATCATTCACCATTAGTGGCTGTTTGTGAATATTAGAGTTAATTCCTTCTTTCCTTCTTTCCTTCCAACCTCATCTTTTCTGATACTTACTGATGTCACGTACGTGGAAGATGTTTGGAAATTTGCCTTGTACCCATAACAATCAGGAACTGTGAGCACTTTACTAGCACTTACAGTCTTTTTTCAACCCTAACTGGACGGCATTTGATCTAGTTCCTGGGGAAAACGCATTGATTGGTTTGGTATAAGAACACCTGCCTCGGAGTGCATCTCCAAATCCCCTCCATGCAGGGTGCCTGCACTCTGACTATGGAACAAGCTAGGGTGGTCCCAGACTGTTCCCTCCTGGGGCACCTGAGTCTTAAAAAATCGAGTGGTTCCCATTTTATTTCATTTTATATCTGTTTTTGTTTTGAATGGTTAAATGCTTTAAGAATCTGCCACCGTGGTAAACTGGTGCTCTGGCTTGACGGACAGCGTGTGCTCTGGGCTCATCTCCCTGCTGACACACTTCCGCTTGCTCCCAGGTTACAGAAACAGCTCCCATTTGAGGAAGAGCGGAGGGATATCCCAGTTAGATGCTGCTGGCTTAGAAGCAAGTTCTGCACTCGATGTACTTTGTAACTTTTGGCATGTTAGTTAATGCCTCTGAACCTCAGTCTTCTGGTCTTAAAAATGGAAGTACTATAAATACCCACCAAATTGTTTCATAAATAACATGATAATGCTTGCAAGGTCACTGTGTCCCACGTTAGGAGTTCAATCTATGTCGATTATTTTGCATATTGCATTAGTTAAAACGGTTAGTGGTATTTAGTCAGGTCACATGAATAAGGATGGGTTTGAATTTATTTCTATTGGAACACAGATCCCAAAACACATAAAATAGATGACATCTGGCTTCCCACATAAAAAAGTGGGCGCGATACAACACAGAATCTCATGTGACTGTCCAGGCTCTCTCTTTCAGAGTGTTATAGTAACTTGACCTGGAGGGGTAATAGATTATTAAGGACCTTGTTTGACTGGCACATGTGAGTTTTGGAATATAATTGCCATATAGGAACCGCGTTGTTGAGATCTCTTTCGCTTTTAGAAAGAGCAGAGGTAAAGTGAAAGCACAAATAATATTCTGGGGCACAGGATTCAATCAGCCAAAGACTTCATTCTTTACTTGGCTGACACGCAGGTGTCCTTCAGGATCCCACTCAGATGTAACTTCTTTTGGGAAATATTTCTAAAAGACACAGTGCTTTCCTCTATCACTGCACTTATTTACAAACCACAGAAAATTCATGTTCATTCTCTACCTGCTCCTGTAACCTTTGAATCTCTGGAGTGGCAATTCTCAGAGTGAAATAAGCAAGCCCCTCAAGGCCTCTGAGAAACTTTTTTGGAGATTTGCAAAGTCACATCAGTTTTCAAAATAATACTAACACATTATTTGTCTTTTTCACTCTGTTGACATTTGCACTGATGATGGAAAGCATTGGTGTAGAAACTGCTCTCGCCTTGAGTGAAGGCACTGGCAGCAAACTGTATTGTACTACTGTAGTCATTATGTTCTTAATCACCTCTTGCAGTAAAACAAAAACAAAAACAATACAAAACATAGAATGAACAAAAAATAACACCTTGATTTCAATTAAGAGTGTGCTTTAAAAAACAATGGAAATTAGTACTCATTTTATAAAATCCAAATCCCTGAATACATGTCTTTAATATTCCGTGTGACAAAATGGGATGTAATTAAAAAGCACTTCCACTGTGTACTAAAGTATGATTGTTTTGAAGAAAAGCACTTGTGAGATAAATGTTTGAGTTGCAGGCTGAAATAGCTGCTCTTTTCAAGGAATACCGTTTTTACTTTAAAAGGCAATTGACAGACAAGCTGTGCTTACTCAGACTTGGGTGTTTCACAGATATTTTTCAAAAGATGAATAAAAGCAAGCAAGTGACTTCTAGGAAAACAACCAGTGGTATTTATTGCCAATGGAGAAATTCAAACATTCGAGCAAAATTACCATCTAAAGAATAATTTGTATTTGCTACTGTGAGCTTGACAACATCCTAATAAGTAAAAACTTTTCTGATAGTTTGGTGGTGATATTAACAATGACAACTTTAAAAAATGTGCATAATTCAGTGAAACAATATTTTCCAAATAATCAGTAAATCATGTTACAAAGTCATGTAAGTAATGCATGAGTAAAAGGTCTATTCAAAATGGGAGATTAAACCAATGTATTTTAATGCAAGTTTTGAAAATTTCTT
This sequence comes from Micronycteris hirsuta, assembly GCA_004026765.1. NCBI lineage: Eukaryota > Metazoa > Chordata > Mammalia > Chiroptera > Phyllostomidae > Micronycteris > Micronycteris hirsuta. Next base: position 165,539 of record PVJI01001088.1, read on the forward strand.
TGATATGTTTCAGATTCCACTTTACAACTAACCTTTAATAAACTATTATTTGTTGAAATTTCATTTAGTGTTAAAGAAGAATATCTCATTTATCTAAAAAGGCTATTGAAATATTTCTCTGTTTTTCAACTGATTTCTGTGAAAGGCTGATTTCTTCATGTACTTCAAACAAAACATATTGCAACAGACTGATATAGAAGTAGATATGAAAATTCAGCTGTCCTCGCTTCATCCAGACATTACAAATATTTGCAGAAAGTGTAAATAATGTCACTTTCAGACTATATTTTGTTTTCAAACTGGTTGTTTTTTTCATAAAAATCTATCTGAAGCTAATATACAGTGGGTTTATTATTGTTATTTTTACTTGAGTTAATAAATAAACATTAAACACTTTTAAGTTTGAATTTTTTTTTAATTTTTTTTTTTAAGATTTTATTTATTTTCAGAAAGAGGAGAAGGGAGGGAGAAAGAGCAATGTATGGTTGCCTCTCACATGGCCCTCACAGGGGACCTGGCCCGCAACCCAGGCATGTGCCCCAGCTGGGAATCGAACCGGGACCCTCTGGTTCCCAGCCCGCGCTCAACCCACTGAGCTACACCAGCCGGGCTAAGTTTGAATTTTAATGTGGTAAACATTGAGAGCTATTATCCATACACATGAAAGCTTTTGGGATCCTCAGTAGTTTTTGAGAATGGAAAGGTACTGAGACCAAGAGGTTTAAGAATGACGGCCATGAACGGCTCTGCCCTTCACCCTTCTACTCAGAGTGCCTGAGCTTCACTGGATGCTTCATACATGGCTATTTAATAGGTGGGCGGTTAATGAGTAACTGCATGTTGTATATAATGTCAGAAGAATCTTACACTGCAATAGAAAATATCTTGAAATGCAATATGAGAGGAAGCAATTAAAATGCAATTTAATTTGTTCCCTACCATTGTTTCTTGTCTCATAATGCCTACTTTCAAAACTGAGATAAGGAAAGGGAGGACTCTTTGGTCACAATTAATCACTTAATTAAATCACTCATAAATACCTATTGGGGAAATACGGTGCGCAGGCCCTGGGAGAGGCCTTGGTGGTGAAGAGAGGGACAGGGAAATAGCTTATTCCTCCTAACGTCCATCATCTGACAGCCAAATCAAATAATTTACTTGTTTAATTATCAACTTATATATTTTTACAACAATTTGTTTGGGATAGGATAGTTTTAACACCTTTTGAAAATTTTTACAAGTTTTATCGGCTGTTTTTTATTTAATCATTGTATTTTAAGAAATATTTAGCGTCCTCCTCCCTTCCGTTTCTGTAACAAAGGTTTGAAGGCCCACCAGTCGCAGAGTGGAGTGAAGGGGGGATTTTAACGAGCAGAGAAACAGGGACTGGAGGGGGCAGTTGAAGTGGACACAAAGAGTGTCTCATATTAATTTATAGCTTAAAGTCTCATAGAAATAAGAATCAAGCCAGAAGGTTTTTTTTTAATTCCTAAGCTCTATACTTTTATTTATTTTTTTGTTTGTTTTACTATTTTTGCTTCCTTTGAGACAAAGTCACCTCTGTTGTCACCAAAGGGGAGGGAACAGAGGAAATATTTGAATTGATTGATGTATTAAATTGGGTAGAATTCTTTCACAATCTATCTGAACATCAAGTCACCACTTTAAATATCTTACAGTTTTATTTGTCAGTTATAACTCAATAAAGCTAAAAGAGACAAAATTAATTCTTAAAAGATAGTATCTTCTTGCTGACTCTGAATGAGAAAAGGTAGAAACAATTTGGAATACCTAGCACATTTTTTAGTCCCACTTCATGGAGGAGGCAGTAAGCCCCTTACCAGGACAGGAGCACCTGGAGCTCTGATGCAGCTCGCACACGGCATCCGAGCACGAAAGCCTCCTAGGAGCTCCGTACATGCCATCTTACCCGTTGTAAGATGCCTTCCCCACCTCATTTTAACACTTATGAAACTGGGATAGATCATTCAATCAATAATGTATTACAGTTTCATTGGCAGAGTTTTACATTTTCTTTGTAGAATATAAAATATTGGGGCATATTATTAAGAGCATCTTATAGTCAATGGCATATAGTAGTAGCCCAGAAAAGAATGAATCTCGATGCTACAGTTATGTGGAAACAGCACATTCAGGATAGTGGTCCCTAATGCTTTGACTTAAATCAGCTCTATTTCCCTTTCAGGCTTCTCGGAAAATAATGAACTTGTCTTATGGGAAATAAGATGATTTTACTTCAAGGCAAAGTAAGCAAGTTTAAGTTATACTATTTGATCACTGAGAACTTTAGAGTTTGGTATAAAACATGCGCAAGTCCAAATAGGGAGACAATGTCAGATGTACAAATAAGATGTGGTCAAAAGACAGATTTCTATGTAAAGAGTGCATCCTAATTTTTATGCTTCAAAATATTAAATATTTCCCCAGCTTACAATTGAATATATATATATATATATATATATATATATATATATCTTTAAGTGCAAACAACAGCATGCATAATTTTCCTTCACATTACCCCTCTCTTCTGAAGTGCTAAGGAGAATAAATGTGTGCAAAAACATTTATGCCCACATCGCTATCTATACATTGGTTAAACAATCAGAAGCACTTCTGCAGATGTGTGTATGAAAATTAAGAGCATTCCTACTTCAGTCAGGACAGTCATGCTGTTCTAGCAGCACATATGCATAATGGAAACAAAATTGCTTTAAATAATCAAAATACACAAAGGCACATTTTTCTGAGTGATTGGAAATAACCCTGACAAATGCTCACATTTGGTAAATTGTGAGCTATCCGAGTTATGTTTGCATAAATATAATGAAAAACATTTTTAAAAAATTTAGTAAGCATATAAAGCAAGGCATTCTCTTAGTAATGAATTTCTTTGACAGATAAACCAACAACCATGCAGGGCAAGTTTATGAGGGCGTCTCACTGTGTGCTCAAAAAAGAGACAGAGAGAGAGAGAATCAATCAGTCTATCTAGCTATCTATCATCTATCTATCATCTATCTATACACACATACACAAACAAAAGTCCTGCAGAGATGGAGATATTCTACCAACTAAATATGTATATATATATATATATGGCCAAGACATGTCAAGTAGCTACTTATATTTTGAAAAAAAAAAAACAGTGCAAACTATGTGTAATTGAATGCTATGTTCATATGGCACACAAATAATTCATATTACATATATAACTCTTTGGTAACACAGAGATTACCTATTAGGTAAACACATACTTATATTCTCTTCCAATAACAAAGATATCATCACATCACAGCTGCTCACTTAAACAGGTATCAGTATTAGTTAGTATATTTGTGGGTGGTTCATAAATAAAGTATTTGTATAAGGCAAAAAATAATTTTCTACTCACAGGTAATATGGCACTATTGGTTGCCAGGTTGCTTTGAGTAGGTCTGACCACTGAGCACTGGAATATGTGGATACATCAAAGCAAAAATGCCAAAGAACTTACATATACAACCCATGGACATGACCTAAGGTGGGCAGTGATGCTGGATGGGGCGGTGCAAGGCAGAAGGGGATAAAGGAGAGGAGAAAATGAGACAACTATAATAATATAATCAACAAAATATACTTTTAAAAAAAACAGTGAAAGATGTAATTCACTTAGAATTTTCTAGAATAGCTTGTTTCTTAAGCTAGACATAATAAGGAAGGGGGACAGACTTCATTAAATTTGCTGCATGGATAGCAAATCTATTCTGAAAATTCTGTAGACTTTAAAAATCACCAATAGCTGAAGAACATGCCTTTACACAAAAGGGATGTTCTCAAGGCCTTTTCAAATGGGCCTGTCACATAAGACAAAAAAATTTACACACACATCTATAAGGTTAAATTGTGTTCAGAAAGAGAAAATAGTCCAGGAACAGTGGGTGTAGTGGAGGTGATTTTCTTTGAGGGAAATTCTTTTAATCCCTGAGCATGAATTGTAAGAAGAGACTGGTTGTCTTTCTCAGCCTTAGTCACCTGTGACCGTCATCAGTTTTTCCCCATTAACTGCCACCCACCTCCACTTGACATCAGGAACTAAGAGCCTTTGAGAGAAACCAGAGTTACAACAGGCCTCTGATTGGGTAAAACGGCACAGGAGACCAAGGTAGGTAGGCTGGTGCCACCTGCCTCGCTCTTTGAGGTAGTCCTTATTCCTTATCTTCTCTCCCTCTAGTTTAAGGGTAAACTAGAAAGCTTAATGCTTTGCTTTAATTTCAATATTCAAATACACTGGAAGTATCTGTTAAGAACTTACTACCTAGCAATATGATTTCCTTTCCCATCATTTTAATGAAATCTGTCTCCTGAAGGTCATTAATGACTAATTCATTGTGACATCCAATGTTCTTATATTTCATCTTCCTTGTCTGAGTTTCTTCCTTATCACCTGGCCAGGCCTTTCTTTCAGAAACTCCCCACCCTTCCTTTCTGTGGACATGCCCAGCTTTCTTTTTAACTGTGACAATGACATGTCTCTCCTTCCTCTTCACACTCTTCATATATGTAATCTAAATATTTGTTCCTCAGCTCTCCTTTCTCCTTGTTCTCTCTCTTCCTTGACAATCCCATGTGCTCTTCAAGCTTTCCCTGACCCCCAAACGCTGTCTTTGGCCTTGTCATCCCCTCAGAGTGCTGGGCACCGGTTTCTGTCTACACACTTCTGTTCTCTGCAAGGAAAGGATCTGGTATCTCAAAACACTCGTCAGGTGCTAACTGAGTTCAGTGTCTTCCCTCTCACATTTCCATTTCCTCCTCATGTTTCCCATTTATTTTTAAACTGTCATCACCGAGGTCTGACATCGTAAAGTCCAATGTGACACCTTTCTTGTCTGTTTCTACAATAACTTGCAAAACCCTGTCAATACTTCCTGTGAGGCATCTTGGCCATTGGTGTCCTCTCTGTATCCCCTCCCTTCTGTAGGTTGTCCAGGTTGCCTCCTAAATGCTGTACAGTGGGTCTTCAGCATCCAGACCACTTTGTACATTGAGGTCAGGAAAACCTCTTTAAGACAGTTTGTTCATATTTATGTGCACTTTCATTTCTAAATGCATTCGTTTCATTCATTTGCTTTGCCAATATTTTTCTTTTCCTACAAAAGAACTCTCTCTCTTCTTGGTGCCTCTTTTTCATCAAGTGCTCCAGCCTAACAGATGTGTCTTCCCATTTCATGGTGAGCTCCGTACCTAAAGAGCCTGATACCGTTGTCCTCAAATCCCCTACATACACTGCAGCGACCAACATGAAGAAGACCCTCCTGAATTGTTGACTTTGGGTTGGGTGGAGTATCATTACTTTGTTTAAAAACCTTCAACATTTTCTGTATTTTTCATACTACAAGTTATTTTACCAAGTCAACGAGACCCTAGGACGTGGGACCTGAGAAAGGTTGGGCAGTGAATAGCAGAAGGCAGGGGAAGAGGCCCAGACAAAAAGGAAGTTGAGGGAAGCATCCAGTGGCAGGCTGGAAGCCCTCTGAGAAACTATGTATCTTGACCTTTTGCCGACTGAGGGTTACCTGATCCTTGGCGGCCCAGACACTCACTTATCACAACCACCCATCTCTCCAGGAATCTCAGCGTGCTCAGTGGCCCTGCTATACCACACCCAGGCCTGCTGTTCCCAGGAGATGTCCTGTGTTCATCGGCAGCCACTCAGTGACTGGTGTGCTGTGTTCCTGTCTTCCGGCCTGAAAACTGAAATAGCCAGCTGAACCGAAGAATACTCCTGTCCTAAAATGCTGATGGTAACTCTAGACATATGAAGACGACTCAGACCCTTGGGGCCTTCTCTGTCTTTGCCACATGATATGTGGGCACTCACTGTATTTAACACTGGTTTTCAGGACATGCTGCCTTGATTTCGGTGCCTAACCCAGAGTATGAGCCAGCAGGAATCAGGGTTCTGTAGGGGGAAAGTATTATGGTAAGGGAGACCCAGGGAGCCCTGGTTTTCTTTTCTGTTAAGTAAATACTGTTTCTGTCACCAGCAAGGCCACAGGTGAGCAGGGGTATGGAAGAGCCCCAGAGAGATGGCAGATTTCCCCCAAAGACTCTTCTGTGCACTGTCTCCTTCACTTCACGTGCAGATATCTCCCCCACACTTCCTCCCTCACTGTAGAGTCCAAGAGCCCTGGACTGTAAACAGTTACTTCAGCTGTACTGATAGTGGAGAATGTTAAACTTACAGATTGTTAAGTGTTACAAGTCCAACCCCGTTACATTTCTTGGCTGGAGTTAATGTCTAACTGAAGCTTTTACAATGACCAGTTTCCATTTAGCCCTTGTTCCTCATTGCTTCACCTGATTTTCTTGTAAATTATTTTGTTCTCCCTTTTTTTTTTTTTCAGTGAGAAAGTAAGGTCATTTTTTTATCTCTGTGTCACCTCTATCTTTTCCTGTGCCCTCCAGGAGGTGATCTCACCCATGTCTCCCCTGGGGTCGAAGGCATCCTGCCCACAGACTCTCATGGCTTATCTCCACCTCAGAGTTTTCTCTGTCAAAACCCCCCTTTCCTCTCCTTTCTTGGAGTAAGATTTTTTTTTTTTAAATCTTCTTGCTCTGGCTGGTGTAGCTCAGTGGACTGAGTGCAGGCCTTCGAACCAAAGGGTCTGGTTCGATTCCCAGTCAGGGCACATTCCTGGTTTGCGGGCCAGGTTTCCAGTGCAGGGCACATGAGAGTCAACCACACATTGAACAAAGGAAAAAAAAAAAAAAAAAAAGAAAGAAATCTCCTTAACTAGCACGGCTACTTGGACTATCCCCAATTCCTGCCCGACTAAGGACACGTTTCCCATTGCACCCCCCACTGCTGTGGCTCCGCTAGCTCTTTTCTTTCCCACAAATATGGCCAAATGTCCACTTTCCTAAAAAACTGTTTTTTGCCTCACTTCTTTCCCTTTACTTTCTACTTCCAAATATTTTAACCTTCATTCTTCTCACGCCTTGAAATACATATTTTGTACTGAGGAATCTGTGAAAACAGATTCCTGTTGACTTAATCATTGCTGAATCATTAGCTACTGCCAGCCCATCTTGGTTGGCTCTAATTATTAGGTTCTCACTCTAATGATCAGCGTAGCTGACGACCCTGAATCACCCTGTGTGCTGTGTTTCCACGTGGCGTGACAAGCTTCCTTCGTGTCTGTGGCTAGAGCTTCGTCAGATTTCTTGAACACTTTCTATCTATAGAGTAAATCTTTTTTTCCCCCCTGCCCCACATAATTTACCGCTTTCCTTCCTACCCTGTAATTGTTTTATGAAACTACTTCATAGGCCCTTTTATATCCCACAACCCCACATTAGAAGTCATTTGCTACAGACAAAATCCTCTGCGATTTTTGGCTCTCCTTGGTAAAGATACCAATATATCCACATGCCACATATTTAACATTTTGGTCCAAGCCAGATGGAATTCTTAATGCGTACACACTTTGGAAATTTCTTTCATTCATTCATTCATTCATTCATTCATTCATTCACTCATTCACTCATCTGATTGTGGGTTTCCAATCATGATAGAACTAAGAGGAAAAGTTTGAGCTTGGGTACTTGCAATTCATGGTTAGCTCCTCAAAAACTATGTTTCAAAATCACTGTGTTGTAATATCACAGAGACACCCTTGAGTTCTTTCACTATTCTGGATTTTTTTTCTTCCTTCTTGCATATTTTTTATATGAAGGGTGAGAGAGTTATGATCACTCAAAAGTGAAGGAAGAGCTTAGGTGCTGTGTATGAACGTTTTTAGCTGTCATTTTCCCCGTTCGTACATTCGCATATCCCATACCTACAGAAGTCTTTGACAGTGCAACACCTGAAGAGACTTCTTAGGAAGGAAGGGTCACTCTTCTAGTTGGTGTTCCTCAGAGTGTCACATCCTGAACTGATGGAGAACACTTAGGTGGGGACTGCCTGCTTTGGGTCAGACCACATGGTGTGAAGTGTCCTGTATTTATCTGCATGATGTGTCTGCCTTTTGTCCTTGAGAAATGACTGTTCTTACGATAAAGGCTTTCAGAGAAGGGTATCAACAGCCTTCCTCATCAACCATTCTTATAAAGCTTTTGGGCTCCCCGGATGGAAGATGTCTATCCTCCACAGTTTGCATTCAACCCTGCGGGCAGAGGCAACTGCCATCACCTCCCACAGGAATGGGGTTGAAGAAATCGCAGCAAGGGAACTAGTCTCCCAGAAAGGCCGGGATAACTGTGATTGATAATGGAAGGCCATAGTTTCAAGTATCAGCAATGTGGGCTTCTCCAAGGTATTAACCACTAACAGCATGCATTTCCCAGGGAAGCTGGGTTAGGTTCTTTCCACAACTCTGGAAGGAAAAGAGATGGCAAGAGATGTGTCCTTCTTGCTTCTATTGTATATTCTCTGCTCTGTAGTGTCTGACAGAAATAGTGGCTCCATAAATATGTGTAGAATTGAAATGCATTAAAATGCATGGAATGCATTGGCAGGGGTAGCACCAGCTTTTTGAGACTTGGGCAAATTCCCTATTTTCTTATACTATTTTCTGAAGAAAGTATCAGATATTCCCTGGGTTGTGATTTAGGACGATTTTTTCCCCTAGGGCCTTGTCAAGGAAGTTGGGAATTTGTCTGAAGCCAATCTCTGCTAAAAGATTCAGAGGTCAGACTGGAAAATCTCAACTCAGTACATTTTAAGATTAGGTGTTTTGTCAACGAAATTAATCCTTTCCATAAAGCCAGTGGACCTAACTGTTGCTGAACAGAGGATACTAGATTTGATAGGCAAGTAGGCAATTCAACTGGGACTGTTGTTTTATTCCTCATCAGATTTAATTATAAATTCACCTTTATTGAAAACAGTTTGACCAATTATTTAAAAAATGGCCATTTTAGTTAAATACATGAAATGTCAAACAGAAATATCCTATAGCTGGTATAAATGTTACTGACATCAAATAGTTATAAAATCAGCATTATAGCCTTGTTTAGTGTACTCTCAACAGTTTTTTAAAAACTCAAACCATTTTATTTTAATCAAGAAAACAAGGTATGTCACAGATGAAAATGACACATGTATTTTTGTGCTTATTATTTAAGGAAAGGAGAAACATCTGAGATCTGTTTGCTAACTACAGTAAAATACAAATTGGCCTGCAGGCACTGTGCGCGCTGCACCCTGTCTGCTTGCCAGCCCGGCTTAGTCCCAACGTATTAATGAGCGAGTACAAGTATTTGAACAATCAGCATTTCTGCATTTGCATGCAAACTCTCATGCTGTGTAATTATACACAGAGCTGGCACTCAAATTAATTAAAGCTGATTTCTCTGTGGCTGCAAACTGGTCATATCCTCAGCTTTGCCTTCTTATGAAGTCATCACTCTACATTCAATGTGACACTTCTGTCCCTGGCATTCTTAGTAATGCTAATGTTCGACAATTGTTAATCTGGCAATATTTTAGATTGCAGCTGACAATGGCTGGGTGTTCTTGTGCTCTTCCCCTGCTCCCTATTTCCCCCACTTCTGGTATAAAGGACAGCTTTGAACACTTGCTTTGTAATTATCTCAAATAATAATGCAAACAAATTACATGTATTGTTTCAAATGGTTCCCTCCCCTCTTTTATGGCTCCACCCACTTGATTATTGCTTACAAACAGTTCATCAAACTTAAAAAATTTGTTTATTTCATACTAGCAAACAATTAGTTTGATGATTTTAGTCTTCATTTTGAAAAGGCTTTAACAAATGCTGTTTTATTCTAGTAGATAAGGATCTCAAAATTCAGGATCAGGGAGACGAGGAGAGAAAGAAGCAGCGATGACTGCTCGATCTGATTAAGACTCCTTTTGAGTCCTCGTCAGACACAGCAGTATTAAAGACCCATAAACATTAACTTCCAGGGCAGAAGGCTTTCTGCAGCTCTCCCACAATACAGCCACCTCCTTTTGCTTTCTCAGTTCCTCCGAAGGAACCCTTTCTGTGACAATTCCTTTGAAAAGACATTCTTAAAGCAATAAAGTTATCACACTGATTCTCTTTTCATAAATCTAAATCTCTGAGTACAGGTGGCTACTGAAAGCACCGCCATGAAGAGCCCCAGGAGATGAGCTGCTCTGGAATCGTTCCTTCCCACTCGACCGCAGTCCCCATCTCCCTGCAGTCTCTGTGTCCCATTAGCCAGAAGCTGCACAGACAGCTATCGCAGGCACTGGATGTCTCTTTTTAGAGTGGACACCAAACAGTTCTATCCCTCAAGTTCAAGATCCTGAAACACACTGCCAGGAAGATTGCCTCAGTAACCTACATTTAAAAGTATTTCAGTAGGGCACCTCTTTATCATCTATCTCTAGCATCAAACCCAGAGATATAATTGCCCTTACCTTATCAGCAGTACTTCTGGGTCCACACAGAACATCAGTTAGCAAGCCCCTTTCAAATTCCAATTGGCATCCGAGTGAGAAAGGAGTATTGAGCCTTTCCCTGAGAGGCTTCTGGGGAGATCACATCACAACACTATTATGATCTGAAGCCTGCCCTTCTGTCGTGTCATGAATTTCCTACGCAGACAGGTGTCATATTGACATGAATTTTGTTGCCAAGTACATTTTAAGAGGTGGGCGTGGCTGTCATCATGTAGCCAGTTCCACCTGTCTCTAAACCCTCGTAACCTCCAATGCTTTCAATATTTCGTTCAGGTACCCGGTGACTTCATGAATTCCCCACGCACTGGGCCCGACTCACAGAGGTGTGGGAACAGTATCGAGTTAAAGCGGCCCCGTCATTGTGGTACACAATGCTCATTGCTACTGGAAAATACCTAATTGCTGAATCAGGATTGGGCTGCGCTGAGCAGGACCAGGCAGTTCTACCGCTTTCTGCTCGTTCCCTTTTTAGAAACCATCCTCTTCTCATTAACCATCGAGCAAATACAGATTCTTTGTTATGTTCAGTATTTAAAAATACAGTTTTTCTAAGCAGAGAGAATTACTATATTTTAACCTTTTTTTTTTTTCTTAAGCAAGCACTTGTGGAACCAAAGGCAAAGAAAATTGGAGTTCCTCAAACAATTAAAATGAATATCACTGCATCTTTTGTACATTTTGGTCTTAAATTTTCTGATAGCAAATCAAGCACATTGGTTAGTTATGCTTTTTTGGCTTCTTCTTAAGAGACGAGGATAGCAGGAGAAGTGTTTTTAAACTTAAGGAAAGGTAACATTTTATTTCTTAAGGAGTAATTGTAGACAGCAGGCACTCAATTTTTTTTATGGATGATGGTATTAAAATGTTTGACTGGCTTCATATCTCTTCATAGGCGCATGTGTAAAAAATGGAATTCAGGTATGGAAGCGGCAAGACAAGATTTTAGAAATATTCCAAATTTATGTTTTATTCATCATTGTAACTATAGCATGATAAGAACAAAGTTTAGAAAATACGGGGCTCATTAAATGTAAATGGCATGTCTGATTTACAATTTCTACCCATGTTATAAGTGTGCTCTGGAAGTGGTGGGGTATTAATTTTCTCAGACCCCTTAATTCCTCAGTGATATTTAAATTGAGCAAACTTTTATTTTTTTAAATTGATTTAACCTCAGATATTAAGTTTGGTCCAATATCCCACTCAAAGCGTGAGTTTTCTATATAATGTTCCTTCTCTTTTCTAAATTGCCCGCCATCTAGCACAAAATTGACATGTAACAGCATTCAATAAATTTTGTTAGGTAAATGTTTAGTGGTACATTTATGACAGTATATGTGGACATTGTAAATTATACAAATCAAGTAACCCAAAAGCTCTTGAAGGCTCCTTTCTCATACAAGCCTTATTTATTGTGCACATAAATGAGAACAATAAGCATTTGCTAAAACAATTGAAATTAAATACCCTTGATGAGATTATATTGCTAAGTCTAAGACAATCCATTCTCATTTTAGCTAGAGATCTTTCTTTTTACCAATATCTTTCTGAATTGTCTTTAGTATGATTTTTTTTTCCTGAAGCTTTGACGGTTAGAGGACAAATTTAATCCCTATTCCACATGAAAGTTATTCATGAAAGTTATTTGAAAAATGGCTATCATTTTTCCCCAGTCTACTCTCTTTACAGACTGAACATTCCTTTAATCATTCTAATATGAGATGGCTTCTAAGGCCTCTCGCCATATTGGACAGATTCCTGTTCGTCCATGCCTCTCCTAAATGTGGCAACAAAATTGAATGCATTACTTGAGATGTGGTCTAATTATGCAAAGTACATGGGTCCTGATGCCTGCCTTGTTCTGGACTTTATTTCTAATAATTTAGAATTTATGAAGGCAGGAAATGCACTCTGAGGGGGGGTTGGCCTCACTGTTACATTCTTAGTTCTTGAACTTTTACAAAACTAAAAGGTCTGACTCTTTTTCATACTAAATTCTGTCTAATTAAATTTCATTAATCCTGTTTTTATAGCATTTGATATTTTGGATAGAAATATGCACCTTATATCTACCCATAGTAGAGCTCATCTTTGGCACTGGCCCATTGTTCTAATTATTTGTGGCATTTTTGAATCCTGATTTTGCTACCCATAATCTTGGTTACTGTATTTCATTTTTTAAAAATTCTCACCCGAGGACACTTTTTCATTGCTTTTTAGAGAGAGAGGAAGGGTGAGAGAGAAACATCAGTGTGAGAGAGATGCATGGACTGGTCGCCTCTCACATGCTTCTCAACCAGAGATTAAACCCGCAACCTAGGCATGTGCCCAGACCGGGAAAGAAACTGGAAACCTTTTGTTACGGAACGACCCTCCAACCAACTGAGCCACACTAGCCAAGGCCTGTAGTTCATCTTGTGTCATTCCTTAAAACACATCTGAGTGGGTCAGACACTATCTCAGGCAGTGACGATACCAAAAGCAAGAAGACGTGGTCACTTTCCCAAAAGAGCCCACAGCACAACAAGCAAGAAGACTGCCAGTATAATGATTATGCCTTCCATGATTTATTTCAAATCACTGGCAAATAGAAGTGCCACTGTATGTCTCAGAGATCTCTCTTTAGAGTCACCGCAATCAATCAGCCTTAGTTAATGAGAATAAAATTTAACACCTATCATTTTTAACTGAGCACTTATTTAGGGACAGGTAAAAGGCACTTCATGTACATGTCATTTAAGAAGCACACATCTCAATGACAGTTTTAAACCCTCATTACAGTTGAGGGGACCAAATATGAAGAAGTTTATGAAAGTTGCCCACATTTACACAGCTAATAAGTTGCAGGGTGTCAATTTGAACCCCCAAGGTTCTGTGACTCCAAAGTTTGTTCTTAATCACTCTTAAAGAAGTAATTCTGCCATTTTTGGAAACTTTCTAGCCATACTATAAACTATTTCTAATTTATCTTCTAAGAATGTATGATTATTTTGTTTGAAAGACTTGCCAAACTTTAGTTATACTTTCTTATAAAGAATAAAAGTAAATTAGTTTACTTGGGGTTGCTTTATTATTAGTGAAAACATGCTGATTCTTTTTTTTTAAATTTATGTTTTTTTTTTAAATTGTTGTTCGATTACAGTTGTCCCAATCCTTCCTCTGTCACTCTTCCCTGCCCTGCCCACTCCGCCCTCCCACAGTCAATTACCACCCCATTTTCCATGTCCAGGGGTCCTTTACACGAGTTCTTTGACTTGACCCTTCTCCCTCTTTCCCGTTATCCCGCTCCACCTCCCTTCTGATCACTGTCAGTTTGTTCTTTATTTCCATGTCTCTGGTTCTGTTTTGCTCATTTGTTTGTTTTGTTGATTAAGTTTCACTTATAGGTGAGATCGTATGGTATTTGTCTTTCACTGCCTGGCTTATTTCACTTAGCATAATGCTCTCCAGTTCCATCCATGCTGTTACAAAGGGTAGAGATTCCTTTCTTTCTGCTGCATAGTATTCTATTGTGTAAATGTACCGGTTTTTTGATCCACTCTTTTACTGATGGGCACTTAGGCTGTTTCCAGCACTTGGCTTTTGTAAATAACACTGCTATGAACATTGGGGTGCATAGGTTCTTTTGGATTGGTGTTTCAGGGCTCTTCAGGTATAATCCCAGCAATAGGATCACTGGATCAAAAGGCAGTTCCATTTTTAGTTTTTTTTTTTTTTTTTTAGGAAATTTCATACTGTTTTCCACAGTGGCTTTACCAGTCTGTGAACCAATACTGATTCTTAATAGTCTCTGCTATCTTCTCAAAATGCTTACTTTTACTTTCCTAGTGACTGATGTCTAACTCATTGGTTTGCTCTTCTCAGAATCTTTCTTTCCTTCTTTTTTTTTATTTTTTTTTTAAGATTTTTATTTATTTATTTTCAGAGAGAGGAGAAGGGAGGGAGAAAGAACAATGTATGGTTGCCTCTCACATGGCCCTCACTGGGGACCTGGCCTGCAACCCAGGCATGTGCCCCGACTGGGAATCGAACCGGGACCCTCTGGTTCCCAGCCCGCGCTCAATCCACTGAGCTACACCAGTCGGGCTCTTTCTTTCCTTCTTAATAAAATTAGATCAGCATTGACTCATCTCGTTTTCTTGACTCTGACCCTTTCTCCATGCTACCTCAAAATAATTGGCAAGGGTTCCATGAGTACATCTGAATGTTTTTCTTTCCTGAAGACACTAGAACTTATTTATGGAGCTATCTGCTTCACCTCCTTGGGGTTCACTTACCATAATGGTAGTTATTAGAAGTTAAGTGAAGCTTGAATTGTTTTGCACAAAGTCTGACATATATAACACACTTCAAAAATATTTGTTGAAAAAAATATCTACATAGTGGGGAAGGAAAAATGTCCTGTGATGCTGGGATTTTGTACCAGCGAAATCCTCGGGGGACCGTACCCTGATTGCGTGAATCAATCTTACCCAGAGACACGCTTGGAGATAAGAATCCGGCTGCCACGGGTCTTTCCCTCCACCTCCATCTTGGGAAGAAGACCTCCTGGGTAGCTTAGCCAGGGTTTTTATTAGAGGCTTTAGGACATATTTACATTGGATTGATTATTCATGGGATTAAGCAGAACAGGGATAGGTTTATTCATTAGCAGAGCATTAGGATGCAAATTCAGGTCCGGTGGCAGACAGGACCAGGGTAATATATTAAACAGGGCTCAGCAAGCCAGAATTTTTTAAGATACATCTTTGCCAAATTCCCATTAGAGAATTCCTATTCCACAGACATGATTCACACTTGCCCACACGGGAATCACACGGAGCTGCGCTCAAAACGTGTAAATTCTGAGGACTGTGTGTTTACATGCATGTGGAAAGAATCCCCACAGTCCTGCTTCATAAAAAATAAAAGACCACTACTTTTGCCCTCTTGGAGAGTGGCACATATCATACATGAAGGGTTCTTTTGTTGAGGAAGATAACTAGACACATTTAGGTGAGACACTCAAGTTGAGAAAGTCAAGGTCTTGGGCATAGTTGATGGGCAGCACTGGATAAAGCAAGGACTAAAGTTCTCTGTAATAAATTATGAGCCATTTGTCAGTATGGGAAACAAGATGTGGACATGGAAAGAAGGAAAGAGATACGAAGTTGTGTGAGGAGTTGCCCAAGAGCATGGCAGAAAGCCCAGAACACGAGAGGAACAGAGCCAGGGAGGAATTCTGAAGTTACTCACACTCAAATCTCAAAACATCGCTGCCTCAGTTCTAGGCTAGCCCAGGGGATGACACAGATGTAATAATATAGGGAAGGATCCTTTTCTTCCAGATGAAATATAGTGAATAATCCTCATTTTGTAAACTAAAAGATATCTTTAGAAGAGGCAATAGCTTCTATTTGGTAACTTATAATTCCAGTTTGAGTGGGTATTAGAAAATAATAAAACCCATATCTTCTTTAGTCTATTGATATAACTTATCCGAATAGCATATTTATTAATATATTTTAAGAGTTGTACTAATTCTTTTTATAGAATAGCATATATTTTATGACATAGAAATGCTTCAGATTATTTCTGGTAGGTAAGAATAGAATGAAAGAAAGGTACTCTTTCAATAAAACGTAGGGTTCCCCAAATGCAAAAAGCTTTTTAAAAATGTTACTTTATCTAGAAAAGTCTAAAGCATCCATTTCATATGAATTTCATAGGAATAACCAAAGAATTAGTAGGAATAAAGCCTTTTTGGGACAATTTTTTTCCAGAAGAACATTGTGTATATGCACGTTGATTTTGTCTTCAGTATTTTAAAACATTTTAGTAAAATGTTTATTAATAAAGATAATCAGTTCTAATGGAGAGTATAAGTTATATGTTACATTATTAAAAGAGGTGCATACGTGCATGTATATGTATGTGTGTGTAACAGAGAATTTAAGATTCACGACTTTAATTGATGTTTGAAAGTAAAAACGAATTGCCGAGAACGGGTCCCATTGGTACCGTGCATTATCGGCAGCGGCAGCACAGCACTGATATGCTAATGCAGTGTGGCTGGAAGGTGAACCTCGCTGAAAAATTCAAGAAACTGAATGCTGAACAGTCAGTTGCAGAAGGGCAATTATGGGACCTGGTCTGATTTCATTATCTGAGAAGAGTGAGAATAACATGCAGCACTGAAACATAAATGATACAAGGCATGTTAGGTATGAGATTTCTTTTTTATTTTAATTATCTAAGTTTTATTAATAAGTGCTTTGAAATATATGATCCTTTTTTGATGCTGGCTATTTCAAAGAGAAATATTATATAGGCTTATATTATATTATATTAATTCTAGTAGCTAAGGTTCTATTACTATGTGCCAGGTACTATGATAAACATTTTACATACATTATCTAATTTATTACTATCACAACTTCATGAAGTAGATAGTATTATCATCTTTTGACCAAAACTGAGGTACAGAGAAGTTAAGCTACTTGTCCACAGTCACACTGGTAGCAAATAATTGAGCCAGGATTGAAATTCAGGTAGCATCTGGAGACTGTGGATCTCTGTCCATTTATTTTGCAGCTACTGCATGCTTTCTTTATGTGCCCACTATGTCCTTAAGTGTTTTTCATGCAACTTAAACCCTTATTGATAAGAAATCCATCTTCATAATTTATTCTATAATGCTAAGCAGTCCTTAATATCCCGTTCAAAAGTGAGTATAATATATACTTGTATCTGTTAGGACTCAGCCGAAGGATCAGCTTATTCATGGAACTTTTGTTGATTGCATCAGGCAGAGCTGACCACTGTTTCCTCTGTGTCCCATACCATGTCCTGATGCCTGTGTGTGTCCATGATGCCCACGGCACCTCTTTGTTTACGTGTGTGCTTGTCTCCCGGGCCTAGGTCGGTGTTGGAGCGAAGTAAGTGTTAAAAGAACGAGTCAGTGACTGGGGCTCATCTTTATATTTTCTGCATCATTTTCAACACATCATTTTCCCTGCCAGGCACCAATTTGTCTCCTGCTGGGAGAAAGCGAGTACTGCCTTCTCTAGACTTTGAATTAATATTTTTTTTTCTGTTTACTAACCTAAAGTGGTAAAGAAACATGAGTTTCTCTGCTCAAGCAAGGAGCTTTCAGGTAAATACAGGGGTGGACGAAAGTAGGTCTATAGTTGGACTATAAAGTATACAATAATAAATAAATAAATAATACAAGAATAAACTCTGTGTTTCATGTACTCACAACTGGGAACTTATTTTTGCCTACTCCTGTGATAAGGTAAAAATATTGAATCAACAAGCTTTGTGTTGGACTACCTCAAAGTTGCCCCAAAGTTTGCCCACATTGCCTGTGATGAATGTGGCTCAAAGCCATTGGCCTCAAAATCTTTATCACTAAGTAATCTGACCCATCGTTTACCCAAAGAAGAAAGCCCTCATGTTTTCACCCCAACATAGGCCTGGGGAAAGAGTATGTCAAGTGCAGACTAATTCCTTGCAGAAGACCACTCTTTCCTTTCTTCGTTCACTTACGTGATATGTATTGAATAAAGGAGAGGCTGAACAAATGACAGCAGGGGAGAGGGGGAGTTGCAGGTGCACTTGGAGATGGCTGTGGAGACCTGGGGACTCTGGAGTGAGGCAGTGGGATGAAGGTTTAGTCAAGAGAGCAAAGAGTGGCAAGCAGACAGTAGGAAAAGCAGAGGAGCAGCACCAACCACGCAGGGACACAGGGGCACCTGATCTCTTGGGTGACTATGAGAAGTTCAGTGGAGTGGGAGGTTCTTGAAGGAGAGAGGAAAAGGAGGTGCCAGCCGCAAAGTCCTGTGCGAACATTTTTTGATAAAGAATTTAGCAGTCGAACTGTACTTTAGGTCGAGTTCTTTCATAAGCTCAAGTCGTGGCCTTATGAAAGTCCTTCTATACGAGGGGTGCAAAACTCAAATGCCTCATATGACCAAGCGAGTAAAGAGTAGTAAGTGGGGAGGCTGAGTCGAGGCCACAGGAAGTAGTTGTGCCGTGCTGACACGGGGCACACGGGGCCCCTGTTACCTAGTGACACCAGAACTTGCACCTTTTCTTGATAAGTCAGTTTTCTATGTGAAATATCCAGCTTTTAAAGTATTGACAACTAATTTGATGTCTTATTAAATATTATGTTTGTAGAAAATGCCTGTTATCATT
The DNA here is from genome assembly GCA_004026765.1 of Micronycteris hirsuta. Lineage (NCBI taxonomy): Eukaryota > Metazoa > Chordata > Mammalia > Chiroptera > Phyllostomidae > Micronycteris > Micronycteris hirsuta. Next base: position 184,176 of record PVJI01001088.1, read on the forward strand.
TTATAGCCCCAATTTTCACTTTCCATTATATAAAATGACTTGATAACACTTGCTCTTCCTCCAAAGATTATTAGAAAGATCAAATCGTCTTGCAGATAGAAAATCACAATGTGCTGTAGGAATTGAAATATTATTTCTATTATTTCTATTATTGATGCCACTGATTCCCATCAACACACCGATCATGTCTCACTCACTTTTTTCCATCTTTATTTTTATCTAACAGTGGTTTGAAAAAGAGCATGGTGTACTGTAGCCCGACATCAAAAGAGTCGGTCCAACACTGCTGACTGCCAATGAAGATTGGTTGGCACCTCTGTTTCAAGTTATGTAAGTATTAGCTCTTCCTTTGGCAGTAGGATGGGTATAAACACTCTGGAAATGCTTCATCTAATTTGATTATAATATATGTATATGAAAGTCATTTTGCCTCAGCCTATGTAAATCTGGATAACCAAAAGTCTAACAAAGAAAACTCAAAGTAGACATTACCCACACATATTGGTATGAGCTATCAAAATACTCTCTATTTTTAAATTATTATTTCTTCTCTACAAAGTAGAGGTTCTCATGTACTTAAGGAGTTTTTGGCCAAAGTTTTGTTTATCCTTACCCAATGTGTAGGCTTAAAAAAACAAGCAGAGCTGATACCAATAAATAGTAAAGACGGATCCTAGAACTAAAGATAACAATTAGATATTGGCAGAGCTCCCCAACTGAAGTTGCAGAATCTATTTCTTTTACTTTATGTCTTTAAACAGGATTTATCTCATTCGTGTGAGATGATTTTAGTGTGGTCCTGCCAAACAGTGACCACTCAAATTTCCTCTGCATGCCCTCGTGCTGGTTGAGAGGTATGTGCAGTTTTCAGAGAATGAATTCAGATTCTCTGTGGCATCTGTGCTTTTTTAAGAAGCCAAGAATCTCATAAGCATCCCATAAATTTTCCCCTGCTGCTGATTGGAACTTCTTCAGAAGCAGCACCGGAACAGCCAGGTCTTCCTTAAGTGCTTCTGCGAAGACTTATTTCAGCAGCTGTGGTTGAGGATTCCCCTGCAGGCAGCCCAATAAGGTTTAGATTAAAAACGGGAAATAAACCTCTTGAAGTAGAATTCTGAATGTACCTACCAGCAAAAGTGAAATGAATCACATGTTTCCTGTAAGTGACATTTTACTCTGTGAGTGAAGGAATCTCAGCAGGAAAAGTGTAGATTTGCCTAGAGAGGAGTGAAGGAAAAATTTGCAAAGAAATGAAAAACCTAGAAATGAAGAAGGCAGATTGCCAATTCTGTGATTTTTTTATTTTGAACTAGAAATATTTAAAAACTGAGCCTTTGGCATAGAGAGTCAAAACAAACTTTTACACTTTCTGGAAATAGGGCTGTAACTCCATCTCATCTTCTCCAAAGTAGTCCTGCATTTCATGATGAAGACAAGTTGGGTATGGAATTTTATGTTCTGAATGTGGCTAAATGCGAAGTGAATGCTGGGAATATCACATCTATGACCTCTGCTGTTGGTACTCTGAGTCACAATGAGAGAGAAAATATTCCTGCTCCATGTCAACTTATTTCCCTTTATCTTTGCCCTCCTACTCCAGTGAATAAGTTGAAGTCAAAGAAAACTTTGGGAGAGAATTAGAAGAAACTCGGATGTAGGGGAAGGAAGAAATAGCTGGCCTCCAAAGATCGGTCTTATTACAAGAACCAAAGGGCATTGGAATGTCTTTACAGAAACTCCAGTAAGGCTATCCTCAAGAGTTGCAAAATCACAATCAGATGGAGCTTCAGGGAATCTGTAAGATCAAATCAGTGAAAAATGCTTAGCCTGAGTCTCAAACAAACTGGTTCCTTCTTGCCTTTTAATAACCTTTCCTCCTATTCCATTCTTTGGAGTCATAGCTAAAGTTCCTTCCCTCCATTCTGTCACCCACAGAGGTCCCTTTGCAGCCACATCTGCAGGTGGGTGGAATGGGATGGCAGAACAAACAGGTTTGGGTGTGGTATTTTGTCATATTGTCAAAGGGTCACAGTTTGTTTTTTAACCTTTGCATTTGTATTTCAAAATGAGGATGTACGGTATGTTTTGAAAATCTGACACTTCACATAATGTTTTCCCCTTTTACAGACAGATCAATTAGTTGAGTTTCTTTTCCTCACTGACTGTTTGGTGCCATAGGTCTGGGGAGTTCTTAAAGGGAGAGACTGTGTCATATGGTTCTGAAATCCAGAAATATTTAAACATAATAGGTGCTTAACAAATCTAGGTTGAATAAACAAACAATTCTTAAATTCTCTCAGACTAAGATCACTCTATGATGAAGGCTGACAAATACTATATTTTAATTAGAAACATTAGCAAAAATAACCAACTATATTTCCTTTAGATCAAAGGCAGTCTTTGAATACATTCTGTATAAGGAAGCAGTTCTTACAAAGTTGGGAGGCATACGTTCTTTAGGAATCCAAGGAAAGGAATGGACTCTCTCCTGAGGGGGATAAAATGAACATTCACATCTACTCAAAAACAAAAAATAAAACAAAAGAAAAAACAAGAGACTCTGTTCTTGAACATTCTGAAGCACATTCATGGACAGACCTGTATCCCAGGTCAAGAACTTTCATAAAGGCAAAGCCCTTGAATGCTGACCTTCAGAATTCAGGAGACGGCTTTCAAGAAAAGGTTTATTTCGAGATTCAGAACAGTAGACTTCTATACAGCGTAATCACAAATTCCATCCATTCCAGGAGACTGAATTGAAAGAAGCAAATCTGTGTGTGGAACTGCCCCCTCTCTGTGGAGGTAATGGAATTTTCATGCACACCCCACAGGACAGAAGAATTCAAAGACGCTTGTTTAAGCCAGATGGCACGCTGCCCTATTATGTATTATGGCCATATCACACTATCCTCACATGCAAAGAGACACACAGTAGGTTCACTGTGCAGAAACACATTAACACAGCAAAGGAATGGGGTTTGTGCCCTGGAAGCTTAATGGAAAGCACAAGATGTTTCCTAAACAAATTAAAAGGGAAATTACTGTCATTAATCACTTTCTGATTCATTAAAATGGTTTTCCTTTGGACCTAACATTTACGCTGATGACCAGTCATTCCCCAAGATTCAAAGGCCAGGGAAGAACCTGAGGAAGAAGACAATCTGCATCCCAGTTGTCCTCTTTGACCCCTCATCTCCCCTCTCCCCAGCAACTGCTAATAGTTTCCTCCTTGCAAAGGCAGGAAAAAAAAATATTGAACTTACTAACTGAGCCAACTTCAGATTGCCAAACTAGAAGCTTGAAGGTTGTGTTTTTAAATGCTTTTGTAGCTAAACAGATGTATTTCTCTATTTTATTCCACTTTATTCACTGGCTTCTCCTCCACTATTTTTAGGATGCGTTGCTCATTTTCTTATCATTTTCCATTTCATTGCTTTGTTTCACATTTGAGTAACTGTAGGTCAAATGTACCCCAGACTATTCTGTTAAAGACATGTGGAAATCAAATAGAAACTGTATGATTAATGATATGAATCATCTGTTTTTTAAAAACAGGAAGGTAAACAAGTGGCTGGCAAAGCCCCACCTGCTTTGCTGCTGTTGTGGTACTGTGCATATCAGGAGGAAAACAATTCCCCCTTCTCAAGGCTGAACTAAAATTAGGCTCCACCTGCAAGATGTTAATGAAAACTTACACAGCTGCATTCCAGAAACAAGTTACCAGATTGCTTTTGGAAAGCTCTGTGTAAAAGCAAACGTGTTAGCTCTATGCCTAATTCCCAAAATGCAGTATTAATTTTAATGGCAATTATTAGCACAATAACCAGCTGATAAATAATCTCAAAATAGATCCAATATTATCAAATAGGAAATATACTGTAATTTTATCCACTCATCCTGCTGGGCTTAACCCCTTACTCACAAATGCATACTTCCTGTCTCTTTTTTTTTTGGCCCTTGTATCCAAACGGAAGACAAGAGAACAAATGAAGTCACTGAACCGGGCTGTGAGCAGTCCCCATTTGCTCCTGGGAGTTCCCCGTGTCCACAGGCTGCTTACTGGAAAGAATGAGGAGCACATACTTCCTCTGCCCTTGATTTCTTTTGCAGATCCTCAAGTTTTCTTTGGAAGGGAAGCCTCAAATCGAAACCAAATCACATCAGACTGACAGTCAGCTTTTTCTGGCAGATTTAAGCTACACTGGCACTCCTGTGTTCTCATCAGAGAAGGGGATCTCCTCTATTTCCATTCCAGGTCAAGTTTTCACAGCTCCATTCTACAGGACTGTGTTCTGATCCCTATTATTTTTCAGATCATACTTCAGTGCTTATCTTTGGAGAGAAAGATGCCTTACCGTTTAATTATTTATTAAGTTATGTGTGTCAAGAAATTTAAAAAGCTCCTATTTGGGGGTTGGAGAATCTCTGCCTTTTAAAAATCCCGGCCTTGAAAAAAATCCTCTTCGTCATTTCTTTGACTTGCAATTTAATCTTATCTAAGGAGCAGGAAATGCCCACAGTTGTTCTGATTTGATCTGTGTGCCCTATATTGTATAGATTCTTAATATTTTCCCAATTACACCTTCTTAAAGGCTCTTTGACACAATTTTAAAAAGTGGTTCGAAGTCAAATAGGCTCAATTAGATCTCAAGCAGCAAATTCAGTTTCTGTTAGAGATTAAATAATGAAGAAAATAGCAATGCTAAGAAGTAGGAGGCTGTTTTCATTACCCTATCTGATTTCATTAGCCTAATTCACGCTTATTAATTATTGGTCTGATGAGCTCATCAATGTAAGTATGCCAGCCTCATGATGGTTGCATTTGGGGAATATTCAGTCTCTTTCAAGACTTCTACATGGCCCTCAGATGATTTTGCCATTTCATTTCCATTTCAGGCTGCAGCCCGACTCAATAAATGTATCTGAACCACCTCTGAAAGCTACACTGCCAGAATAAACATTTTGTTTATTACACAGCCCTGCTTGCAACTGTCAACAAAGAAATATAAAAGGAGATTTAAGTTTTCATTCCTAGATAGTGAACTCCTGTGTGTTTCTACAATGCAGGTCATTACCGACTCGGCTGCCCCCTGAGATTGAGCAATTCTCCTGCACGTTGTAACAAAGGGCTGCGGATCCGGCAGTGTGGGAGTGGACGGGGCCACTTAGATAAGTTTCATTCACTGTAGGAGCCCAAGGGAACAGTGCATCAAGGCAGCTGCACCGCTTCGGTTCACGGTGTAACTTTACACTATTTTCCCTTTAAGTCGCTACTAATCCCTTGGGTTTACATGTTTTGGGGGGCTGCATGAGAGAAAAGCAGTGTGAAATTGCCTGAAAGCCTCCTTATAAATAAGACTTACGATATAGACCAACTCTGTTGATGAAAAGACTGAGAGAAATGCCCTTAAGGACCCCAAGAACCGTTTTACAAGGCTCCCACTGTGAGTTTTTTGGTCTCTATGTAATGACTGCTAAAAAAAAAAAAATACTAACTAGGTTAAAATCTCACTGGCCCCAATATTGCTTGCTTAAATGTGATCTTTTTCTAGAAAATATCTTACTCTGACAAACAGAAGAAAGAGAAAGAAAAAAAAAAAAGCAGGAAATCTGGGACATCAGAGATTGCAAACACCAGACTAAGATTCCAGGGGCTCTGAATTTGCTTCCTTAGCTCTGGGTAGGATACCAGCGTGGGCCATTTACATGCTTCATCTACTGAGGTCAATTCTTTGAAGTATTATCGTTCCATTTTAAAGGTGAGGAAACTGAGGCTAGTAAATGGCAAAACCATTCATTTAGCGTGGGAGTGTCTTACTTTAAAATAATCGTGTTTTTTTTCTCTTACAGCCAACCAGGAAAGCTAGAGGAAGTACAAAGTGGACAGGGAGACATGATAGAAAAACATTCTTCCCTCCTTACTCCTTCGGGTTCTCTGTTACCACTGGTAGCTCTCTCAAATTCACTCTTATGCTGCTGGAAATTAACCTGATCTTCTACCTTATTCCTTTTATGAAAACACTAATTACTCTTACACCTCCCATTTCCAATTCTGTCCAGTCCACCCTATTCCGTGTCCCCTTCAGTTTTCCTAGTCTCTAAATCCTCCTACAAACAGCCATTTGGAAATAATTTCGAGGTCCACCTACTTTCCTGTGCATCTGTCTTTGGTAATTTAGAGGGGAGAGACTGTGTTTTCTACTTGTCATGTTTATGTCTCATACTCTGTGGGTACCTAATAAATGCTGAATAATAGCAGCTTTATGACAGTGCAGAACCAGAAACACAGGTTCTTACCTTTAGTATTTCATCACCAGCAAGGAACATTTATTCACTGTCAGCATTATGCTAGGCACTAAATGAAGTTATTACTGAAGCTAGGCTCCTACATTTGCACATTAACATATTTTAATTTTCTCTTTTATTTTCTTATAAAAAGGTGTGTGGGGCGGGGCAGGGAGACCACCATTGAATATTCTCATAAATCCACAGCATTCTCAAGACAGAGGTCGGTGCTTTTTTGAGGAAAGGGAAACCAAGGGACAGAGTGTGCTGAATGGAAACCCTATGTGAGTCAGTGCTGAAGCCACATACAAAAGTCAGTTTGCTATTGCACAGTATCTAAAATTTGTATTTTCTAAGAATAATGAGAGAAAAAACTCCTCTTTGTTCATGCTATGTCTAAACATGCAGAGTTAAATCTAGACATTTAAACTTGATAATTTAGGCCAAAGATTTCTTTGCTTGTATATCAATATAAATGACTCAGAAAGGCTGTGGGCTTCTTTCTTTCTTTCTTTCTTTCATCTTTCTCTCTTTCATAAATAATGATCTCAATTCCATTTCTTTTGCTCCTCTGTGTGGACAGAGGCTACAAATATACAGGAAAAATAAAAGGCCACTTGCAAAATCAGGACATTAATTCACATCATGGGTTTGTCATGGTTCTCAATCATTAATTCAGTAAATATTTATCAAATACTACCTACCACATTCTTGGCTCCATGCTCTACAGTGAAGCTCACAGTCCAGTGTGGAGACAGACATGTAAACAAGTAATTAATAAAATATGGTGTGCTGTGAGGGAAATAAGCCTTATAGGAATTATAAATTCTTCCTATGTACTCTGAGCAAATGACATGTGGGAGGTGACATTTCAGCTGTGTCTTAAAGATGAATAGTTGTTCACTGTCAGAAAGTGAGAAATACATCATAGGCAAGGGGAACAGCAAGTCCAAAAATAGAAATCCAGGGAAAAGGATAGTATAGTGTGTCTATTACTTAGGGTATATGATAAGAAATAGAAGAGGATGCTGAATTATCTAGTGATGAAGAACTTTTTCTATCACTGTAGGGAGATTAATATATTTTATGGACATCGGGAAGTCATGAAGAGTTTTAAGCAGAAGGATAATATGATTATATTTATTCTCTTAGAAAATAATTCAGCATAAAGAATGGCTTGGAAATAGTTGAGTTTATAAGTAAGAGAGAATTACATGGCCATTATTTTAGTCAAGGCATAAGAAAATGAGGGGATTTACTTGGGAAGTGTGAAAGAAAATGGAAAAAAATGTGATTGGGAGATATTTAGGAGGTTGAACTGACAGCCCTTGAGAACTAATACAACATGCGGCAGAGGGTATTCACCTTGGACCACTGTCAGATGGAGGTGTTCTTACGGGAAATGATACTAACCGTTTTTGGATTCCAAAACTTTCAAGACCTGTACTGAGTTAGTTTCCTATTTAAATAATTATAATCTCAGAATAACGATATGATGAAAATAGCAGGTAGTTCTATCCCCATCTCCTGTGGAGCCCGGGAATGGTGAAGCCGGCGAGGCGCCCAGTGTCGCAGCTAGAGCACAATGGAGTCGGGGCTAGAAACTGAGTCTTCTCAGAAGTCAGTGTGTTCTTCACACATTTCCGCCATCTTTGGGTGGCGTTAATGAAATTCCCTTTTAAAACCCTGATGTGGATTTTAAATCCAAGCAAATCATAAGCTTCATTAATGTGTTGTAACTAATTTAAAACTTTTATTTTGAGTGAAAACTTTTTTTTTTTCCCCTACAAGTATTTATAGATTCTGGTTGAATGCCCGGTCAAATGTTTTTGCTGCCCAACAACAACAAAACAGAAAATAAGCTTAAACCTCTACTAACTGCTTTGTAGTAAAACACAGACTGGCATCTCTTTGTTAAGGAAATTTTTGCCATGGAGTCTTCTAGAGATGAGGCCTAATACATGGGTAGAATGACGTACGTTTTCAAACAGCCAATCACTTGATTTCAACTTATTGGAATTTTGACTTTCCATAATACGGATTCAAAATACTTAGGGAAGTATATAATCAAAGAAAAATATTTCTAAAGTGAGCTGAGCAGAAGATTTTTTTCCCTAACGAGCACAGTGGGCCTTTATTACGTAATAGGTCAGTAGATGGTGGGGATGAGGGGGAGGCTGTGTTTTTCAGGTTGAGGACACTTAGGGTTTTTTTTTTTTCCCCCTTTAAAATTCTACTTCATGGTTAGGTCATCTCATGTTAGTCTGGTGGATGCTGTACTTCCTAGCATCTTCTTTTGCTTTTGTGGTGATTTGAGAAGGAATTCATTTTTGTGAGCTCCTTGCACCTGGCCTAAATCTGTGAAAGAGAAGAGGATGAAGGGGGAAAAAAAAAATGATATGGCCTGTAGCGCTTTCTTTTTTTCTCTCTCTCTTATTTTTAAATTTTTCTTATGAAACATTTTCCTGCAAGGATCTTCTATATAGAGTTGGAGGATGCTTTTGATATGTAGATCAAGCAAAATGGTAAATACATAGCCCTCTCTTTTCAAACATTCCCTCACTCTACAATGTGCCGGGCCTGTCACTCTTTTGATTTCTATGAGGCCTGCCCTTGGGCTTGTATTGCAACTTGGTGTCTTTCCATTGTCCCTTACCACAAGAATGCCTTTTAAGAAACTACATTCAGAATTTAATCTGTCAAGCTTTAGCTCCTTTTTCTCCTCCTTCTTTCTGGAAGCTTTAATGATTAAGTTTTTGCTTTGACTTTCTTTCTCTGGCTTTGAGGGTTGTCACTTTCTCTCCTAATTGCTACAATCTGGGGTCCCCTTTTGCCTGTAAGTAAACAAAAACAGAAACAATTGGTGAAGAGACACACAGGCTCACAGCCCACGTGCCTGACTAGCTGATGGATGGGAAGGTCTGACTGTCAGAAATGAGGTCTTTTTACCACAGCATGCAGCCTCAAATTCAGGATGGGCTCTATGCCCATCACAGTGGTAAGTGCCTCATCAGAGTCCTCCAAACAACCTACAACGTAGGTCTTGTTACCATCTCCATTGTTTCAGTTGAGGAAATAAAATCCAAAAAAGATGAAGTATCTTCCCTAACATCATTCACCTCCTAAGTGATAGGAGTAGTCAGTAGACCCAAGTTTTTCTGACTTCGGTACCAGAATTTAAATAACTAATTTGCATTTTTTTTCATCTGAAAGCTTCCTAGTGCCATTGTAAAACAGTTCCCTGGGTTGGAGGGGTAGTTATCATTATATTATTTCTTGAGTTCTAATACTCCAGAGAGTATATTTCCTCTGATGCCTGTGGACTGGTTAGCAATCTTCTAAAAATAGGGAACATAGATAAGTTGCCAAGGTCACTCATGAAAAGAAAAGGAATATGTATTTTATTGCAAAAACTGTAAGTTAAAACTTGAGCTGGAGGATACGCATTGTTAAATGTTGGCTCTGATTCTCGATTGGCCTTACTCATTTTCCTATAATAGCAAACAGTATACAGAAATGATCATTAGGTGTGTTCTGCATTATTATGTGTTAGTTTGGCTAACACACTATTTTTCAAAATACAGATACTATTTTGTAAAAGGTGAAAGATTTATATGGTCTGAAGAGAAACCAGAGTATACAGATACTATTTTGAATACATGTGGAAGTATCTTGACAGACCAGCAATACAAATCCTCTGAGCTATACATTAGCAATACATAATTCCATTCATTTTTCAAGGCAAAAGAGATAAATGCTACATGAAGATTTTAAAAATAAGAAAAACACTTTAAAAAATTTTAAGATTTCAATACTAGAGAGGGATTCATGGCTTCCAGGTAGACGTCCGTGTAGGTAAATGTGGTGCTCACATCCTTGCACAAACATCAAAATTACAAATAAACTGTAGAAAACCCACCATTCAGTACTGCCTGAAATCTAGCTGGATGAAAGTCCTACAACCAGGGATATGAAGAAGAAGACACATGGAGACTGGTAGGAGGGCTGGAGACATGGAAGAGGCTGGCACCACATCTACATGGGGCAGCTAAAAATCAGGAGGAATGTTGACTGTGGAGATCTGTCCTGAGGAGCAAGGGGTCCCACCTACACGCGCCCCAGCCCAGGGTTTCAGTGCCAGCAAGAGAAGTCCCCATAATTTCTGGCTATAAAAACCAGTGGGGATTGTGGCTAAGGGAAATGGAGGGCTTCTGGAATCCCGGGTAGTTACTCTAAAAGGGCCCACACATGGACTTACTCAGACTCATTTCCTCTGAGCTCCAGCTCTGGGGCAGCAGCTCAAAAAACATCAGGGGCACATGGGAAGGAACTGAATTTTCTGGCAATAGGGCAAGAGCTGTGGGCAGCTTTCTCCCCGACAGTGGTGCAGAGGCCATTGTTTCTCCCTCAGCACAGAGCCAGCAAGCAGGCACAATATCTGAGTCTCAGTGCACCTGACTCACAGTTTGCCTCACCCAGGTGATTCCCTGAGGCATTGCCCCACCCAACTTTCAGGCCCACCCAGGCTGCTTCCAGTGGCTTTTTAATACAAATGGCCTGTCTTGGCTCATGCTTCAGAGTCCTAAAACCTCTCAAACAAGCAGCATCCCCCAGACCTCTTACTAAGTCGTTCTAGGCCCAGCAGTAGCAGCAGCCAGCCTTAGTTCGAAGCTTGGCCTCACCTGAGACCAAGTCCAGCACAAGCAGCTATCTACAGATTGCTTTGTAGCTCATGCTGGGCGACCCCGGGAAGAATACAGGTGGCTGCTAACCTTGGCCTGCACCTACTGGGGGGTCCCAGAGCCAGCACACCCAGTGGACAGCTTCAGACCCTGTCAAAGCACCCTCAAACCACCTCCACAAGTGACATATTCAAGGGGAGAACTTAATGCGCACCAGTGCCCTGGTGAAGAAAGTCCTGCTCTGAGGGGTGGGCTCCAGCACAGCTGATCCTCCATGGTGGTTGCAGATAGTCCTTGGAGCCACTCAGCCTGGTTATAAATCCCTCCCATTACATGCCGATGACAATCAAGCCTCAACTACAAGAGGAGATACACAGGCCACGCTGAGGTGGGGGATGAGGTGCACCTAGAAAGCCCAGCTTGGGTGATCAGGGAGGGTATGCCACTGGCCACTACATAACATCTATTGCATAAGGCTACTCTACTATGCCTGGGAGATGCACCAGCTCAATCTAATACATAGAAACACAGGGAGGTAGCCAAAATAAGGAGACAAATAAGTATGTCCCAAATGAAAGAACAGAACAAAATCCCAGAAAAAGAACTAAACAAAATGGAGACAAGCAATCTACTAGATGCAGAGTTCAAAACACTGGTTATAAGGATGCTGCATGAACTTAATGAGAAGTTCAACAGCATAAAAAAGGATATAGAAACCATAAAAAAAAAAAACAGAAATGAAGGATATACTAACTGAGATGAAGAATTTATAGGGAATCCACATAGAGTAGATGAACCTAAGAATCAAATCAGAGAATTGGAATATGAGGTCTGACCAGAAAAAGTCCAGCCATTGTTAATACAATGAGAATGGTCTGCATGACATCAATGTAAGCAGGCAGCCAAGGAGAGTGCATTGGAATGCACATATGCGAACAATGACAATTTCAGTGTACTAGTCAGTGGGGGAGGTAGACACTGTTGAGTGAGCATGTGTACTGTGTGGCCATCACATTCAAAATGACTGATTGAGTAGGGAAACAAATCTGCATCAAATTCTGTGTTAAACTTGAACATTCCTCCACAGAAACTATATGTATGATTCAGAAGGCCACAGCTATGTGCAACTGGTGATTGGCAGCTTCATCACAACAATGCACCTGCTCATGCATCAGGTCTAGTGCACCTTTTTGGCAAAACATGAAATCACCCAGGTGACTCAGCCCCCCTACAGCCCAGATTTGTCACACTGTGACTTCTGGTTTTTTCAAAAACTAAAATCATTTTTGAAAGGGAAGAGATTTCAGACTATTGGTGAGATTCAGGAAAATACAATGGGGCAGCTGATGGCGATTGAGAGAACTGAGAGAGGTCCCAAGGTGCCTACTTTGAAGGGGACTGAGGTATCATTGTCTTATGTGCAATGTTTCTTCTATCTTGTATCTTCTTCAATAAATGTCTCTATTTTTCACATTACTTTGCTAGATACCTTTTGGACAAACCTCGTATAAAAAAGCAAAAAAAAAAAGAACAAAAACAAAAAACAAAACCAAAACAACAAACAAACAAAAATATCTAAGCAGACAGCAAAAAGAAAAAGAATCCAAAAAATGAGTGTAGCGTAAGGAGCCTCTAGGACAACTTCACATGTACTAACATTTGCATCATAGGGGTGCCAGGGGAAAAAGTGAGAGAAAGAAACTGAAAACCTATTTGAAAAAATAATGATGGAAAACTTCCCTAATTTGGTGAAGGAAATAGACATACAAGTGCAAGAAGTGCAGAGTCCCAAACAAGATGAACCCAAACAGGGCCAAACCAAGATACATCATAATTACAATTCAAAAGTTTGAAGACAGAGAGAATCTTAAAAACAGCAAAAGAAAAGTAATTCATTCCCATGACTGTCTGATTTCTTAACAGAATCTTTGCAGTTCAAAAGTAGGTTCTTTGAATGAAAAGTGGTGAAAAACAAGGACACACAACCAAGATCACTCTACCCAGCAAAGCTATCATTTAAAATCAAAGGATAGATAAGAGTTTCCCAGACAAGACAAAACTAAAGGAGTTCATCACCACCCAGCCAGTATCACATGAAATGTTAAAGGGTCTTCTTTAAAAAGGAAAAAAAAAAAGATAAAATGTAAGAACAATAAAATGGCAACAAATACATATATAACAAATGAATCTCAAAAAACAAAAACAAAATAAATGAAGCAGAACAGAAACAGACTCATAGTAACAGAGGACAATTTGACGGTTGCCGGATGGGATGGGGGTTGGGATCATGGGTGAATAAAATGAAAATATTAATAAGTAAAAACTGGTTGTTACAGGATAGCCATGGGGATGTAAAGTACAGTTTAGGGAACATAGTCAATAATATTCTAATTACTACATATGATGTCAGATCGGTACAAGATTTGAGATGATCACTTAGTAGGTTATGTAATGTCTAATCACTGGGGTGTACACCTGAAACTAATATAATATTGTATATCAGTTGTAATTGAGAAATTAAAGATGATTTAAATAAACATTTAAAAAACTGGGAACGAGAAACAACAGAGATTCATTAGACACAATACATTTTAAAATGTGGCTTTATTTTATCCAGATTATATTCAAATGTTAAATTTTGAATATTGCCAGGCCTCTGATAATTTATACAAATCATTTACCATGGGTCCTTTCTTAAAATGTCAATATGATGATTTATGATCTTAGTGAATAAAGGGGATCACCCCACAATGCATTCATCTAGCCCTTAACAATTATAAAGATTCAATTCAAGCATTATACACTATACCCTTGTTATTACAAAGCATTGGGTTATGCTTCCTTTGGAAAAATAATGATAATAAATGAATTTAAATAAATGCATTTAATTGAATTTTCAATAAATGTATTTAGTTTATATTTAAGCACATTAAATGAAGAATATATAATCAATGATTTCTGTTCCACAGGAGCTTACCTTCTAGTAGCAAACATGTCTAGTTGCATCCCATAAAGATTATATACAAGATATATTATTAGATATGCATACATTCTATTGCCAGAGGACTGAGAGTGAGAAGAAAGTAACTCGAAGTTGACGAATACAAGTTTCCTGGAAGAAAGGGGGTTTTATTGTGTCTTGAAAAGTGGATAGGGTTTTGGGAGGTAGGTATGATTCTGAAGACAAATACTGGTTATTTTGAGAACAAGTCAAATTCTTGTGTTTATGTCTTTTTTTTTTTCATTGAAAACAAAACATAAAATTTATGGAAAACGTAGGTATTTGGGTCTTGAAATAAAAATTTTAAATGCTTGGGTATTCTTTGTTTAAAAAACAGAAGTAAGATTTTTTCTCTTATTTATGTGAAATAAATAAGGCTAAAATAAAAAAAATTATAAAAGTCACTTGATTAAATGAGGCAAGCAAATAAAGGCTTTCTGAAGGTCTTAACTCAGTGCACTCTTCCCCAAGGCTAGCTGGAGCCCGTCCACGGTCCCAATTTTTCCGTCATATGGGGCCAGCAATAAAGTACGGGATCAACTTTCACATGTTTCTAGACTTTCCCAAATCACTTTGATCATGACTAACAAGAAAACTGCCACTTCGGTTAATAATCTATAACTTTTCAGGGGGAGGATTAGTCCAATCCCCAGTAGAATATTTCACACTTTATTTTTAAAATGTAGAATAACACAGTCTAGAAATATATTTATCCTTAACGCATTAGCCAATTTTCCATTATGTAATCTTGGTTTGATATTAACATTTTAAATTGTTACTTCCTACAAGTCCAGGGACCTTGATAATTGAAATAAAGTTGCTTTTGAAAATGCATATCCTTTACATTAGGGTGGGATACCTAGGTAAAACGCCCAATGAGAACTTTTATGACAGCTTTAAAAACTGCTTTTAGTAGTGCAACCCATGGTATCCCTGTCCTTCATGTAGTTGCATTTTTTTGATACAAGGAAAGATAGTTATTATGGCAGAGAAGAGCCCAGAGTAAAAGGATTCTAAGCCAAATGCTTTTTAAGCTAGTGAAGATGTTCTTAAATATGTATTAGTTCTGTGCCACAGGACACAGTTAACGCAAATAGTCAAAAGGGTACCAACAATCAGCATCCATCGAAGAAAGCAACATAGAAGAGCTTGTTGAAAGCAGAAAATGATTTAGAGAGAAAAATTTCCAAGATGACAGCTTTTTAGATCTAATCAAAACCTTTTTTCTACCCCAGAAGACATTTAGTCTTCCATTGGCTCTAATATTTATCTTAGAAATCTGTATAGTGTCAGAAGTTTGCTAAAGCAACACTTGAGCACCCAATTCAAAGATAAAACATGGGACATCACTCATAATGAATTAATAAGAAGGAAGAATAGGTATGAAAGGCTGTTGTCTAGGGCACCATGTGAGATGAGAAACTTAAATAATAATAGATCTAAAAGCTGTGTCTTTTAAATGTATGCTACCACGTGATTTTTGTTTATACACACAGTATTTCAATTTCCTCTCCCGATATAACAGAATGCACACGCAAACACACCCATACTAAACTGAAACCAGTAATATTCACATAGGCCGTGTTACTCAGATGTGGTTTACAGACAGGCATTGCGTGGAGCTGGTTAGAAGCACCGATTCTGGAGCCCTACCTCAGATTTACTGACTCAGAATCTGCATTCTAATAAGATCCCTGGATGAGTCTAAGTTTTGACAGGCACTGATTTAAATACCAGTTGAACAACCCTCTCACCCTTAAAACCCATGCATCTGAATTTCCAAACCATTACAAATTTCCCTATTGTCTAACGCAGTGTCGTTTAGCAAGAGCAAGTGTTTCCAGAAATTCCCGGTGCCAATGGCCTGAAGCTCATTTCCAGGGCCAACTTGGGCCTCCTCCCTGGTAAAGGTGGGGCCGTCTACAGTGGAGAGCAGGCGAGAGAGGGAGACTAGACATGTTTGGTCAGCCTCTTGCCCTGCAGAGCGGAGCAGGGGGTGGGAGGAGGGTTTGGGCTGGTCCCAAGTTCAGGCCTCCGTGTGTACTTTTGCCCAGGCCTTGTATATATTAGGAGGTATGGTAATTATTAAAAATCAATCTGTGGCTATGAAGTTGATGATTTTATGAAACAGAGTGTCTAGTCTTGGAAAAAAGAACGTGTGCAATTCCTTCCACCCCTCGTTTCAGTAGGGCGGGGGATAAAGGGTGCTAGACCAGATGACATGCCCTTCCTTTTCATCTACTTCTCTCTGCTTCCATTCACTGCGCCGCGCGTGTGGCACTGCCGGCAGCAACGTCTCCTTAGAGACTCACATCCACACTCGGGCTTCCAGGCGCTGTGCCAGAGGAGTCTGACAGTGACGCAGAGGGCAGTGTGCTTCCCTACACACAGGCACGGCTCCGACTGCCGTCAGTGGGAGTCCTCCAGTCCGACTGAGAGCACAGTCACTCTGGAATTGGAAATTCGTCCTCAAGGTAAGGCAGCATACATGGCCTTGTTACAGAGGAGTCACATTCCGCAATTAAATAACAAATGCATTGAGAATTTAGAGGAGAGTTTGTTCCCTCAAGTTCTGGAAGGAGAAGCAGGTGAAAATAAGTTGGATTACAGCCAATCATCAAAGGAGTTTTTAAAATTTCTTACAGAAATTGTGTAGCAAGCTACCCATTTATTAAGAGGTCTTTTAAGTTGGCCATTTCACCTAGTTAGGTGATTCTGGAAATAAAGACAAATTCTCTGGACGCTACACACTTTCCTTATATGCTATTTTCTTTATCTGCCGCCCGTAACTCAACCTCTCCTCCAGGTGTCAGTTTTAATGAGAAGACTTTGTAGATTAGCTCAGGTGCCCTCATTTAAATGTGCTTAGGGCTTCCTGCATTTCGTCTTCATAGTACCTATCCATTCATGTGTTGTACATTTGTCTCTCCAGGTAGACTGTAAGTTTCATGAAGACAAGGGTCATGTCTATCTAATTATGTGCTTGAAACATTCTAGCCACTCAATTAATACTTGTTCAATGAATTCACATTTAGTAGCCTAAATATAAACTCCATAAGTCTTATAATAAAGCACATGCCCCAAGATTTACGGGAATTTACTGGTCCTCACCCAGACCAATTTCCTATTCAGACACAGTCAAGTGGATTTGTTCATTTGTTTTCCCAAACCACACAGATGCAATTACTAAACTAGAAAGAGAAGAAGCAGGGAGGATAAAGTGGGGGTGAAAAAGGCCCACCCGACTGCCGGTTTCAGCAAGGGGGAAGACAGAGCACCACAGACGAAGAACTGAAACCCCGTGGGGGAGCCTCTCGGGGGCGAGGGACTGCGGAAGGTGCCCTTTGTGAAACTGCAGAACCCCACAGCGAATGTTGACAGTTAGAAATCTCAGGTAAAAAAATAGGGGTAAAATTATATTCCATATATTCTATTTAAGAGGGAAAGAAAGTCTACATTTTGGAAATGATTTTATAAATTATCTGAAAGCAAGTTTGTAGTATAATAAAAATAATAGTATCCATTATAATACATTTTAAAGTATACAAAGCACTTTTTATACTTTATCACATTCGATTTTCATAAAACACAGAAGAGGGCAAGTTACAATTGTCAGGAAAATTTGCTTATGTGGAGCATCTCATTCTAGGGTGAAGCTGATGAATTAGTTATGGCAATTTTCTCACTTAATAGTACAATGTAAGAGTACTTTGATTTTATCAGAGAAATCTTGAAAATAGATTTGATTATGATTTCAAAAAGTTTGAAAATCCAACATTTTTCCAATAATAATTTACTGAGAGTTAGACATTATATTTAAATTAAGTTACCTAAATCTTACCATGGTGGTGCATAAATAACACTGAGTAGATCTTATAAATATGCAGCAGATGCAAATTTTATTATTTATACTATTTTAAAAGTAAATGTGTCCTGGACATTAAGTTATAATTTTACATTAATTATGTCCCTTTATTTTGACAGTGCTCTTTTTAGAATGCTGAATTTTACAAAAAACCACACATACTCACATAGACCCTCAAAATCATGCTTACTTTAAGGTATATTAAGAATGCAAAAGTGAGTTCTGAATTTTCGAATGTTGCTAGTATCCAGAATGACATTTGCAATTGCAATTTTAGATGGAGAATTGTATGTAAAAAGGATATCAGAGAGGGTAAGGAGAACCTGTTGACAGACGAAAGGCAGTCCCAGGAAAGTTGTTTAGTCAATAGCAGCTGTTTGCTTCTCAATGTAAAACCATCTTTATATAACATGTTCATTTTATGGTTCCTTCTGCAGGGGATCAAAAATTAAATATACGCGG
>PVJI01001089.1:0-202761 GCA_004026765.1 Micronycteris hirsuta
GATGGCGGACTGGGGCGCTCCAGACCCTCACCTCCCACAGAAACATGAACTAGACTAGAAAGTGGCTACAATAACTTCTCTACAGGAGCTCTGGAAATCAGTCAGAGACCTGCAGCCACCAAGCAATTGCCCAACCAAGAAAACACTACAATCAAATGATAGGAAATTTCATAGCCTTTCTACTCGCCCTTGCCCTCCTCCCTTCCCCATGCTGTGCCTCCCCGTCCCCAGTTCCCTTCTGCAAACCAAATTTGCAGAGTTTTAACCCAACTGTCTTTCTATATACCAACAATGAACAATCCCAAAAGGAAATTAAGGAAGAAATTTCATTTATAATAGCATCAAAAAATACTTGGGAATAAATTTAACCAAGGGGGTGAAAGACTTACACACCAAGGACTGTAAAGTGTTGCTGAGAGAAATTAAAGACCTAAACAAATGGAAAGACCTCCTGTGTTCGTGGATCGGAACACTTAATATTGTCCAGGTGTCAACACTACCAAGGCAACCCACAGATTCAATGTAATCCCTGTCAAAATCCCCATAATGTATGTTTTGCAGAAATAGAAAAATGCATCCCAAAAGTCATGTGGAAGTTTCAGGGACACTGAAACCAAGACAATCTTGGAAAAGAACCACAGAATTGGAGGTCGCACACTTCTTGATTTCAAAAATAACGACAAAGCTACAGCAATGCCGACAGTATGGTGTTGGCATAAAGACAAACACGTGGACCCATAGAACAGAGTCCAGGAATAAACCCTCTCATATATGAGCAAATGGTTTCCGACCAGGGTGCCAAAACCACTCAATAAAGAAAGGACAGTCTTTTTCAACTTTTTAATAGACTTTATTTTTTAGCGCAGTTTGAGGTTTACAGCAAAATTAAGCAGGAGGTACGGAAGGCACACGCGGGAGGACTGAGAGCAGGAGCTGGGACAGATGTTCGCCTGCCACGTGCCATTCAATTGCACTGGTGGGAGGTGCCAAGACGTCTTTTTCCTGACACCGACCAGTTCTCCGGTTCTCCAGCACCAACGGGGCGCCCTGCACCTCAGTTCGATTTTAACACCTACTGCTTGGAGTTAGTGCGGGTCCCACCAGGGAGGGCTGGGTCCTGAGAGACCGTCTCTCCACAAGACGCCACTTGCAAATGCTGAGGGCTGCCTGTGCTTCTGACAGACTGTAACCTGGGGGCTCCCACGACCCCCACTCAGGGTTTATAACTTGCTCAGATGGCTCATAGAACTCAGGTAAACACTTCACTTACATTGACTGGTTTATTATAAAGGGTACAACTCAGGAACAGCCAAACGGAGCAGATCCAGGGCGAGTATGGGGAGGAGCACAAGCTTCCATACCCTGTCCGGGTGCACTCGGGTGTGATGTGTTCACCAGCCTGAGAGCTTACTGAATTCCTAGTTCAGGACTTTTTCTAGAGCTTAATTTCTAGCTGCCCTCTTCTCCTCAGAGGTGGGGGAGGGTGGGATTGGAGGTTCCCAAACTGTAATCACTGGGCCTTTTGGTGCCCTGATTCATCCTGAGCCCCACCTCATTAACTTAAACTCAGGTGCGCTGGAAAGGGACTCCTTATGAATTACAAAAGATACTCCTACCTCTCAGGGAATTCCAAACGTGTTTAGAGCTCTGGGCCAGGAACTGGGGCAAAGACCAAATGTATTTTGATTATACCACAGGTACCTAGAGTGGCCAAAATTCATAGAGACCGAACGGAGAACAGTCGCCTGGGGGTGGGGGGGGGTGGGGAGAAGAATGGGGAGGTATTATTTAAGGGGTTCCCAGTTGGTTTAGGAAGATGAAAAAAGTTCTGGATGTGGATGGAGGGGATGGTTGTGCAAGGATGTGACTGTACTTCACACCGCTGAACTGCACAGTAAAAAATGGTTAAAAGGGTAAATTTTAGACTGTGTATATTTTACCACCACTACCATCCCCCTAAAAAACCCCAAACCCCCACTTCATGAGAGATGTTTCCTTCTGTCTGGGTGCTGCTCACCTCCTGCCACCGTCTCCTCGGTCTCTGCGCTTGCTGCGTTCCTTGGGTGCTGGCCTTTGTCTTCTGGTGGTTTGTGTTTCCCCCTCTTCCTCTCTCCTGTCCTCCTCCACCTCCTCTTCTGACTGAATGGGGGACTTTCAGGGGGTGGGAGCCATGGCACATCTCCTACATCTCAGGGCGCTGGGCACAGCAGGTCCTACAAGTGGACGGACTAATTATTAAACACGGTTCTGTTTCCTGAAAGGAATCAAGGTGATACTCAGTTACCTGTACTTTGCCCTGTATAATGCGCAGCCGCGTTTTTGTGCGCATTATACAAGGGCTTATTACACCCAGGGCATGTAATATTATACCCAGGTATAAATGTGCACCCTCATTTTTCCCTCAAAAATTTGGGCAAAAAGTATACACTGTACACGGCAAAATACGGTAACTGAGAGCTCTGGTAGCTAAAGGAAGGGATTATGAGTTGATCTTATTCTTTCAGTGCAAAGAGCTATGAAGTCATTACTGTGTTTCAGACCCAAGGTGGCTAAGAACACCATCTTTAGCTCTGCTGTCTACTCTTGGACAAGTCCCTTCGCTTCTACATGTTGACTCCTTTTGTAGGATGGAGATAATATTGCCTACTGCAAAAGGTAGAGGGGAGGATGAAATGAGACAATAGGTGGACGGTTGGGGTTGGGGTTATCAGATCAGAGCCGATAAATCAAGGACAAGTGCCGTCCGCACTAGTACCAGTTGGAGGCAGGCAGGCAGTTGGCTCCTGTCTGCAGGGGCTCCTGATTTAGGAGAGGCCAACACTTACCTGCTAATAACGTCACCACGCGGCAGGCTCAAGGACACCTGTGCACTGGGCTTTAAGGGGTCACAGCCTGTGGGAGGGTGTGCGCTGGTGTCAGCACAGCGGGGAGCAAGCAGGACAGCTCCCCTGAGAGGCGATGGTCATAGCCCGTTCTTTTTTTTTTTTTTTTGCTTTTTTTTAAATTTTTTTTTTTATTTTTTATTTTTTATTTTTAGAGAGAGGGGAAGGGAGGGAGACAGAGAGGGAGAGAAACAGCAATGTATGGTTGCCTCTCACATGGTCCTCACTGGGGACCTGGCCCACAACCCAGGCATGTGCCCTGACTGGGAATCGAACCGGGACCCTCTGGTTCCCAGCCCGCGCTCAATCCACTGAGCTACACCAGCCAGGGTCATAGCCCGTTCTTAATGAGTTAAGTGACCAGGCGTCGGGTGAATAGGGGAGGGTGGGCCATTCCAGCAAGCTTCCAGGCAATATCCCGACGGGGACCTGTCCCTTTTGGGAGCGACAAAGCCAAAAGCTGTGTGGGTGCTGGGAGATGGTATTCATTTCCAAGTGTGTGGTTGATGAGACCTGTCGTCTGTGGTAAAGACTTTGGGGTCTCTGGGGTGACACGGACACTGGGCCGACCCCAGGCCAGACCGTAGTCTCACACACCTAAGCCTGCACTGAAGGAAGTGGGGTGAGCAGGCTCAGCAGGTGGGCACAGCGGCTCTTCCCCGCCTGGTTCCTGATCTCTGTCCAGCAATGCTGCTAACAGGATGTCCTTCCCTGAACTTCAGCTCCCCCACTGCCAACATCAAAGAGCCCCGAGTGACTGTAGGATGATGAGGGTGGAAGCCCGTCAGGGAGGATGAAGACAATCGTGTTAAGGTGAAAGAGGTGTTTCTTCGTTTTTCATTCTCTGTGTCCAGACTTCTTTCCAGTACCATTCCCAAACTTAACCTAACAGAGCACCTCCCTTCCCTTGATTCTGCAGGACTAGCGACCTTGCCTTTTTTTTTTTTAATCCTCACCCGAGGATATGTTATTTCATTGATTTTTAGAGAGAGGAAGGGAGAAAGAATGAGAAACATCGATATGAGAAACATCGATTGGCTGCTTCTCCTACGCCCCCGACTGGGGATCGAACCCACAGCCTCAGTGTGTGCCCTGACCAGGAATTGAATCCACTACTTTTTGGTGCATGGGATGATGCTCCAACCAACTGAGCACCCTGGCCAGGGCAGGACTAAGGACCTTTGCCTTCGCTGAGTCATTCAGAGGTGGAAGTTCTGACACCTCACCCGGACTCTTCTGCTCTCTGACCTCATTCCAGACATCTTTCCTTTTTCATGCTGTGCAGAATGTTAGCTCAGCCCCTTCCCTCCCACACAATTCAAAGCGAGGCCTTGAATTGGCCCACCCCGAGGGCAAAGAGCCCAGCACCATCTCTGTTGGCGAAAGGGGGAAAGAGGGAGATGGGAAGTGGGGCTGGATTTCACTTGCTTCCAGACTTCTTGGAATTCGACAGTGTGTCTCAGAACCTCCCCGTGGAGCAGTGTTGGCTTTGGCGCCCATCCTATCTGATTCCCTCTCTAGAGAGGAGGTAAACACAGTCCCTTTCAGTTCCAGGGACCACTTTCCAGGGACAATCCTGCCCTCTCCAGAAGGGAGTGGCACAGAAGTTGGAGCAAGATCGGGGGTTAGTTTTTCTCCTTTCTCTCCCTTTCTCCTCTCCCCTAGAATTCCTGATTCCTGCCCAAATTACAATACTAACGTAGCTGGGAGTCCTTCAGGCCGTCTGAGTAGCCCTGTGCCCAAGGCCATTGTGCTGCTCAGCGGCTCTGAGAACTACAAAGTGGCAGCCCTGCGTCATCACGTCAAAGCAGGGCCCACTCCAGCTGGCTGTTTGTTTGGATGGCGGCTGCTGTGGGCAATCTGCACCTCCTCCGACCTTTGTCCTGGGCTTCCTGTTTGGTGCCGCAGATCTCTGTGGAGGCAGTCAGTGATTTCACCGAAGGGACCATTTCTTCTCCACCAAGGATCTAGGCAGGAGTGTGCACCTCTCTCACACCTTCCGTACCTAGGACACTAGGACCCGCTGGAAACCAGCAGCGGAGAAGTGTCTCTTGGTTCTTTTCCTTGGGGGAGTAATTGCTTTTTAAGCGAGGCCCATGAACCTCCAGTTGTTAAAAAGGCAGGTTCCTGGGCACCAGGGCAGACCCAGGGAATTGGCCTCCCTGGGTTGGGGCTCAGGGACCGGTGGTTCTGATTTTTCACCTGGGGGATCTGATGTTCACCAAAGGCGGGGAACGCCAGTGTGGGAGCCGTGCAGCCTGGGTCTGGCTCTGCTGGCAGCTGCGTTTGGGCCTCCAGAAGGACACCTGCCCCTTGGGGCACCAGCTTACTGTCACAGGAAAGCCTGGCCCTGGCCAGGTAGGTCAACTGATTAGAGCGTCATCTCAATACACCTGGGTTGCAGCGTCCCTCCCCGGTCAGGGTCCATACAAGAGTCAACAGTTGAATACATAAGTAAATGGAACAACAAATCCGTGTTTCTCTCTCTTCCTCCAAAATCAATAGGAAAAAAACCCTTAAAGACAATAAAAAAGCCTGCCTCACAGGGTGCACCAAAGTTAAATGAGGAAGTCTGTAAGTAAAGCCCTCCATATTTACTGAATCCACATCTGTGTTCTCCCTCCCTGCCAAAGCAGGCACTGAAGCGTGCTTTCGGTCTTTAGAATCCAGCTACTTTCCCTCATTTCAGCTGCAATCCTTAGACTTCTTTTGCTGACTGACCCTTCTCCTCTGTGTCATATTGTACATTGGGATCTTAAGCAGACTTACCTGCCCACTCTCTGTGCTGGTGAGTGAGGTGAGGGCAGGTCACCACCCTTCGAGACAGAGGTCGCCCTTAGGACCCATGCCAGAAGTGGCCATTCCTGGCACACGGTGGGGACTGAGAACATTTTGACCGAAAGATGGATGACCGGTGTTCTGATATTATACTATCTTTGGGGCATTATCTTCTCATCACTGAAGGAAGATTCCAGAGCATTTTCTGTGATTGCCGTGACCTCAAGGGTCTGGGGATGAGGGTAGGGGGAAGAATGCAGCTTGATCCAACCTTCTTACTAATCTTTCTCACCTTGTGTGCACAAGGGTTGCCCTGAGAACATCCCCCCACCTACCTCTTCACTTTCTAAAACCTTTGAACTACGGTTCAGGAAGAGCAGCAGGTGCTAGAGCCCCTCCCTCTTTGGGGCGGGGCCTGGGAAGGTCTGGGCTCCCTGGTTCTCTGGAGCCAGTTCCTCTCCCCACCTCCCACCCCCTCCCCCCTCACCAGCCTCCTGCATCCGGAGTGTGACTGTCCCGGTCAGGTCACAGAGAGCCAGTCTCAGCTTCTGGCCTGCTGTTTGGCCTAGGGACAGGCATTTCAACAACCCCTTGCTTTACCTGTGGACAGTCCTCCTTACTAACATTTGGTCTCTAAAGGCTAATGTGTGTGTGGCGGGGGGATAGGGGGTTAGGGGTGGAGAAGTTGTGTTCTCAGGGTCCAGATCACTGGCTGGAGGTTTGCTGAGGAACTTGCAGAAGCATTGCCATTCTCTCTTCAGACTGCCTCTGACTCGCTGTTCAGATAGAACCTTGGTAAGAGGTGGACAGGGCTTGCTTAAGGCAAAGATAAACCTTTTGTAGGTCTGGGCGTGACTACCTACCACAACCTGCCCAGGTAGGATGTATGATCGGGTCACGCTGGGAGGTCACTTTTGGTCAGATTTATCACAGAGCCCCTCTCTGTCCACAGTCCCCTCGGACCCTGGCTCATTCCTCAGCCTAGGCCACGTCTTCCTGGGACAGGTATCTGCTCGGTGCCTTCTGGCACGGCAAGGTTCTGTGGGAAGAGAGTAGGGCTAGGATGGGAACGCAGAAATCCCGACATTCACATCGCCGCAGATCCGCGCTGTGATTTCAGCAAGCTGTTTAGACTCAGTCATGAAACAGAACCAGCAGGCCCTCGCAGGGCTCTCTCGCCCCCCTGTTCTGCGGGTGCCCCGCTGCTAGCTCCCTGCGTGGTTTTGAGGCTCCAATGATATGCTGGCTGTGCCTTGAAAACTGAAATACTGTGTAAACACTAGCTTTTAAGTGCCCTTAAAAAAAGGGACTCTGGACTTGCCCCCATGACCCTCAGAGAACGACAGGACTTCCCTATTCACAAATCCTGTCCTATCTGTCGCGTGAGGTGCAGCCTTGGATGAGGGACCGCGCCCTCTGTTTATGGGGCTCAGCATTCTTGCTCTTCCAGTCAGCGCTTTGTTTCAAAATCAGCTCTGGTCATTCTGGCTGTGGGAGCCTCTCCCAGAGCTTCTGGGTTCCAGAGCATCCCTGCTGACTGGGGCCCTGTGAGCTGAGCCAAGCGGTGGCTCCGGGAGCCCGCAGGGCATTCTGATTCCTTCTGACTCCAAGGAAAGCTTTGACCAAGGCTCGGAGCACAGCAGCACTTCAGTCACCGTGTGCCTAGGATGTCTCCTCCCTTCACGGAGGAACACGGACGTGGTAGCGCAGCACGGAACTGATTCTGTCCCTACCATCAGGAGCCAGGGCCTGGGAGCGAGAGCTGTTCCCCTACCGGCCTGGTGGTCCCGGCCTTCCCGCACAAGTGACAGTCATCCGTGGTAATAGATGGAGACAGGCGGGACTTAGACAGTCCTTGTGAAAATACGTGTTTTCTCTCCCCAGAGTTCCTCTATCGCTCCTTAGGGAAGACAGTTGGTGTCATATTACCTGTCCCAGAGGGCTAGCCCTGAATTCTCATGCTCTTGCACAAAAATCTGTGAACTTTATGAAGGTACCCCTACCCTGGCCCAGGTGTCTGCACATAACCCACACAGGCCGCTGGCCATTGTTACCCCACTACAGGGGTCTGTTTGCTGTCATACATCAAAGCCCAGTTAGACACAAACAGGAGTTTGCAGAAAAGAAAGTAAGGGTTTATTAAGGTGATGGTGCCATGCCTGCAGACAGGCAGCTAACGCTCAGAGACCTGGCTCCCCGATGGCTTCCAGGAGGTAGATTATGTAGGAAAAAAAATCACTAATCATGATGACTGAAGGAGTGAGGGGCGTGGTCTCTACTGACTGGTTGGTGCCACGGTGGTGGAGGGGGCTGGTTGCTCAGTGCATCTGGTCCTGATGTCAGTCACGGAGGTGTTCTGTCCAACATCGCAAGGACTTATTTTGTGGGATTCTTCCATTTTCCTGGATCTGGACCTAAAACACAACCAAGGCCAAAATATTGTCTTTAGTTTGACCAAAAACTCTGTCTCTAAAGTCAGTAGACCTAGGACCTTGTTTCTGAGACTACTGGATGCTGACCAGAACCTCATTGTCCTGAGGGCTTAATGATAAAGCCAGGGAGAAGGAGGTGGGTGAGTTAGGGTGTTAGGGTGCGGGGTGAGGCCAGTTGAGTAAAAAAAAAATAATTAAAGAGCCGATTAAAGAAAATGAAGTTCCTGCATGGTTTACCATCCAGTCTTGCTCTGAACTGCCCATCCAGGATTATATCCCCTCCAGCCAGCTCCTGGGGTCTCTGCAGTTGACAGCAGTCATGTGACCTGTGAGAGTCTGCTTAAAGGCTGCCATCCCTTTGGCCTGTCTTTCTCGGGAAGGACAACCTTGGATTAGTGACCACACTCTCCATTCACAGAGCTTAGCACTCTTACCTTTGTGGTCAGTTCTTGAGAACTGTGGCGGGGGGGAGGGTGGAGACAATATATCATAGCCTTTGTTTATTAAACAAATATTTATTGAGCATCTACTCTGTTGTCAAGCAACATTCTAAGCGCTGAGGATGCAAAGTGAATAGGAAAGGAAAGGTCCCTGAGTTCACGTGTAAGGGAAGAGAGACCGGGCTATAAAGCAGTCACTTATGGAGTGACTGTGGGTGAAAATGTCAGGACAAGGAGGAGGAGGGGTGACTTCCCTGGGAGTCAGGGTGTTGGGAGATGTTTTTGTGTAAGTAGGTCCCTGAGTAGCTCCCTAAGTTACAGGGCCAGATCTGATGGTGCTGCTTTGTTGGGGTGGTGTTAGAGATACGGGTGAATAATAGTTTTCCTGGCACAAGGTTTAGATTTCTTTTCCTTTCCGCATTTCCCTCTGGAATCACGAGGCAGGGTTAGTTAACTCGAAATTGGCTCCTGAAGAAAAAGCTACACGGGGCCCGCCCTGCCTATCTCTGGAGACACGCCCTGAAGTAGGAGGGACTGTCTGTGGCTCAGGGCGGCCAGCAGAGCTACGGCTAGAGAGTAACCACCTGGGCCTGACTGTCACCGCTGAACATCGGAGGGGCGGGCTGTCCCCAAGAAAGTCCAATCAGACTTAGAAAAAAACTTGGGAGGATTAGAAACTTGTCACATGAATGACGGCACATGACGACGCTGCTTCTGCTTCGGGCTGTTTCTCCACGTCTGTCAAAGGGCAGGGCATGGTCGAGTGGAGCAGGGCAGCAGTACATGGGATAGCAGGGGCCGGCTTCCAGTCACTGCGACAGAGTTGGTGGGACGTGCCAAAGCATTTGCGTGGGGCTTCGAATTCTGCTGACTTTGAATATGAAAAACTTAAGAGAAAATGACACGTTGCCCTCTGCCACTCTGCTGGCCTGGTCATTGGAAAGACATGCCCTCATTTTCGCTCTTTCCCGGCTGAGTCACCGGGGAGGTTCTGCGAGCCTGTGGTCATTGGCCCCAGCCCTGTCATCAGAGGGACCTCTGTGTGGTGAGGCTGGCGGTGACCCAGGCTCTTGGTGAATGGGGAGCCTGAGGAGGCGTCACATCTGCCCTCGTGTAGACCAAGACTGACCCTTTGCAGATGTCACCACGAGGTGCCTGTGGCATGGTGACCGTAATGTATCAGCTGTCATGTGCCTTTCCTAGGAACCAATCACTGCACAGGCTATCCTAATTTCAGTAGCTGCTGCTTCCTGCATTTCCTTGACCTCCAGGCCTGCAGAAATCCCGGAGTGCCAGGGTCGTGGGAACCACCAGCACAGCCACGGCTTTGAGGACAAACCCTGTGACTGGGGAGGGAGCTCTAAGGAAGGTTAGAGTTGACCAGCTCTCACCCTGCTCCCGAAGTGCTTAGAGACCAAAGCTTAGCCTTTTAAATCCGTAAACCTCTTTCATGAGTGATTCTCCCCTAGGTCAGTGGGGCTGTTTTTGGTTCTGAAGGTCTGCTGCCTCCTCAGTCCTGAGTTGGCCTTTTAAAGAAGCCAAGGGCTTGGATTTGGGGATTTCAAAAATACCATCGAATGAGCAGATTTGCATGCCTATCATTGCTTAACATGGCATTTGTCTAGGAGCTGCCTGGCATGCCTAGGTGGCTGGGGTCTTGTTTTCCATGATTAAATTGCTGCTCCATGGAAGTGTTTCAGTGGCCAAGCAGCCACCTCATTCCCCTTGCTTTTTTCAGGAGCGCCCGCAGACTCAGCCCCAGGATGGTCCCCTGAGCCTCTGCCACAGGCCCAAAGGTGCCTTTCCTGCGGAGCGCCTTCACTCCAACCTAGCCCCTTACACATGGGGTCCTGGAGCCCCTGCTTGTGCATCGTTTTGCCCAGGTTAATTACTCACTGTGTTACTGGACAGGCACTGGGCCTGGAGAGGTTCTGCCTTGGACTGGCCTGTAGTGTGTGGGTTGACTCTGTGCAGAAAAGATCTCACAACACGAGTCCAGGTGATTTGGAGAGGATGTTTATTAGTGCTGGGGCGGTGAAACAAAAAAGGGCCTGGGGTAGAAGAAGCAACAGGAGAGCCTAGGTGGAGCGGCCTTGGCTCCCTCGAAAAGTTATAGGAAAGAAGTGAGCCAAGGTGGGGCTGCTGTCAGCTCACTGGAGAGTCACAGAAAAGGGGCTCAGGGGGTGGGGGGAGCCAGGGGGGAGCTGCCGCTGCCCATTGCTCCCCTGGTTGCAAGTCTCCTGGGGTCCCTTAGAGTTTAGGAGATGCCCACCTGTGGGGGAAGGAGAGGGGAAGGGAAAGGTGAGGGTGTACTTCCAGGAGGGGAGGGAGGAGAAGGGAGTGCTGGAACGTGCACTGGGTCCTTTGTTTTGATGGTTTTAAAGGCTGGGAGTTTAGGGGTGGTCTTAGGGGAGATCTCAGTAGAATGTTCATCAGCTTTTTCCAGGTGTGTCCTTTCAGGGTTGTTGTCTCCACTGATTGGTGGCACGAGGAGGGGTCGTCATTAGTCATTGCAGCTGGTCCTGGAGGGTACCTGCCTGGTTTTGCTGCTTTTCTGGGGCTGGAGCTGAAATACAACTGAGGTCCAGATGTTATCCCCAGGGGCAAAAGTCGAGGGGACTAAACCGCCATGACCAGGACATGCTGGGGGAGGAAAGGCCACCCTGGGGACAAGGTCTAGAACCAGTTTTGCTCATCGCTAGGCACCCAGGGCTAGGCACCTGGGGCTTTCTGCCCTGGTGACCTTCTGTACCTGGCTATAAATTTCGTGGCCAGTTTGTGTGGCTGTTTCCCTGTTCCACTTGCCAAGGAGTTTTCCTGACTTCTTACTACCCTGCCTCAACTAGAGATGTGAGCAAATAAATGTCCAGGTGACACCAGGCGCAGGGGGTATTTGTAGGATGAGCATGATGTGCGCGTGCCTCCGTGGCCCCATCTTTGGGGGGTTTAGTGTGCACATTGGGGGGCAATGAGTGTTGAAGTCGCTCCTCAGTGTCGCTCGTAGTCCCCCTCGGGGACGTGGTCCTGGGAGATGAGGCCTCCGCAGCCTCCCTGCTGCTGGTGGCTGTGCTGTGCACACCGGTGTCACACCACACAGTCCCAGGAGTATGTGGGCATTTTTTATGCAGTGGAATTTAGGCATACTTCATTTAAACACATATTAGTGCCCATAAGTTCTGCATGGACTTAAATGAGCCTTTACATGGTAACGTTTTCCTATATTTGTCTGTGTAGTTTCAGTTTTCCTCAACCGTGGTACTCTGTGACCCTTAGCTTCAGATGGATCTTCTGTAAGACTGTTGCGGGTGTCCTAGAGATGCGCGGATACACACAGGTACCCGTGTGTTTGTATGAAAGAGGTCACTCATCGTATAATATCACCTCGGGGGGCATGGCATCATGCTGTGCTGGCTCATATAAGTTGATAGGCTTTAAGTGTGTGGAAATCTATATGGTACAAATTTATCTTTCATGAGTCTCTGATTTTAAAAGGACCCTTTTTTTAAATAGCAAACTTTCTCTGAGAGTCTTGTCTAGATTGAAATTTCCAATCACATTTTTCCCTGGGTCTGAGCTCATGGCTTATTTGAAGGGAAGCGATGTTTTTCTGATATGCCAGTTTATTCCAGCCCATTCATTCAACAGCCATGTTTGGAGGAGTCAGCCCCTGTTCACCAGGCACCAGATTATGTCAGAAAAATGGCTGAAACCCAAAGGATTAGAGCAGTTTAGGCAAGGAGATGACGCCTCGCTAGGACGATCAAGGAAAACTGCCCTCGAGATGGTCTCTGAGAGATGCAAAGACGGAAGCCGTTCCCAGCAAGGACACAGCTTAGATAAAGGTAGAGACTAGATGATGATGAAAAGGTCGGAACTGTGAATCATCCCATCTGGCTGAAGTACCAGGGACAAAGAGGAAGTAGGTGGACGTGGGACTGGAAAGGCAGCTTGAAACTAGGCAAAGAAAGGCAAGAACCGCAGGCTGAGGGGTTTGGACTTCTGTGCGCAAGCTCCTCGAAGGTCCTTGAGCAGGGACTTCATCAGCAGTGACGTGCTGAGGACCGTGCTCCTGATTGTGGTGTGCAGGGCGTTGCCTGAGGAGGAGGGGTTGGTTCAACGTGGGCTCGGGGAAGGCTTGGGAGCGTCCGGGCCTGAGCGAATGAGAGAGGGCAGAGTCAAGGGTGACTAAGGAGGCTGAGAAAGAGCAGAGAGAAGGAGCCAGTGGAGGAAGAAAAGGGAACCAGGGGAGGGTGGTTTGTGGGTCTGCCATAAATAAACCAGCGAGGAAACGAAGTGTGTCCTCTGTGTCCTGGTGGGCCCTCCTCTCCTGCCTGACCCCATGGCTGTGCGCATGTGCAGTGGAAGAACCAGGCTTGCAGATGGGGAGTGAGTGAGTACCTTGCCCAGAGCAAAGCATCCTGCTGAATAGTCCGTTCACATGAGCCCATTGAGTCCTTGGGAGGACCCAATGAGCTAGATAGTGTAACTAGATAGTATCATCTTCCTTTTGTAGATTAGGAGACAGGCGCGAAGAGGTGAACGAACTTTGCCAAGATCAGATGTCTAGTAACTGGTAGAGCTGAGATTTGAACTGAGAGCATTCTGACACTGAAGCCTGAGCCCTTCACCACTGTGTTAGAGTGATGATGTCTCTGAGGAATGTTGCAGTGGAAAGGAACAAAGGTGAGGGGTTCTTTTAAAGTGAATGACATGGGCCCTGACTGGTGTGGCTCAGTGGGTTGGGCACCATCCTGTGAACTGAAAGGTCGCTGGTTCGATTCCCGGTTTGGGCATGTGCTTGGGTTGTGGGTCAGGTCCCTGATTGGGGATGTGAAAGAAGCAACTGATTGCTGTTTCTCTTGCATGTCAGTGTTTCTCTCCCTCACTTCCCTTCTCTCTAAAAATAATAAATAAATAAATAAATAAATAAATAAATAAATAAAATCTTTAAAAATAAAATAAAATGGAAGACGTGGGTGTGAGCCCCACAGTAAGTACTAGAGAGACCAAGTTTGAAGTCAGCCTTCAAGCTGGAGGTCACTTCTGCAGGGAAAGCTGCTGACCCAATGAGGGGACATTTTTGATCCTCAGTGACAGAGAGGCATTTCCTAGGAGCCCAGAAATCGGAGAGAACATGCCAGCTCTGACCTGGTGACTATGCCTAGGGAAAGGAATGGGGCGATAGGGCCCTACCCTGGGGCTGAGGGTGGGCTCCCGCTCCTCTGAATAGCAGGTTCGGGGTGATGGGCAGAGGAGGAATGAGGTCGGGTGGGTAAGAACCTGTTTGCTAAGGTGGTTGCCTCCTACCAAGAAGAGCAGCGTCCACCTTGCCGATGGCCTGAGTCAGGAGGGATGAGGTGCCTGGGATCCTAGCAAAGGGCTCAGGCCTGGACCAGTGTTTCTGTCCCCGTTCCATTAGGACTGACGCCCTCACCGTGGTGTGGACATAGAACTCCTGCCTTTTGTGGGAGCCCCAGGGCCCTCCCTGGATGGTCTGGGAATATCCATGACCAGGCAGCACTTGGAAGGGCAGCTTTGTGCTGGGGTTCTGATTCTGTCGTGACTCGGGGCCTTGTCGAGTGCCCCACTGTGGATGGTGATGCGGAAAGTGGTTCTTGGGCTCCTGGAGCAGCTAGAGCGCGTGCTGTGTTTGTGCAGGGGGCTAGGTATGGGACTCTTATCCCAGATGCAGCCCAGGGGTTTTCTGGGTTTTCCTTTGCCCTGTCAAATGCATGAGCCAGACAGACAAGTGATGCATTGCACACAGTTTGGCTTCTTCCTGTTTCCCAAAGCACTCAGGCTGCACAGACGTGTTTTTAATTGTGACAAGTGGAAGTGCTCGTGTCCAGTGGTATTGTAACAGCGTTCAGATACCACCCTTGAGTTTGCAGAACAGGCAAAAGTAAAATAGAAAATGAAAACTGAGTCTCCCATTGTGGTTTTTAAATTTGCATTTCTCTGATGATTAGCGACATTGAGTGTGTTTTCATACATCTGTCTCCTGGCTGTCTGTATGTCCTCTTTAGAGAAGTGTTTCTTCAGCTCCTTTGCCCAATTTTTAACTGGATTGTTTGTTTTGTTGTTGTTGAGTTGTATGAGAGGTATCACCTCACACCTGCCAGAATGGCTGTCATCAATAAACCAGCAAACAAGAGTTGGGAGGACGAGGAGAAAAGGGAGCCCTCATGCACTGCTGGTGGGAATGCAATTGGTACAGCCACTGTGGAAAGCAGTGTAGAGCTTCCTCAAAAAATTAAAAATGGGGCTGCCTTATAACTGAAAGATTCTGCTTCTGGGAATATATTTAAAGAAATCATATATAAAGAAATATATAAAGAAAGGAATATATCCCAAAAAATCCAAAACACTGACTTGAAAGAATATATGTACCCCTACGTTCACTGCAGCATTATTTATAATGGCCAAGATTTGGAAGCAGCCCAAGTGCCCATCACTAGATGAATATGTAAAAAAGCTGTGGTACACTTACACAGTGGAATACCACTCAGCCATAAAAAGAAGGAAGTCTTACCCTTTGCGAGAGCATGGTTGGACCTGGAGAGCATTATGATAAGTGAAATAAGCCAGGCAGAGACAAATACCACATAATTTCACTCCTATATGGAATCTTATGACAAAATAAACGAACGAACAAAATAGAAACAGACTCATAGATACAGAGAACAGACTGACAGTTGTCAGAGGGGAAGAGGGCTTGGGGGCTGGGTGAAAAAGGTGAAGGGATCAAGCGGAAAACAACAACAAAAAAAATAGGCACAGACAACGGAATGGTGATTACCGGGGGGGAAAAAGAGTGGGGGAGGTTGGGGGGGGATAAGTGGTGATGGAAGGAGACAATATACAGAGATGTATCATAGAATTGTATACCTGAAAGTTATGTAATTTTATTAACCAATATCATCCAAATAAATTCAATGAACTTTAAAAATGATTTCTTGAGGCAGAAGATTACTAGGGATTAGGTTATCCTATATCAGGGTCCTTTTGGGAATGAAAGAAGCAGAATCCTGGATGAGGTCCCGTAACTTCCCTCATCCTTGGCAAAGGGACCCTGCAGGATCCTTTCTAACTAATTTCCAGATCTCCACCTCCAAAGCCCTTAGGAGGCCAGGACCTGCCCCTGGCCCAGGTTCCCAGCTATGAAGGTTGCATTTGCCTCTCTGTCTAGGCTGGTTTTTACTCGCAGAGTGTCCCAGATCAGCAATTTAAGAATTTAAGAAGATAGTGGACTCTGACAAGTTGGTGTGACCAAAGATTAGATAAGACTCCAAGGACATGAAATATTTTCTTTCCTGGAGAAGCCTACTTGCTTGGGTCTCTCCCAACGCTGTTAGCGCAGAGGACACTGCCAGGCCCAGTGGAGGAGGTGCCAGCCTGCGGAGCTGGGAGATCTGTGTTCCCATCTCAGCTCTGCCAGAACTCTGCATGAACCTGTGCAAGTCACGTAGCCTCTTGGGCTCAACCCCACGTAGCCTCCATTTGGCCCTCTGATAATTAGGTTGTAATAGAGCAGCAATTTTCAATCTTCTTCATCTGGTGGCACACCTAAACTAATTACTAAAATTCTGCGGCACACCAGAAAATATATTCATTGCTGATATGACCAAAACACAGGTGTAATTTTGGTCGATTTACAAAAATATAGTAATAGCAATTATCTACTCTATTTGCTCCAAATTGACTTACACATATATATACATACTTGAATATAAGGATTTCTGGTACCAAGAAGTAACGAATCAGATGCAACTTTATTATGCAACATGACCGATAAACTGCAACTCTATTATATGATCTACGTATTTATAGTTCAAGACAGGGCATTCACACTGGACAGTTATTGTCGTGTTGGCTGTTGTCATTTTTAAATTTGATGATCTAAAGGAAAAGATGTCAGTGCCCCTGACTAAATAGTCAGGTGTTGCATATTTTTAAAAATCTGGCAGCACCCAGTTGAAAAATGCTCTAATGGAAGATGACAAAGGAACTTTCAAACTATAACATTCTATAATTTCCATACACAAGTGTCACCATATATGTTACCTTTTCATCTTTATTTTAAAGACCGCTGTCCCACTAGATTATAAAGCTCCAAGAATTCAGGAACTCTGCTATATACATCTTGGTACCTCCCAAAATATCTAGCAGAATGCTTTTCATATAGGAGATGCTTTAAAGATCTGCTTGATTTATTGATTATAGATTGGCATACATTGGAAGAACCCCACACTGGGCCTATAGATGATGACTTTTGTGAATATTTTAGAGCTGGGAGCCACTAGTGACCATTCTGAGTGGCCGTAATTGACAGGCTGGAAAAGCAATCAAGATGGTCAGCAGACTGGCTGCTGCTGAATGGTATCATAGTGTGGAGTGAAGGCAAATTGCTTCTCTACCTACAGTTTCTTTCAAATCCAGTAAGGGAGCAGTGGGACCTTAAGACAATGGACTGACTTTTCTTCCTTCGCTCTTGGAACTTGAAGCTTGAGGGCTCGAGCTGTTTTGCAACTTTTGTTTTGGTATTACATGTGGCAGAGGGCTTTGGGAGTTGTCACAGCTAGTCACTCCCGAATCCAGGCATTTCTGACCTTGGAAACACCCACATCACACTGCTTCAGGTTACTGGAGTTTGAATTCCAAGGCAGATGTGAGATGTGATAGGAGATATGTTAAGTTGTTGGCGTGTGTGCATGTTCACAGCCAGTTTGCATGTGCCCCTGTCCTGTGTGTACAGATGTGTGCAGCTGCGTGTAACTTTATACTACAGATGCCTTGTCAACTGCTAAGTTATTTACACAATGAACTTAAGCTTTCATGTTTGTAAATGTGATAATAACTTTAGGCTTCCAAGTCTCACCAAAAGCAAGTTCTTAGAATTACAGGGTGTAGAAGTTTTCACCTTTTTCCCCAGCTGGTCTCTGAACTCCTGGTTAACAGATTCAGTGAAATCAAGAATTTAAGTGGCAGAAGAAAAAGTCAACATTGCTTTACTGCACCATAGAAATTGGAGTCTAGGAATTGCTGCTCACTGTGCAGCTAGAGAAGAGCCGGCCTGCACAGAGAACCCAACTATAATTTTTTCCAATAGTTACTGATGGTGAGGGTGGTCAGGGGTATGTGTGAATTGAGTTGTCAATCAAAAGAAAGCTCTCTCTGTGTCTTGAAGAGGAAACAGTCCCTGTTTAGGTTTTAAGACTGGGATTGTGTTTCTTATTAAGAGTCTCTTTAAATTTGTGCCATTACCTCTTGGCTGTTGGTGACTGTAATTGACTATCTCTGTCTTCTATAGCTTGGAATTGCGACTGGGTTCTTGGTCCCTCCTGTTTTGGTACCCAATATCAAAGACCAGGACAAGCTTGCCTACCACATCAGCATCATGTTCTACATAATAGCAGGTGTCGCCACACTGCTTTTCATCCTTGTCATTATTGGTAAGTGCACTAATAAACTGCTGAGGGGAGGGGAGGCAGGGAGGTGCTGCTGGCTTGGATGGGCCCTTGTGAATGTGGCCGTAGTATATGGTGGACATTCATAGCCACTGGAGGCCAGGCCTCTGCTGGTTGTCAATACCCCTAATACAGTGCCAGCTGGTCTTGTGTGTGCATGTTGTCAGTGGCTCTGTAGAGGTTTGATTGTGATCAGACAGTTCCCCAATATGACCTCAGCAGAATGAATGACCAGGCTGCTGATCCCCCGGTGAAATCCTATGGGCATTTACTACAGGCATGTGCTCTTCACGCTTGATCTCATGTAACCCTCAGCAACCCTGTGAGTGAAGGTGCCGTCATCAATCCCATGTAACTGAGAGGAAGACTTGGGGGAGTTAAATAAATCATTGAGGGTTAGATAGTGGCGAGGTTGGATTTTAGACTAAACATATCTAATGCTATACTCTAAATTTCTGGAACAAAACAGAATTAACCCACAAACACTAATAATCTCATAGATTCACCTGAGAATACCTGGGTACCACATTCTTAATGCTTTTAAAAATATATAAAAATAATATATGCTCATTATGAAAAAATGTAGAAAATACGAAAAACATAAGGAAAAGAGTGACCATTAATTTAGCCTTGTACAAGTTAATTGTGACCTCAGATAACTACTGTTAATTGTATATGCATATGTATTTAATCACTGAGATATTTGGTTAACATTATTTTAAAAAAACTCTTGTATTATGTAAGTTTCAGGTATACAGTATTCTAATTCAACATCTGTATACACTTTAAAGTGATCACTACCACAAGTCTAGATACTGATCATCATCATACGATTGATGGATAATATAATTTTATATCCTCTTTTATAATCTGAGTGATATTACATAGGTGGTGATACATTCAGAAACAGAAGAGTGCAGGCTTTCATGGTCAGTTAGTCACCCGTCTAAAGGTTAACCAGTTTTCCTCCTAATACCTGAAAGTTTCACTCACTGTGTTAAAGGTCTCACTCCTTTGTCCTGGCCTCACCTCCAGGGTCAAACAGTTTTATAATTGTTCACCTCATTCAATCGTTCCCATCATGACAGTTTCCTCCCCTGGGTCCAAGTGGAGAAGGGCCGCCTGCTGGCTTCCCAAAGCTGGCAGGATGTCTCCGAGGACAGGACTCGGCGTTCCTGGGAAGGTGAGAAGCTGTAGAGCTGTGGGTAAGAGCAGACAAGAGCCATCCAGCCAGGGCCCCTCTTACTCGGCCAGACCTGCAGTTTCAAACTGTAACGTGCCCAACTCTGAATTCTTATGTTGTGGCGGATGAGGGCCTGGAATCCTGGAGGTAGGACATCTCTACATTGTGGCACTTTATTATCAAGCACAGATAGTAAGTAGCTCATTGAATAAAGAACTGAAAGATCTCACCTGAATTCTGGTTTGTGGTTGCCAAGGCCTTGAGCAAGCAGCTGCTGTTGCAGAGGTCAGTAGGCCCCTGCCTTGCTTTCTTTTCCCTCGCGGAAGGGAAGGTGAACAGGCAGGACAATGGGTGAGTGCTTCCCAACAGCAGGAAGTTATCCTGGGGGAAATTAGCCTGGACCACTTCCAAGAAGGAAGTAGCCTGGCTTTGCAGCCAGGGGACTGGGTGGTAGGGAGGGGTCAGCTTTGATCTTCAAGACATCAAACTGCATTTCCAGAGCTTCCTTTAACTGGGAGTCCTCCTGGGGTGAGGGGTGGGCACGTGGGGCTTGCTTGGAGCCGGCTGGGGGAAAGTTTAGCTAAAACGCTGGTTAAACCCATATGCCCTCCTGAGAACTGAATACCAATCAATGCAGTTAAATTGATTGTACCAGTTGTACTGAAAATAGAATATAAAATGAATGGTTTCCCCCCTTGTCGTCCCCCCCACCCCACCCCCGAGTCCTTCCCATCAGAGTAGCCTTTCCTGCAGATCAGGCTCACCCACTAGTCCCTCAGAGGCAGATGTCTGATTCAGACTTTGAGAAACTGAGAACAGACTCTGGAGCTTTTCCTGATTGAAGATCCTTTCACTTACTCAGGAACCTTCATTGACTGCCCTGTCCCAGGCTCTGTGTGAGGCAGGACAGCACAGTCCCTTCCCCCGCAGGAGGCGCTCTGGTGCTAAGCCACTAGCTGGGTTCTCTAATCCCAGAGCCTCCGCTCCTCTCTCTCTCTCCAGGTGTTACTTTTGTGTTTTTCTCAGTGCTCTGCGATATGTTATTTGTTGGTTACTATGGGACTCCTTGGTCCTTGAGCACTGCCTGGGGGGCCCCAGGGGTTGCAGCCATCCAGAGGCCATTAAGAAAAAGTAATCGACAGACCACTCATTCAGCCATAGACCATGAAAAAAATAGGTATAATTTTGATTCACTCAAGAGAGGCAACTGTAAAGGATTTACTTGAAGAATTGATATTTCCCTTTGAGTCTTAGCTCCTTCTCGGATGATGGAGCCAGCTGTTGTCTATGTGTAACGCTGTGGGGGTCACCACAGGGATGTTCGGTGATCTCTCTGTTTCTTTCCTTTCAGTATTCAAGGAGAAGCCTAAACATCCCCCCAGCAGGGCCCAGTCCCTGAGCTATTCCTTGGCAACCACCGATGCTTCATACTTCAGTTCCATCATCCGGCTCTTCAAAAACCTCAACTTCGTGCTGCTTATCATCACCTATGGTAAGGTGCAGATGTGACCAGGAGGGCACTCAAACTGGGAATGGGAAACCAGAGGCCTGATGTGTCTGTGCATCTTGCTTCTTCCAAATACCAAATGTGCATATAAAGTAATTGTTTAGAGTCAGCCAGAACAGTCAGCTCTGTCTCAGGGCCTTTGCGCGTTCTGTAAAGTCCACCTAGGAAACCACTCCCTCCCATATCAGGTTGTCTGACAAATGCCTGCCAATCCTCCAAGTCTCATCTCAGCATCACTGCTGGAAAAGCAGTATTAGGTGATCTTTCCTCTCTTAGTATGCTGTTCCATTTCCAAGTTTGTCTTCTCACTAGACTGTGACAACCCTGAGTGCAAGGATTTATGTCTTTTCTTCTTTATGGTTATGTCTTTTCTTCATCAGCAGTGGCTGGCCTGGAGTGGCTGCTCCTATGGTTATTGAGTGAATGAATGAATGACTGAGTCAATCAATGAACGCATGCATGCATAAATGAGTCGTGCCATATTAACCACTCCTCAACCGATCTTCCTTCATCGTATAACATTGACTCCTTTATTTATTTATTTTTTTATCTGCAAGACAATATCCCTGTTTCATTTCATTTTGTTGGCTTTTGGTAAGATAAATGTTTATCTTCCTGCTGCTGTATTGGCTTGCCTCTCCAGCATGCTGTTTCTGCCTCTTCATCCCAACTTTTAATTTTTTTAAAAAAATTATTTATTTTCAGAGAGAGAAGGGAGGGAGAAAGAGCAATGTATGGTTGCCTCTCACATGGCCCTCATCGGGGACCTGGCCCGCAACCCAGGCATGTGCCCCGACTGGGAATCGAACCGGGACCCTCTGGTTCCCAGCCCGCGCTCAATCCACTGGAGCCACACCAGCTGGGCTCATCCCAACTTTTAGTAAGAATGTTAGACCAGATAAGAAGGAAAAGGACAGAACCTCATGGCATTGCAGTACAGAGATCCAACCCAACTGTACTGCTGTCCATCCTACACTTGACCATTTAATCCACCAGCTAGTTTAAAACCAAGAGTCAGCAAGAGTGTAATATGCTCAGTAACTACACTAAAAAAATGAGATTGGTTCGACACGACTTACGCTTGGGGAAACCACGATGGAATACAACCTCATGCTCTCCGTAGGCTCACAAGCCGTTTGTGTTACAACAAGAGCATTTACTGTGTGCCAAGACTTTGCACATGTGCTTTTGCTTAACTTCCACCACAGCCATGTTAGGTCGGTACTCTCACTGTCCCCATTTCACAGATGTGGAAACTGAAACTCAGAGAGATTAGGTAACTAGCCTAAGATCACGCAGCTTTTTCAGAATTCACATACAGGTTTGTCTAACTCCAAGACCTGCACTCTTGATGCCTGTTACAGTATTGCCTGTAGTTTTTCCCCTAGAACTGTGCCACAGTTTCATTTTAGGCTTATCAGTGCCCTTCATCTTGAACTGTTTATCTGCCAAGGCATTGATAACAGATGGTATCGCCCAAGGGTGGAGAGGCGCACCTAAGTGACTTAGGCACACGCAATAGTTAGATGACCTGTTATCTGGAATAGCTCTAGATCAGCGATTTTCAGCCTTCATCTTATGGCACACATAAACTAATTACTAAAATTCCATGGCACACCAAAAAAAAATATTTTTCCAATCTGAAAAAAATAGGTATAATTTTGATTCATTCACATTGGGTGGCTATTGTTGTGTTGGCTGCTGTCACTTTTTTAATTTGAAAATCTCGGGGAAAAAGGGGTCAGTGCCCCTGACAAAACAGTGGGGTATCACACGTTATTCTTGCAGCACACAAGTTGAAAATTGCTGCTCCAGATAATGAGGTTAGCCTTCAAGGTCTCAGGTCTATATTGCTCATTCTCTCCAGCTTTTCAGTTCTTAGGATATTTCTGCATTCATCCACACTAATAAGCTGGCTCACGTGGGTTGATGGGCAAAGCAGTTCACTTCTGAGTCTCTGGAAGCATTCAACTCTGTTGTTTGTACATAGAATTTATTAAGATTTTCCTCAAAGGCCTCGGATTATCTCAGTGCCAGGGAATTAAACTAATCTGGATGTTTGTACTCATTTCAGACAACTACAACCCTAATTTCCATGGTAGAGAATTGGACTTAGAGACGAGGCTGCATGCCAACAAGGAAATAATTCTTAGGCTTATTCACAGATTTAAAAAACACTTTTTTATTGAGCCATTACTGTGTATCAGGCACCATGTGAAGGCTTTATCTGCGTTATCTCTTTTAATCTTCAAAACAAATCTGTGACACAGGTCCTTAACTCTATTCCATTTTATACCCAAGGAAACTGAGACTCTGGTTTAGTTCCTTGCCCACAATTGGACAGCTAACAAGCAGTAGAGCTGAGACATACACTTTCGTCTGATGCCAAAGCCTGTCTTTCTAACCATTGTGTCATTTTGCCTCCCCATGCAGTACACAGGCACCTGGAGACAAAGCTGGGGCTCTTTTCTTAGCCCATGTGCCCAGGTGGTCTTTGGGTCCGCCTTCCTCAGATACAATTCTCAGACCAGTTACCTAGGGGTTGCTTTCTTCTAGAGTATGGATCTAGAGTCTTAGAGTTTTGGAAGCAGGACCGACATGCTGGCAAGCCATCTTTGGGATTTGGGGATGGCGGGGCATCAGCGTTAGTGTGTCTCTTTAAGGTGCACAGGTCATGTCAAGGCAGTCCACCTGAGAGTCTCTGCTTTCTTCTCCCACCATCTTTGCTTCAAATTTAAAACAACAGCAACAGAACCTTCTATAAATTCAACACATGGCGAGGATTCTACAAGATAATAGAATTTCATGAACACATTTGCATGATACGGGTAGACATGCCTAGGAGTAAGAGCCTTGAATGCTGGACCAATGAGTTCAGAGTTGCACATAAGCAATGGGAGGCCTGGGTTTGGGTATCCGCTCTGTCAGTTCCTGAGTGTACCACCTTCACCCACCTTTTGTCCTTCTAACTCCCACCACCTCTCAGAAAATAGCAAAAACATTTGCTTCCTGTTGAAGTTCTCTGAATGGAAATGAAAGCTTTACAATTAATCACAAATAAAGACACTGCCTGCATCCACATTGCTATTATAGTGATTAATGTGCTGATTCCTATATTCGTTCTTTGGTCTGAACTAGATTTCCCCAAGTAGTGAGTAGCTCCCATGCAGCTGGTGGGATGTCCCGTGGTGTATCTGTAGTGGTTTTCCAGTGCTCTCCAGGCTGCGGAG
Organism: Micronycteris hirsuta; assembly: GCA_004026765.1. Lineage (NCBI taxonomy): Eukaryota > Metazoa > Chordata > Mammalia > Chiroptera > Phyllostomidae > Micronycteris > Micronycteris hirsuta. Next base: position 23,920 of record PVJI01001089.1, read on the forward strand.
ACAGCCACCCTGAGCTGACTGCAGTGACACGCTGGAGGCTTCAGAGTGGTTTCCCTAGAGGCTCTGGCCACACCCCTTAGAGGTAGGTTTGTGAGATAAAATAAGCGCCATCAGATTAAATTTGAATTTCAGATAAACCATGAATTCTTTTTAGTATCAACATGTCCCATGTGATATTTGGGGTATATTTATGTTAAAAAATTATTCATTTTTCTGAAATTCAAATTTAACTAGGTATGCTACTTGTTTGAGGAAAAAAAAACAAACATTTTTTCTTCAATTTGGCAGCCCACTTAGAGGGGAAGACTTGCAGAAGTGGGTTTATGCGTGATGTTGCCAAATTATCACAAGAAGAAGAAACTGCCTCCTCCCCTAGTAAAATACCTCCCTCCTCCAAGTTGGACAATGCAGGAAGATACAGGCTGAAACCAGATCCTCAGAGGGTCTAACAGACTTTGATGGTAGGGCAGGTCTTGTGACGTGTATCAGCAGTGGGGGTAGGGTGAAGAAAAGAATCTTCTTCGGCCACCTTTTTTTTATGTCTCTAGGTCTTGCATTCACACGGCCTCCTCTATTCTCTTTTCATCAATGGTGATTGTGTAATGATTGCCATGTTAAAAAGAAGTGTTTGAAATTTTCCTCCTCTAAAGTGTTCTTAGGGGATACTTTTCCCTGTTATCCCCAGCCTTGCCTCCATTGCTTCTTTTTTTAAAGAGATTTTATTTTTAAAAAATATTTTATTTATTTATTTTTAGAGAGAAAGGAAGGGAGGGAGAAAGAGAGGGAGAGAGAAACATCAATGTGTGGTTGCCTCTCGCACAGCCCCTTACTGGGACCTGGCCCGCAACCCAGGCATGTGTCTTGACTGGGAATTGAACAGTGACCCTTTGGTTTTCAGGCCAGTGCTCAGTCCACTGAGCCACACCAGCCAGGGCTATTTATTTGTTTTTAGAGAAGAAGGAAGGGAGGGAGAGAATCGTCAATTAGCTACCACCTGTACATGCCTCAACTGGGGATTGAACCAGCCACCCCTCAACTTGCAGGATGACACCCAGCCAACTGAGTCACATCAGTAAGAGTGCTTACATTGCTTTTGAATACTCTTCTAGTGCTGAGCATCTGAATTCAGAGCTTCAACGTGTGTCCCAAGGATACCTCTCTTGGGGCTCTCAAGGACTTCACCATTGCCCCACTTACATGGGCCTAAGGAGGGTGCTTTGTGCTCCCTTAAAATCCTGGCTTAAGAGCGGGTATTAGGAGCCTCTGGGGCAACTTCAAGTGTACCAACAGCTTGCATCATGGGGATGCCTGAAGGAGAAGAGAGAGAACAAGAAATTGGAAAGCTATTTGAAAAAATGACAGCTAACTTTTTTAACTTGGTGAAGGAAATAGACATACAAGTCCAGGAAGTGCAGAGAGTCCCAAAAAAGATGAACCCAAAGAGGCCCACACCAAGACACATCATAATTAAAATGTGAAAGGTTAAATACAAAGAATCTTAAAAGCAGCAAGAGAAAAGCAGATAGTTACCTACAAGGGAGCTCCCATAAGACTGTCAGCTGGTTTCTCAAAATAAACTTTACAAATTAGAAGGGATTAGCAAGAAATATTCAAAGTGATAAAAAGCAGGGACCTACAACCAAGATTGCTTTACCCAGAAAAACTAACATTTGGAACCAAAGGACAGATAAAGAGCTTCTCAGACAAGAAAAAGCTAACAGAGTTCATCATCACCAAATCAGTATTATATGAAATGTTAAAGGATCTTTTTTAAGAAGAAGATCAAAAATATGAACAAGAAAGTGGCAATAATTGCATATCAACAATTGAATCTAAAAAACAAAATAAACAATCAGAACAGAACCACGATCGTAGATACAGAGAATGTTTTGATGGTTGTCAGATGGGAGAGGGGTCATGGGGATGGGTGAAAAAGGTGAAGGGATTAAGAAGTACAAATAGGTAGTTACAGAATAGTCATGGGATGTGAAGTACAGCATAGGGAATAGAATAGCCATATGCATGACCCATGGATATGGACAGATGGTGTGAGGATTGCTCGAGGGAGTGGGGAGGATGGGTGGATGGGGGAAAGGGGGAAAAATTGGGACAACTGTAATAGCATAAACAATAAAATATAATTTAAAAGAGCTATTGATCTTTTCAAAGAGAAGGAAAAGAGTGGGTATGAAATCCTTGTGATTCCCTGGAGCTTTGCTGAGGTCATGCTGGCCCCTTAAAACAAGTGTTTACTACAAGTTCAGGAAGGACAAAAGGAAAATAAGCACAGAGCAGCAGGAACATAGAGATGGGATCTGGGGTCCCTGTTCCCCAGGCTTGCCTAATGATCACATTTCCTTGGGTGCCCATTTTAAAAGTGTGCGTAGATTTCCATGCCTCTCTTACGGAATTTCAAATTCAGAAAGTCTGGGTCTGCCCTGGAAATCTGCTTTTCACAAGCATTCTAGGCAATTTTGGTTTGAGGACCTCTAAAGTAGGTTTGCAGTGGGTCATTCTCGTGGTCTTGAAGCCCCTTCCCACCTCAGCTACCTCCATGTTAGCCCTCCCACCTGGAGCCTGGGCCTGGCCATTGATCTTCAGTATTCCCAAGGTCATTTCTTTCCAAACTCCAGAGAGTTTAAGAAATGTTCGGCATTTTTTGTTGTTTGTTTTTTGTTACAAGGCAGATTCCATCCCCATTCCAGGAGATTCAGATAGAGTAGGCCCAGGGCAGAGCCTACAGGTCTGTGCTTTTGACCTCTAAGAAGTTCAAATGTCAGTGGTCTCTGAACCACAGTTTGAAAAAACTGCTCTTGACAGAGGAGAGACTCGGAGTGATGACAAATTCTTTCTGCCGTCCTAAAGCCCAGCTCCTCAGTGACTGGCACTTTGGTGACTGATACCAGGAATGACAAGGCCTTTCAGGGGAGATCACATTTTCTCGCAGGAATAGGCCCTCACCCAGCAGGCATCACTTGCTGGGGGTAGTCATGCCCGAGTATAGCACAGGAACCTGTATTCCTACAAAGAGGAACTCGTGTACAGGGCAGAGCATGTATTTTATTCCTGCCCTTCTTGTGGGATGGTGAACCCCTTGGTGTGGGTGGTAGTTTTGACTCGTGCTGTTTAACTTTGTCTGGTAACCTTCAACAATATGGGGAAGGACATCCACACTAAAGAGTGATTCAGAAATCATACATAAGCTCCTAATTCCTAATTTCTGTAGAAACATTTGGAAAGAATAGCAGCCTTCCATGGTGAGCCCCTGTAGCCCGGCATACCCCTGCCCTCCATCTCTGCTGTAGCCCTGGTTCAGTCTCCTGGCTGCCTGGGTTGGGGGATGGCTGTTGACAAACCAGACTAGTCTAGCTGAGCAAGTGGGTCTCAAACTTGAGCACTCTCAGAAGTGCCTGGAGGACTTGTTCACACACAGATTATGAAACTCCCAGAGTTTCTGTTGCAGTAGGTCTGGGGAGGTGTCAGGAATCTGCATTTCTTACAAGCTCTCAGGTGGTTGCTGATCTGGAACCAATTTCCCTAAACCATCAAGCCCCCACGCAAGTGTTCAGCTTCAGCAGTGCAGGTTAACCAGCTCAGGACTCTGCTTCCCTCTGCCTTTCTCAGGGTCATAGAAGTGCTGGTGTTTGAGGTGGGGTTTTTGTTTGTTTGTTTGTTTTTTTCCCAGCCCTCCTGTCTCTGGACTTGTTTTGAGCTCCAAGCCGGGGCTGCTTTGTCTCAGCACATTCTAGGACCTCCAGGCTCTTGACTCACGCAGGAAAGAATTCAATAACAAGTCCGAGTGAGTGGAAGCGAATGTATTTAGGTAGAGAAAGAGGTAAGGCTGTGGGTTTCTGGAGACAGGGTGAGGGGATGAGTCCAGGACAAGCTGCTGCTCACCCAGTTGCTGCGAAAGGGAAGTACACGTCTGAGCAGACACAGGCGAACTCACAAGTGAGTTGCCCACTGGGTCGGTCAGTTCTTGTGACTTTATATGAGATCTGTCCAGAAGATATCTAGCCATGTAATATGAAAAATAGAGACATTTATTGAAGAAGGTAGAAGGTACAAGAAACATTGTACATAGGACAATGACACCTCAGTCCCCTTCAAAGTGGGCACCTTGAGACCTCGCATAGTCCTCCAAATAGCCATCAGCTGCCCTGTTGTATTTTCCTGAATCTCATTGACAGTCTGAAATCTCTTCCCCTTCACAGGTGATTTTAGTTTGGGGAAAAGCTAGAAGTCACATGCTTTCAAATCTGGGTTGTAGGGGGGTTGATTCCCCTGGGTGACTTGATGTTTTGCCAGAAAACTCTGAACAAGATGTGATGCATGAGTGAGTGTGTTTTCGTGATGCAGCTGCCGATCACCAGTTGCTTGAAGCCCTCGCCTTCTGAATCATTTAAATAGTTTCCACAGAGAAACGTTCAAGCTTAATGCAAAATGTGATGCAGATTTGTTGCTCTACTCAGTCATTTTGAATGTGATGGTCACACAGTACATATGCTCACTCAATGGTGTCTACTGCCCCACTGACTTAGTACAGTGAAGTCATCATTGTTCATACATGTGCATTCCAGTCCACTCTCCTTGGCTGCCAGGTTACATCAATGTTGCACAAACTATTCTCATTATATTAACAATGGTTAGACTTTTTCCCAACAGCCCTTGTATGTTTCCAAGAGTGAGTTGATTCTGAACTTTGTGGTGCCAAATGCTGACTCTGCATTTAGGTTGGGACGGTGTCCTTTTTGCTAATATGGTCCATTCTGAAGTGTCATGGTGTTCATGGTGCCGAATTGTGTCTCCATCTTCTGGTTGGGAGGGGGTCTTATTCCTAATACGGTCTCTTCCAGAGGTATCGTGGTGCTTGATCCCCTTTGGCCCCCCTGCTACTTGTGGTGTGAGTTTTCATTATAATGATGACATAATGAGCTTTGGGGTTATTCTCTCATCAATTTTTCCTCCATCTTGGATTGATCTGGTTTTAGCCAGTCCTTGTTGTTGAATTCTGCAACCAGCACAGGAGTTTCCTGCCATAAACTGTTTCCCTTTGATCATGTGTGGAGGTGGGGGCTCTAATGAGAGGACCTAGAGGCTCATTGGCCCAGAGTGTCTGCTCCTACTGCCTCAGATCACTTGTCAGGGGTTTTCCCTAACTTCTTTCTATCTTGCCTCACTCCCGGATAATCTCCCTGTGCTTCCTGTGGACTTTGCCCTCCTTCTTCGTTCCTTTTGGGCCCAAGCTGAGAGTAGCAGTTGCACCTGAAGCTGAGCATGACTTGGGAGTGTTTTCTTCCAGCGGGAGGCTCAAACCAGAGGCTGAGAGGGGCTGAGAGAGGTGTGGGGGGCAGGACCAGGGGCTGCTTTCGTTCCTCTCCCTGCCTGCGTGTCCCCCCCCCCCACACCCTTTTCAGGGCTGTGCCTCTCTGTGGGCCTTCTTGACTCAGGAGTGGAATTTCCAAGTGGTTGGTGTACGGTGTAAAGGTTAGTTGGCTGTGCTTGTTATGTAAGAAGTTGCGGAAAGCCGGAAAGTTGTGGACAAAAGAAAGGGGCTCTCTGGAAAGTAATCTCACAGAATGATCTGATCATAAATTCCTGACTGGGGTAGGTCATGATGGATAGTCATGCCCAGGCATATAATTTCTTTAGTAAAAGGCTTCTCTTTGCCTTAAGCAAGCCCTATGATGTTTCTGTGCATCTAAGTTACACACCTCTGAAATGCCCCCTTTCAGATGGCTCCTTCTAATACCTGACCAACTTTTCAGACCCCTCCTTCCAAAGTGTGACTGCCCTCAAAAGAGCACATAACCTTAACTATCCTGTACCAGGGGTGTCCAAACTTTTGGCTTCCCTGCGCCACACTGGAAGGAGAAGAGTTGTGTTGGGCCACACATTAAGTACATTGTGACACGTAGTCACAAAAATATTGTATCATGTTTTAAGTAAATTTATGATTTTGTGTTGGGTCACACTCATAGCCATCCTGAGTCACAGGTGGCCTGCGAGCCTGCGTGGAATCCAGTCACTGCCTTGCTTCCCCCCACCTTCACGTCTTCTTTATGTTCTCTCCTGACCTCAAATGCACGAAAGAAACTGAAAACTGTTATTTTCTGGTGCATTGTTCTCAGTCTGTTGAAATCTTGCTTCCAGGCATATTCTCTGCCTCCAATAAACTTTTTTAAGTCTCCTCAACAGGTTTGGACATTCCTCTGTTGACCGAGTCCTCGTGGCCACTGGTCTGGCATGCAGTTGTGGTGGTGTTTGCTGGCATGCCTTGGTTTGCTGACTCCGTCTGGCCCTGTGCCCCTCAGGAGGCGGCATGGAACCCAGCTTTGTGAATCCCTGAGGGGACCTGCTGGGAGAGGCAGGACTTCCCGGAAATTTTCAGTAATCTGAGCTGGGGAAATGCGTAAGAACCATTTTTTTTTTTTAGAGTCTAAAACAGAGTGGTAAGAGCAGGGACTCTAGGGCCATATGGTCTGGGTTCAAGTCCAGCTCTGCCACTTACTACCTGTGTGATTGTGGGAATGGTGAGCAAAACTTCGTTTCTCATTTTGCATGAGAATTTGACCTTCACTTAACTTTGTATCTCCTTCCTCTGGGAGCCTGATGAAGGGAGTAAGTCAGCTGCAGTATGCAACGTTGCTTATGATAAAAACAACCTCTTGTGATAAAAATAACTACAACTGGACTGCGAGACCTTTTCACAACTGGTAAGAAGCCATTCTTTGTGCTTCGTGAAGTATGGTGACTCTTTCACTGTCCTGTCCTTTGTGGGGACCCTGGAAGCTACGCCTATGGAGTTGTTACAAGCAATAGTGGCTCCTGTCAGGTGTTAAACCAGGGTGGTTGCCATGGCCACTTATCCCTGCACCTGAGCCATCGCCTTGGGGGCCAAAGAGAATAGCTTCTGATGGCTGTGCGGACTGGGGTCCTGTGGACTAGTCCTGCCGAAGAGAAACTCCTCAGGCTGCCCTGTCTGAGAGCTGTGTCCCTTCTAAGTGGATCTGATGCCAAGTGTGCCAGTTGCTAGTTTGGTGAGCCTCAACGTTTAGTCAAAACTAAAAAGTCTCCTGGCGGATTTATTTTGAAACTCGGTGTGTATTTTTTTCATCAGTGAACTAGGGATGATAATACTACCTGCCTTCTAGGGTTGTTGGGATGATTGTGAGGGGCTTAGAACAGGGTCTAGTGCGTAAGGATGGACTGCGGTCGCCGTTGTCAACGTTGTTATTAGGAAGGGAGCGCAGGAGGCCCTCTCTCCTTTGGTCAGTTCCAGTCTCATCTTGGTTACTAACTCTATGGCTTTGGACAAATGATCTCATTCTCTAAAATCACAGATTCTTACAGTATATTCTGGGTTTTCCATTTATTTGTTGAATGAGTCAGTGAATTAGGAGAGGCAACGAAATGTTCCTTGGGGTCCTTTCTGGTTTCAGATGTAAGATTTTGTGTGTGTGTGTGGCATTGGCTCTGAGAAGAAAGCTGAGGGAGAGGTGGGGAAGGAGGTGAGAAACCATCTACAGAGGGAGTGGTGTCAAGGGTCAAAGGTCTGGAGCAGTCTGCCAGGGGGCTGGTTCATTAGGAGGAGGTGGAAGGTGTCCAGTAGTTCTGCTTACCACATAGGTCTAACCAAGGCTTAGGAGAGGAATGTTGAGTATTCTGACCTTTGAGTAACACTTTCCTGTGTTCCCAGAGCAGGGTTAGAAGGAGCAGAGGGCAATGGTGTGCAGCTGAGAATGGGTTGAAATGGCTACTTTTGGTTGTTTTGGAGTATTTCTTGGAGAAAACTACAGAGTAGTGCCACACTGCCTGGGTTTTTCTTCTCTGAGGACACCACTCACAGTGGCAATGGTGATGAGGATTTCTGACCCCACAAAGCGCTGGGAGAAGTGAGCAGTGGCCCAGCAGAAGGCCAACCCTAATGCTGTGTGTTTCTCCCTCCCTCCGTAGGTCTGAATACCGGGGCTTTTTATGCCTTGTCCACTCTGCTGAACCGCATGGTGATCTTGCACTATCCGGTAAGGGGGTCCCGGAAGTGTCCTGGGCCCGGAGAGGCTGAGGTTTCTGGGTCTATCTCAGCAGGAGCTGGGGGAGTGGTTAACTCTTGGGTCTCCCACTTCCAGGCAGTGTGGTATGGTGGCATGCTTACGGGACTTGCAGGGTCTCAACCCTAGTTCTGGTGGCACTAAACGGTGTGACAAGCTAGTTAGCATCTCTGAGCTCTCATTCTATTTTCTGCAAAAGAAGCATAATTACTTATTGAAAGGTTATTTTTAGGATTAGAAAGTAAATAATATTGCGTGTCTATATATTCATATATTTTATGTGCTCATAAAGTGCAGAGCACGGTGCCTAGCAATGCAGTAGGTAAACATGTATGGAGAGTTGCATCTGAAATATTTAATTTGTAAAATATGGGCAATGTTTAATTTTGATTGGACTCTTAGGCTACTCAACTGAAAGTATTTTGTAAATGTTTGCAGAACCAGTGAGGGTTGGATGCTGGGAATGGGATATTGAGTGTCTCGGATTCAGGAATTCCAAGTCCAGCCTCCTTGTGAAAGGAAGGGTCTCATGGCCGCAGAGGTGGCCACTGTGGCTGAGTCTTCCAGTTTTGGAGTTTGGCAGGTCTGAGTTCAAATCCTAGCTCTGCACTTAAATGCCTCATGACCTTGGACTAATAGGTTAATCTCACTGTGCCTCAGTTTCTTCATGTGAAAAATGGGGAATACTGATTCCTAAACTTATGTTGGGGAATTATGGGAATTAAATGAGATAATGATGTAAAATCCTTGGCATGGTGCCTGGCTCAATAATAAGGGCTCAAAAAATATATATATACATATAAAACTGTTATTTTACCATTTCTTTCGGCACTGAAAGCTCCAAAAACCGAAGTATGGGTATTTGGATATGCATGTTTGTTTCCCCTTCTGTGAAATGGGAATAATGATAAATAAGATAAAAGAGTTGTTCTAAGGATTACATGTTAGAAAAAAAAAACCTCTACTCAGCAGAAAACTGTACTTGAACAACAATAAAATTAAAAAAAACCCCAAAATTCTACCTAAGGACAGAATTTGGTTTGCTCCGGCATCCAGAATCATACGCACACCTCTGGGGTTCTAAGAATGTGTTGGGAGGAGCATCTGTTCTAGGATTTTCTCCATTGGCAGCTACTTACAAGCTGTCCTGCCCTGATACATTCTGAGGACCGGCTGTAATGGAGCCAGGGCTCTTTGCCTTTGCCCCTCCACCTCGCGGTGACTGCTCTCTGTCTGTGTCCTGCTGCTGGCTGATCTTTGGGGGCTGTGGTTTTCTTTCCCAGGGGGAAGAAGTGAACGCTGGAAGAATAGGCCTGACCATTGTCATTGCAGGAATGCTCGGGGCTATGATCTCAGGCATCTGGCTGGATAGGTCCAAAACCTACAAGTAAGTGACCCTTCCTCTTGGACTGAGAATCGGGGACTCAATTTGAAATGACGTACTCATTAGCAATATGGCTCTAAAGGTGTGGGTGTGGCAGCTGAGTGCTCAAGTGGGCAGTTCAAATTTATCTTCTTGGGGCCTCAGTTTCCGCATTTATTAAAAGGAGGGAAACAATACCCACCCGGTGGGGGATCTTAGGGAGGTCAGAGAGGAAGGACACGTGGCCTGCGCAGTGCCCTTCCCACCCCAGAGACATGGAAGGGGTCGATGGAGGAGAAGTGGAAATGAAAGTAGAAAAAATGTCAGCAGTTGGAACGTTTCGGGAAACCCCAGACGATGGAATGAGAGGTGATTTCACCGGTCCGTTCTCATGGCTCCCTCAGACCACATGGCTTTCACTGTGGTGCTCTGTGCTTGCTTTGGTTTGCAGCGTATTATCTTGTAACTGCTCGTACCTTCTTGGTAAATAGTGCAGTGTGCTTTGGGTCTGAGTACTCAGTGTGTTTCTGAGAGCCCAGAGTGGTCTTCCTGAGACTTCAGTGCACTCATATGCCAGACTAATCCAGAATGCTTGTTAAAAGTACAGACTCCTGGGCTCTGCCGTCATGGATGCCAATGCCGGGGGTGGGGCACTTGCCTGAATCTGCATTTGTCTCAGTTTGCCTCAATTCAGGAGCCAGGCTCAGAGAAAAGGCTCTGGAAAAAATAGAGACCCAGTATCCTTCTCTTCTTACTGCATCTTTTTAGTGCTCTGTATGCATTGGGTGCTCAATTAATGCTGGCCAGTGGGGCAGCTGCCAGAGTTGTCCTGCCCTGGGTGGGGCAGTATTCTGGGCTGCTTTGTCGACGCCTCCGAAGTTCCCAGTGTCCGGAGGCGACAGACAGTGGCAAACCTGTTCTCTGCCACACAAACCCACTTCTGTGAGGCTCTGGTCAGACCAGGTCTCACTGTGGCTGCCCTAGTCAAAGGCCAATTGGGGCCATCCCCGGGATGCGGCTGCCTCGCGGGACATGACGAAGGACCTGGCTTGGCTTAATGAATGGCTGCTGGAGCTTGGCTGCCATCTCGTCTCTGTCATCTGTCAATTACTTGCTTCAGCCACATGCAGGAGCAGTGGGGACTGGCCTTCCCCACACCAGTGGACAGCGCTGTCTCTGTTTCTGGGGCTTGCTCTGTGGCAGGAGAAGGAAGCATTGGAATGTCACTAGGCTGGAATGTGGGCCGCAGATGATGCAGATGAAAATGCAGCAAAAGGGCTGGGGAGGACACTTCGGGACTTAGACGTCACCAGTTCCTGTGTCACTCAATGCCTAGATCCTGCAGTCAGCACGGGACATTCCCTGCACTGCTGCCCAGGCAGAGACAGGATGAGCAAAAACTGTGATCTGATGTTTGGGGTGCCAGTTCTTTTCTCCCTGAGGCTCCCAGATTTGTCCTGCCTGGTTTGGAGGCTAGAATTGGGTAGTCAGGTCCTTTTTTCACGGGCTGGAACCGCAGGCAGTTTTTCTAGATGGGTCAGTGGTTTAAGATGAAGCTATAATTGAACAAATCTGGTGAAAGATGAGCTGGTGGGGTCAATGAGGCAGAATGGTGCTCACGAAGTTGCTTTCTTCGGGTGGATCGGACTAGATGCAGGGAGCAGGAGGAGGGACAAATCTCCTCTATTGGCAGCCACTTTTAAGCACCAGGTGGGAGGGACATCCTTCAGAGGCTGTGGCCTTGAGTTTTTTCCAAAGCAGCCACCACACAGAGTATTAGTGTCCTCCCTGCAATAGTAGAGGAGCACAGGGTTCCTATCCCAGCTCTAGGTTCAAATCCCAGCTCTGCATTTACTCAGTGGGTGACTTTGGACTAGTTCTAACTAGTCTGAGCTTCATTTCCTCATTTGTAAAAGTAGGGATAGTCATACCTCTCTCAAGGCTTTTATAATTGTTAAGTAAACTAATAAATGAATGTAAAATGCTTAAGAGAATTCCTAGCACCCAATAGATATAGGTTATTTCGTTTGACTTGACGATAGCATGCATTTGCTGATGCCCCCACCATGTTTCTGGCTTCAGGGGAGACATGTGAAGGCTTGAAACTTTCATTGTCTGAGACCTGATGTGGTGGCAGGAAGGCAGAGACATGTGCAGAGCTGGGAGGGGAATGCAGGGCCAAGCAGGAGTCAGGGCCCAGTGGAGTCCAGAGCGGGCACTGTGGGGGAAGTGTGGGGAGGGGCACCAGCAGGGTGGGCCTGCAACAAGACAGCTTGTTGCTGATGGTCCTCTGGAGGGGACTGACAGAGGGAAATGTGACAGGGAGTGAGCGGAGCATTCTCACTGGTGTCAGACACCTAGCTGAGGGCTGGAGAGTATTCTCTCTTAGTTCCTGCTGTCTGGAGCCACTCAGATTCAGCGGGAAAAACGGTGTTGCACTTGTGCGGGTGGCAACAGGAAGAACGTTAGCGATGACAGAGAGAATCTAAAAGTTGGGTCACTTCTCAGCATTGGGATCAGTCATGGGATCTTGGGCAAAGCAGATGTGCAGAATTGGGTGGCTTCTGGGGCAGTCTTGCACACGGATGTTTGTCCTGCTTGTTTTTCTTGTAGGGGACGAAGAGAGGAAAGGGCTGTGCCTTTCTTGCTATGGGTAGGGAGTGACACGGCAAAGTGCAGCTCGATACTGTTGAGGGAGTTCTGCAGGAGAAACACACGCAGCAGGATGGCTGCATACTCCCCTGGCCTTACCCTTGTAGCGATGACCGCATGTCATTAAATAAGTATCTGTGTGATCACTGGCTCAGTGTCCATCAACCTCAGTGACAGAACGTTCTATGAGCGTGGATGTCCCAGCGCACAGCAGAGGGCATGACACACAGCCGGTGCCTGATAGATACTTGGAGAATGAGTGAATGAATGAATGAACGGATGAACGAACAAATGCTCCTGTTAAAGTCAGACGTGCATGAGTCAACTTTTTGTTTCTACTTGTAGGGAGACAACGCTGGCGGTCTATGTCATGACTCTGGTGGGCATGGTGGTGTACACGATGACCTTGAGCCTGGGGCACCTGTGGGTAGTGTTCATCACCGCTGGCACGCTGGGGTAAGTTTGACCTCTGACAGGTTTAACTGGAAAGCACCATCCCACGGCTCTTAGAGCTGCCATCCTCCCAGGATGTGATATTGATCCCTTTGCTGCTTCTCACTGATCTCTATGGAGATGTGATGTGTGGTTGGTGGCACATCTGCAGTTGGTGGAGGCTTTTTTTTTTTCTTTGAGGAGCATATGAAAATACATTTTATTGTTATCAGAGGTCTTATTTACACGTAGCACTTCAAACGACCACCTGGAGCTTCCAGGCCCATCTGTGCTATTGAGATGGAGTGTGTCCTTCACTGAGTCGTTTTTAGCTTTGCCTAGGACAACGAGGGGGCATGGGAGGTCTGGGTCCTGGTCTCAGTTCTGCCGCTGACTGTTGGGCCACAGGCATGTCACTTAACTGCTCTGAGCCTCCATCTCCTCACATGTAAATGAAGACAGGTGGCCCGCCTTGTAGAGCTGTTGGAAGGATTGAGAGAGACAACAGACGTGAAAGCAGCAAGAAGTGTGGTGCAGATGTAAGAAATCAGAATTGAAATTTCCTAGACCTGTTGTCTGAGAACGCATGGGAAAGAGTACCCCTTCCACAGTGGTCTCTGCTCAGCTTCACATCCTGATTATTTACTGTGGGCAGTAATTGTGTGTGTGTGTGTGCGTGCGCACGCGCGCACAAAAGAGAGAGCGAGAGAGAGAGAGCGCGCGCATGCGCGCCTCAGTCCTCAGCTGGTGACTCACTGGGAAAATAAGGACCACCTTGAGTTCCTCCAGGTCCCACAGTCATGGGGATGCTGTTCAACATTCAGGGACTTCCTACTCCCAGCACAGGGCACCCGTACCCATGACGCCGCGTCTCTCAGCTGAGGGCTGACCACTCCCGGCATCCCCCCGCTGCTGTAAATCCTGACCCTGCCTACAGCTGATGGCTGGATGTAGAAGAAGCAGGGCTTTTCCATCCAGAGGCCTCCTGAGTAAAAGCCTATGTCTGAACCTCTTCCTGGCCCCCAGGAATCTCTTTCCTGGCATGCCCTCCCAGGGAGTGACCTGATCACTCAGGGCCTGGCATGCCCTGGTGGGTAGAAACAAAGCAGGAAAAGGGGTTCTAAGGGAAGAGGTGGGCTCTCCACCCTTCTTGTTCTGGAAGCCCTCCATCACCTTGTTTCTGTGGTCTGGCCTTCAGGTTCTTTATGACTGGCTACCTCCCGCTGGGGTTTGAGTTTGCCGTGGAGCTGACCTATCCAGAATCCGAAGGCATATCATCTGGCCTCCTCAACATGTCTGCCCAGGTAGGTCGTCTTTGGTGGTGCGGTGGCTCTTTGTCCCTGTCCTGCTTGGTTTAGGCATTACACTGTGGCAGCTCAGCTCTATTATGAGCTAGTTGACTGGGCACATGTTTCCAGTCTTCTGTGTTCCTTCCCAGGTATTTGGGATCATCTTCACCATCTCCCAGGGCCAGATTATCGACAACTATGGAACCATGCCTGGGAACGTCTTTCTGTGCGTGTTCCTCACCCTTGGAGCAGCCCTCACGGGTGAGTTGGGGCTTTAGGACAAGATGAGGCTCAGGCTGCTTATGGGCTCAGGCAGTTGGGACCTGGTGTCCTGACTGATTGTACAGGTCAGGGGGACACACCAGGATGGAGGGGAGGGCCTGTCAGGAAGTCTGCTTGGGAGGCAGTGCCATGTTTTGGTGAAATGAGCTTGGGCTTTGGAGATAGAAGAGCCTTGTTTGAATCCCAGGCTGTGAGCTGTTTGACCTTGGACAAGTGGGCCAACCTCTGGGAGCCTCAGTTTTCTAATCTACAAAATGGGGGCTACTGTGAGGATTAGAGCAATGTATGCCAACGCTCTGGCAAATGTAAGTGATCTATTAAGGCCACTGTCACTGGCTTCTGCCTGTCGGGGGTAGCAGCGATCTCCAGGCTCTCTCAGCTTAGGTGACAGTGTGCCCCTAGCTTCCTGAAATATCTGAAGTAAGTCTGGGATACCTGTGACTCCTAGGAAAGTCAGGGGTCCCTCTCTTGGATGAACTTGAGCACTGGTCTGCTTGATAACTTGGTGTCTCTGATGCTCTTCCTTCCCGATCCCTTGGCCTCAGCATTCATCAAGGCTGATCTCCGGAGGCAAAAAGCAAACAAAGAAACTCCTGAGAATGTATGTATGTGGGAGCTTGCCGGGCTGAGATCTGGGTCCCTGACTGAGGACGGGGCAGCGTGGGTGGGGGTGGGGGAGCTCCCGGAGTAGTCACGCTCACAAACATGACACCAGAGTTTCCTCCGAGGCTGTTTCAGCACTGACTTCCTGCTGCTCCTTCCCGGGCTCCTCTCCAGCTTCCTTCTCTTCTCCTGGCCTCCCTGCTCTGGTCCTCAGAGCGTGTCACTGTGGTCACAGTCTGCTGAGCAGCACCCACCCCTTCCTCGGCTCCTGAGCCCAGTTCTGGGGACCTGGCTCCGCTGCTTTCAGCCTGGGGTCAGTGATGAGCAGGAAAGGTGGGAGCCTGGCTGTCCTTCTGTCCTGGTGGTGGTGGCCCCAAGGCAGCAGCTCTCGTGGCTTGTGGCAGCCCTTTAGGCAGTGCTATGGCCATAGAAGGACTGGATCCAATGGAAAGCCAGTAGGGCCCTAAAAGGGTAAGTCAGGACACAGGAGCCAATGGTGGTAGGCGGGGAGAGAACCAGCAGTATGATCTGCCACAGAAAAGTGTTTCCCTTCTGTTCTGATCAGCTGGGAACCATTAAATCTGAGGAGGTGTGAAAGTGGGCTATTTGTAAACAAACAAAAAACCCCCCCGAAAACCCTCTAAAGCTTATTACAGAGGTAATACATATTCTTTATAGAAAAATTTAAAAATACAGAAAAGTCTACAAAATTTAAACATTACCCTGTAATGCCATCATCCAGAGGTGAGATGCTGTTTTTTTGCATTGACTTGTATGTGTCCATATCCCTGTACAATGTATTTGTGTGTGTATGTATATCCATATGTTATATATACACACACATATAAATTGCTTTTAAACAAACATGGAATCTTGTTTTTATCTGCGTTTTTACTTGCTGTGAACACTTATCAGCTCCTTAGTCCCTTACAACATACTTTCTTTTTTAAACAACGTATTTCAATGACGTCACAGTGTTCTGTTCTGTGGGTGAGCCATGATTTATTTAAGAGTCTTCCTGTCCATGAACATTGAGATTGTTGCCAATTGTTTTAAATCGCACTGTGGTTAACGCCCCGGAAGCGGAAAATTGGCGCATGCGCTGAAGCGCAGTATTTCCTTGAGCAATGGATCAGTGGCTGTGCACATCTTTAAGACCTTGTTACGTACTGCTAAACTGCCCTCCAGCAAGGTACTGTCAATACTCCCGACTTACAGTGCGGTAGCAGTGTGAGGGCCAGCACTGTTTGTCTGCTCGAGAATTGCCAATTTTCTAAGGCGAAAATGGTGTCTGAAAGAGACATTTAGCGTGTTGAGGATACGTGTTGGCAGACAGATAATACTCGTTAGTACTTTCCTGTGTGTCTTCTGATATCACACTGGAGTTGGCAGTGGCGTGTGGAGGAAGGAGCTTGGACGGCAAATTTGCAGGGGAGACAGGGAAGCCTCTTGGCAGGAATGCTCTTCCCCAGACAGGCACGAGGTCCGCGGTATTGCAGCTGTGCAGGTGGGCTTCCGTCCGCGCCACGCACAAGGAAACAATGATTTGGAACTTGGGTGAATGTAGAATAAGCCTGGGAAAAGGTGCCTGGAATACAACAGGATAGATTTCTCCTGCAGAGGTTTCAGTTTGGAATGTGACATATTGTGTCTATCAATGTGAGATTTAGCCATGTTTACTTTATAATGCCAACAAGAAGGAAGTGAAGGCTGCCTATAGTCCTTGCGCTGGGAGATAACCTAGTGACATTCTAGCCCACTTTTCAGTGTTGTTTCCAATGGGAATGCTTGTGCACATTTGGTTTCCTACTTTGCTTGTCTACTTAATACAGCTTGACTATTTTCTGTACCATTACATTCTATAACCTCATATCTACACCCCTTCCCCTCCATTTCCTCTTGTTGAATGTTTAGGTTGTTCCAGGATTTAACTGTTGCAACCAGGTCCTTGTGCATGCGGGCCAGGTTAGTTGCACAAGGTTGGAGTTGTCAGTTCAGTCCCCTTCTTTTTGGAGTATTGGAAAGGCACTGACTAGGAATAGGAAGCAAGTCCGGGGATGGTTCTCCACTGTCTGTGTCTCTGGATGAGTCGCTAGGCCTCTCTGGGCCTCTCGTGCATCTGGGGCAGCTTGCTGTTGTGGGGGGTCAGAGTCAGGCTGGGCTCACCCGCCCCGGGCAGCCGGGGCTGTCTTAGCGCCTCCCTTCTCTGGAGCCCGCCCTGGTGGTCAGTGTGTATGAACCCTGCACATTAGTACACAGAGTCACTATCAGAGCCAGGTAAAGCCAGGCATGGAGCAGACCTGGCCAGCACTGCTCTTTCTGTTAAGGGAAGTGTATGGCTTCGGTAAAAGCATACAGAATCTATGGGCTGGGGTAATGCCTGACCTTGACTATGAAACTCTTGGTTCGGGTTTCCATTTTTTTCCCAGTTGGAAGGGTGGTTATGCTTCCATTCCCACTAATCTGTGTTTCTGACTGATTTGAAGGCAATGGCTCTGGAGGAGGCAGGTGTGTGCACATGCGTGTGCAGGTGTGCACATGTGTGGGTGTGTACACATGCGTATGTGTGCCAGAGAGAGAGACTGCCTGATTGACTTGCATTGCCTGAATGAAGGCTTCCCGTGACCGAGGCTGACCTGGGGCCAAAGAGTTAATAAGACTGAGAACGGGAAGGCTGGATCTCCACAGCTGTTGTCATTGCCACTGACTGGCCCTGACACACTCCCTGGGGAGGCACCGCTGACGCAGGTTCCAGCATGGCCCTGCACACGCTCCTCCAGCCGAGCGGTGCTGGCTGTGCAGGACTGTGCAGCGCCCAAGGCCTTCCCCCTGTCTAGAGGAACCCTTGAGCTCAGAAGCGGGGTGCTCCTTGAAAAGCAAAGGCCCAAGGTGGCTGTAGGCACCTAGCATCCCCACAGGATATTTTCCGGCCATATTTCATTCCAAACCCACCTAACAAGCGTGACCCAGAAGACTTGTCTAATCCTGTGCCATCTCTGCCCGAGAAAGCCAAAGCCAAACTGTCCCAAAGTCTCTCTCTCTCTGTGCGTTAAGTATATAGACATACTTTTAGTCACTGAGTTTATATATGCAATTATGCACCCTACCTTTATACAAAATTTTCGTTGCACCCATTCCATGCACATCATAATACTGTTCCTCATCCTGGGGGCTGCCTCCAAATGGGGGTACTTGGAAATCCAGAGGGAGCTGCAGACGTAGCACTTGGACAGCTACTTGGTGGTCAGTGCAGGTGACTTGTAGGCTGTCGGATTGGGGAGGGACTGTGAGCGGAGAACAGCGGCACTCGGAGTGGGATGGTTGTAGTGACTATGGCATCTCGGAAAGCTGGCCTTTTTGGTTTTTCCCTTTGATGACATTGTGATGGGGGTGTGTGTGCACACCTGGGTGCCTGTGCATGCGTGTGAGTTTGTGTTTAGGGGACACGCTTGTGCCAGGGGCTGGCACTTCTTTTCTTGTTCCCTTTGTTCACTCTTGAAGATGCTGGGTGGCCTCTGGCTCTTGTTTTTCTTGCTGATGACACAGTCACTGACAGGGAGTCACTCCAGCCTGGGTGGAGTCCCGCACCTCTTCACCCAAGGGGCTGCCTGCTTGTTTTGCCTTGTAGAAACTCCAGGAGGAGGAGGAAAAGGAGGAAAAGGAAGAGAACAATACCAGCAAAGCACCCACCACTACATCTGAGGAGCACCTCTGAGAGAAAAAGGTGGCTGCAACTCAGGGAACACAGAACATGCCCCCCCACCCCCGCTTCAGCCAGCATGGCTCTTACTGCCAGCACAAAGGTCTTCGCCGGCAGCTTCTGGAGAGAACTGGCTGGGATATTTGTGGCTTGGAGGGCAATGCCTATGCTTCTGGAACCCACTCAAGTGCTTGCACGGTCTAGCTGGGGAAAACTGCACCTTTCGCCAAGTGCAGATTTAATTCCCGCTGCCTCCCCTTCTAGGCTCTGGGACCTGGTGTTGGGAGAGGCTGGTGAGTGGTGGAGTCAGTCCTGGCTTTGCACCTTGCCTTCCCTTCTCACCTCCATTCCTCATGGAGAAAGCCTGCCAAATTATCATGGAAAGAAAGCTTATTCAGGATATTAACTTTTTCTGGTGTTTCAAGACCCTTAGAAGCCCAATTCTAAGGAGCAGCAGCTGTTCTGGAAGAGTCATTCTTGGGTGGTCAGACTAACTGCTAACTTCCTGTGGGAAAGAAAGCACCATCAGAACAAACTCAGGGGCACGCCGGGCCTAGGTTCTCCTGGCCTAATGTTGGGGTCTGTCTCCAAACCCTCTTTCCTAACAGCTGATCAAACCAAATGTCAATAAACTTGACAAAGACTTTGTTGTGGTCATGAAGGAGCAACTGACTTGGGAGCGGCACCCACCCGGGGGTGTGAGGGAGCTGGGGGCTGCCTTCTGAGTGTGTTCGGAAGGCCCGTAGTGGGGAACCCAGGTAGCCCGACTTGGAGCGGGGAGGTCCTTTTCTACAGAGGTTCTGTGTGTCGGTCACCTCTGATGCCTCTGTCGGGACACCGCCTTGAGAAACCAAGTGCTTGTTTTCTCTGGAGGGAGGGAACACCAGCCAACTTCCTGTAACGGTCACTGAAAACGAGCCTTGTTTCGTTCCCCCCTGAGAAACGCAGAGCTGCTTCTGAGATGAGAGGAAAGGGGCGGGAGGAAAGGTGGCCTTGGACTGGGATTTGAGTCTGCTTAAAGTGAGTGTGTCTCGCCTCTGGTGGGGACGGGATTTGTACACCCAGCCCCTTCTGGCAATAACCTTTTATCAGATATTACAAATGTAAAGGGATTCCCTTTAAGCCAACCCAAGCTGACCGCCTCTCCTGCTGAACCTGCGTCTGGCTCTACTCATAGGCTTGGGTAGCGTCTCCTGAGAAGAAGACATTTTGGTCACGTTCCCATACACTGAACAGCTGCACCCACGACCACTGTGCTGTTTTGCTGTGGCTACTGCCCAGGACTCAGCATATCGGGGCTGCCCGTACTAGCAGCCATGCTGGGGGGCTTGGGCCCTTGCCGGGAAGCCAGGGGTGTGCGTGCACGTGTGTGTGTACAGACACCGTATGCAATCAAAGAAGTTCACACTTCAGGTGGGGGAGTGAGTTAGGGGTTGAGGAGTGGTGGAGAAAAAGTAGGCGTCACTTTTTGATAAGGAGAAAGGTATATAGTCTTCAGTCCCTTAAAATCTATTAAAATGTTTACCAAATCCATTGCTTTCTTTTAAAAAATAATCCATTTTCTATTTGTAAACCAGATGCTTGAAAGCCATAAAAGATTGTCCAAGTGGTCTGCCTTGTCATTTGATGGGGCAGAGATGGCTTTCTGGTAATCCCTGTAGGATTATCACACTTTTCTGAGGCCTGGAGAGGTGCAGTCCGGGGGTGGGGGGAGGGTCGGGGCTGGAGGGGCAGCTCCTGTGGCCTTCCTTAGAAGTGGCCCTCTGTTTATGTAGGTGTCACCATCCTAGTGGGTTCTTTTTCAAAGATGAGGCTCTAAAGGTTACTGTCAGCCTATGTGCGAGACTGCAACGCGACATCCAGCGTGTGACCCCGCTGCTCTCTGTGCTGTGGACACGGGAAGGCTCCCTGAGCGTGAGCCACTGCTGGTTTTGGCTCTGCCTCAAAGGGCGGCTGAAGTGTTTGTTTTATAATCACCGCAGCCACGCACCAGCCCGCGCTGGCCACAGCCCACAGTTTCGGCACCCGCAGTTCTGCGGAATGACGTTTCCTCTGACCTGTCTTACTGCCGCTCTTCCCTTCCCAGTTGTGCCCACCTTATGTCTGCTACTTGGATATGCTGCCATCAGTTTCTGTGCACGTCTTCTCTGGAGAGTTACGCCCGTTAGCAATTCTGCTTTAAATCATTGAGGAAGGGAGCCAAGTCCGGGCTGTTAAAGAAATCTAATATCATAGTGTCTGCTACGTACTCTACAATCGGCATCATTTCTTTCAATCCTCTGGGATCTTTATTTGGACGTATTTCTGTGATGCACGCCTAGAGGATCCAAATCCTGATTTCATTCACTCCTTTCTTAGGTGGGTTCTACATGGATCTCCACTCAAATGTTAACTCTCTGTAAGATCCTTGTTTTTCTTCCTGCCTCCTTATAATAGTTGGTAAGGGAAAGATAGTTCTTAGAACTGAGCTATTTTTCTAGACATAGTACTGTGGGGATGTGAGCAAAACTGCTACAGCCATTTTTTGGCACCACAAAGGAAGCCAGCCTGAGGATGAAGCCAGCACAGTTGGGCAGAGCCAAACGAAATCAGAGAAATGGAGCTGTGTCCTGATCAAACTGTTCCTGAAGCCTGTTATCCCTTTAACTTCACAGTGTTGTGAGCCAATGCTGTCTTTGTTGTTTAAGCTAGATTTTATTTCTTTCATCCAAAGAGCCTTAGCTTATAGAGTTTCCAAAGCATTTAAGTGTCAACTTCAGGCTCCTTGTCATGCCCTTATAAGCCTCCTGCCTCTTTTTCTGATCTGCTACTTTCTACTTCCTAACTTCACTGTTGTAGCTACACTGATCTTACTGTTTGAACAAGCCCATTCCTGCCTCCCAGATGCTGCTCCCTCTGCCCTCAATATCTGCTATGTACCTTCAGACACGTGCGACCCGGGCATTGAAATCTCAATTAAAGTCGTACCTACTTCCTGGTGATGTAAGTTAGGTGCTCCCCTCCCCTTCTTGATTACAATAGCTATTTTCTAGAATTCTTACCACTGTCCGCAGTTATTCTTTCACTCGTTGGCTTTTTTTCCTGCCATTTTAAATTCTATTTAGAGCAACGAACAATTCCACGATCACAGAAAGAGAACAGAATGCTAGCGCCTGGGGCTGGTCCCGCTGCCCAGTTGGGGGTGAGTGCTGTGTGAGAACTGAAGCCTCACTGAAGCCAGTTTCAAGCAAAGTCAAAGCTGCTTTTGAAAAATCTTTATATGATGCCTTTTCTCTGTCTTCACTTTCCCCTCAATATCAAAATTAATTCTTACAGCTGGTTACATAGTGTGCTTCCCCTTGCTGCCCAATTAATCTCAAGGACAGCACCAGGACACCTGTATGGCTGGCACTGCCTGCTTGACGTCCCGTCTGAGGAAGCAGGAGCCCTGGTGTGGCACGGGCCGGCCCAGGGGGGACCGCGCTCAGCACCCGAGCAGCTTCTGGGCCGGGACAGCCCTGCAGGCGCCCCCTGCCGGACAGGCAGCAGCAGGGCTCAGGCGGAGGGACTGCAGGCTTTCCCCTTCTGCCGGGCAGGAAACCCGGTCCCAGAGTAGGAAGCATCCGGCGGAGAGGGTACCCCCCTGAGAAGCAACATTCCAGAAGTTTCTTTCCTTTAGGGTCCGTCCGTGTGTGTTGCAGTCTTTGGGGGCCATTGGAACCTGCAGCTCTATGACAGCCTTGTTGATTAGCGCATGTGGCAACTGCCGTAGGCCACACGGGCCACGCAGCCCACAGCTTCTCGTTAAACTCCATAGCAGGCTAGGACACCAGAGGGAAAAGGAATGGGACCGCACCCTGCGTTACTGGATCGGGAACCAAGCAAGCATATGCTTACGTTCTGGCCAAACCAAATGGGGATAACTTGAAGCTGAGTCAAAGGGTGCTTTCCCTTTAAGACTCTACCTGCTCAGTGCAAATACCTACCATTCACTGTGGTGGGTGGGAACATTCCAAATGTTTTGTTGCCTCAGCTGAACTGTCTGGAGAGCAGCGAGTAACACGGATTTTTCTGCTTTCGCCTAGAAATGGTTAAGAGTCGGGAGCTTCCAAGCACCAGACCCCAGTGTCAATCTGTGAACTGAAGAGAAACACCCCCACCTGTGGGCCGAGAGACCTGTACCTACAGAGAGATTACTTTCTCTGTTAAACTGTCAGATGTTAACAGAGAAGAACAGATTTTCATTGTCAAAGTCTTTAAAGAACACACCCAAACCATAATCACAGCACACAGATGCCCAGTAGCAAATCGTC
This sequence comes from Micronycteris hirsuta, assembly GCA_004026765.1. Classification (NCBI taxonomy): domain Eukaryota; kingdom Metazoa; phylum Chordata; class Mammalia; order Chiroptera; family Phyllostomidae; genus Micronycteris; species Micronycteris hirsuta. Next base: position 46,584 of record PVJI01001089.1, read on the forward strand.
TGTTTCCTTGGCTACGAAGAAAGGACCACGGGAGCAGGGTCACTGCCTGGGTCGGTCATTTCTGTTTCCCAAGTGTCTGGCGTGGAGTACGTGTTCAATAAATACTTGTTGAGATCATGAACGGGCCCTTGAGTCTGCGTGCTGGGGGGGCTGTGTCTGGGGGACAGCTGTCCGTGCCGTTACACTTTCCTGGGGGTTCAGTGTTCCCCTCTCCATCCAAACAGAAACGCAGCTGTTTCTTCCATGTGCCTGGCTCAGTGTTTTGCCTCTGCTTTCTCAAGAATCTGTTTCTTCCATAGGACGAAGACAAGAAAGGGTCCTGACTGGTTAGTTGTGACCTCAATCTTGAAGTGGGGGAAGGAGAGGAGGGAGATTTGACTTTGAGAGAAATAAACGCATGACGAAAGGAGCTGGAGGCAGCCGGGTCTGCCTGGCTTGTGCGCTCTCCCACTCACCACGGTGTATTTGAGCCCCAGAAAGCTGTGATTTTCCTATGCTAGGGTTCAGAGGGGGCAGAAGTGCTCTTGGCGTAAGGGAGGTCAAAGTACAAGGACCGACCAGAACAGAGGGTTTTCCCATTTATTACAAAACTCGTTACACAAATAGAGCTGACCAGAAGATCTAAAAACAGCCCAGACTCTTCCGACCACAATCCGGCTGAGATGCGAGGATGTGAGCCACACGCGCTCCCAGGGGAGCCCTCCGTAAAAGAACTGCCTGTTCCTCGGGTGGTTTGGAGTCTTGGGTCCAGCAGCAGAGAGGAGCCCAGCGTGTGCGGACAACCCCTGGAAGCAGCCCTTGGTGGCAGCTGCTCTGGGTGAGGCAGCAGCTTTGAGTCTCACATGTTCCCCACACAAAGCAAATCCAGGGATGGAAATAAGAGGAAAAAGGCAGAAGGCTCAAAAGAGACCCTCGAAGCGGTGAGGGTGGGGGAAGGGCACAGAGGGCTTCTGAGGTGCTGGCGACTTCTTGATTTGGATGGATTTACAGAAGCGTCACTTTAAAACAATTCTTTAAATTGTTCCTAAGTGTTAATATACTTTCTGTATGCATGTTACATCTTTAAATGTAATTAAAAAAAAACAAAACCAAACAGCGTAAAGGCTGGAGGCAGAGAAGGGGGCTGATGATGGAGCAGAAAAAAGAAAACTACAGCTCAGAGAGGATGAGGGAAGAAGACAGCCAGGAGGGAAGATGAAGTCTCGGAGATGGTGATGCTGGCCTCAGTTTCTCTTCTTCTGTCTGGATACTGGTTCTACTTCTAGGTACCGGAGCCCGACAAGCATACCCAGGATTGAGAAACCTTAAACAGAGAGAAGATTAGTGGCTGATGTAAGCACGGTGCTGTCTTGCACCCCTGGTATGTCTGCTAGAGCTGGGACAGTTCCCGTGGGAGGTGTAGGGCGGTTGCACGCTTACTTGCCACCATCAGGGGTGCCAGGACGCCAATCGTGGGAGCTGCGGTCCCGTATACAAACAACTCAGACAGGAAGTGCCCCAGAGCGAGGAGGAAGGTCCAGAGTGTGATGTGGTAGAGCCTACAATGGAGCAGACAGAAAGAAGAACTGAAGTACTGCTTGCTCAGTGCAGAGGAAAAGTGATGGTCAGACCCAAAGCACACAAATAAAAACCCACAAAGTGCCTATGGCTAAAGGCAGAGGAGACTTAGTCCTAGGAAAGACCTGCCTGCTTGGTCACATCCATTCTCTGCTAGGGCAAACCTGAAGGTTTCCATTGCTAAACTGAAAGGAGAATGGTCCAGGCATCCGGAATAGCTCTCCAAGTCTTAGCCATAGCAAAGCAGGATCTGGATTCTGGCAATTCCGGGCCGTGTAGACACTTTTGGATCAACCACGCTTATATATTCCATTTACTCAAACTGGCTTGACTCGGTAATCTGTGCCCACCTGGCAGGTGTTTGGCCAGGGGCTGGTCAGTGCTCATATGACGGGTGCCACAGAATGAAGGGCCCGAATGGGGAGTGAGCAGCAAGGGCCTATAGGGTGCTTTTAGATGCTCTTGCAATGTGGGCTGGTTATTTGGGCTTAGCCTGGGAGAACCATCCGATGGGGGACCCGGTGACAGCCACATGGGCAGAGCACTTGTTCCTCAGCTTTGACAAAAAGGTGGGGAAGAGGCAGGTTACAGAACGATCAGCCATCTGGATTGCTGATATCTTTTTTTTTTAAACTATGGAATTTTTAAAATTATGAAATCTCCAAACATACAAAAAATTATAATAGGAACTATAATCAACCCCTATGCAACCAATACCTTCCTCCATCAAATCTGGACATTTTGACATTTTTGCTTCATGTACTTTTTCCCTAAGAAATAAAATATCAGTTATCAGTTAAAGCATCCTGTGATTCTATCTCACCTGACCCCCCTCTCCTGCCTCCCTCCTCCCCAGGAGGAAACAGGGTCTTAAATTTGATTCTTATGCTTCCTGTGCAAGCTTTTACATATTTAGTGAATATGGGAGTGACTTTGAGTTTCCACTTAGGGAGAGAACAGAACCAGGGGGCACATCAGAAGCACAGAGAGACAAAAGTCCCAGGCTACAACACGGTTGGAAACACAGGTCAGCATTTGCAGTGATCCTGTATTGGGAGGAGGGGGAATGAATGGGTAACAGAGGTGAAGACAAGTCTGAGTTGTTTTGCCCATTCCAAAAAGCACAGCAAACAAAAGATATTACCCCTTATATCTATCAGCAATTCTTCACCATGGTAAAGGTCTTTAGAATGATTATTCAATCCTCACTCCCTCTCAGTCACCCTGAGAGGCAGAACAGAAATACTGGTATCATTTTATACATGAAGAGACCGAAATGCAGAGAAGGTATACAATGAACTTGCCGCTACAAAGCTAGTCACTAATAGAACTGAGACCAGAGTGCACTGTCTTGTTTTCATTCTCAGGCCCCAGGCTGTTTACACTAAACCAATTTTCCTGAAATATGCGAACCTAGAACAAATAAACCAGTTTCGAGTTCAACAAAAACTAAAAGTAAAGTTGGACAGATTGCAGGGCTAACAGCCCTGCTTCAAACCCCACTTGAGTCAGTCTTCCTCAGATTAAGTTAATTGCACCTCTAATATGCAGACCTGCAAAATCAGAAATGAAAATCACTGCCGCCCTGGGCCGCTGGGAGACTTAATCAAGGTCACATAGATGAAAGCTCCTGGCAAAATAACAGGGGCTCAATAAATATCATTACCTCCTCTCTTCCCCAGATGCTGAGGGTCTGGATCAGACAGAAAAATATTTTAGTATGAAGTTGGTGTTTTGATGGCTTCACCCACTGACCTGAGCAAACTTCCACCTTGATGTGGTGCCGACTGTTGCTGGGAACAAGGCTCGAGCCCCCTCCAGTGGCCAGCACTGGTTACAGCACTGTAGATGAGGCTATGACTATGCCATTGTTCCACACTTATCTGAGTGCCCTGGAGAGGCAGAACACAGAGTCCTGGGTCCTCTTTCACCCTCTTCTGCGTAAGCATACAGCCGTTTACTTGCAGGTTTCTTTTCTCATGGATCGGGATTTATTTTCATTTCTGCTTCAGGGGCCATGTGAGAATAAGGTATGTGTGGGTGGCTGCTCTAAAAAGAGCACACTACTGTACTTCTTTAGTAGAAGAGAGGCTGATTGTTCAGTAAAGAAGTAGGGGGTTGGATGCAGGCTCCTGGATCAGGCACTGCCAACTTGCTATGTCGGTTCAAAAGAATTTTCAAACCTTAAAGACCTGGTAGGCCTATTATGTTCCTTAGGCCTGGAAGGAATGGAATCTATCAACCTTTGTGATCCACATTCTAGACTAATGTAGCAAAATTAATGGGTCTCCAAGGGCAGGACCACAGTGGGTATGCATAGCACCTGAGTTACAATAAAAGGATGCTAAAGCTCTTCCTTCCCTTACATACGTCTTGTTGTGGATGTCAATGGCACAGAGGCAGCGAATCACTGATGAGAGCAGTGTCCAGATTCCAAAGGTCCGAGCTTGGAGGCCATTCACTGTGTAGCAGAAAAAAGCAAGAGTGTTGAGAAGGAGAAGGGTAGGGTCGCTTCCAAGCTCTTCCTACTTCACTGGTGGTTCAGGGGAGGCAGGGAGCTGGGCCTGAGCTCCCTTTGGCTGGGCACAGTGGAGGCTCTGGTGCTGCATACAGGAACAAGGAGTGGAAGGAATTTCAGAGTGAGAACTGCTCAGCCCTTCTTCAAATGCCTCCAGCTGGACAGGGGAGTTCCCAGAGTGGACATCCAACAGAGAGCCCACTTGAGCAAATAACTGCTGGATGTAGTAGTTCATACCTCTGCCCTGGATGCCAGTCTGGCGCTGGGGAAGCCCTGTGAGCCTGGGTCAGGACAGGTTTGGGGGAATGTTGCAGAGAGTGGTCTGGGAATACAAGATACCTGGGAGGTCAGCAGACTTTCAAGGCTGGTGTAGGAGAGGACTCAGAAATAAAGGAACCTTTTATGATGGCCACATCTGGTCTTTCAGAGACCCAAGTGCCTGGGTCTTCTCTGAATCCACATCCATATTATTGGACAAAGCCCAAAGCAGGCTGGTTTCCTACGCACGTGGTAATGGAACAAAGCGCTGTTTCTGCAGTGTTTGCCAAGGCCACCCTGCTCTTGCTGGCTGTGTCTGACACTGCTGCTAAATATCTTCTGCAAGTATGGAGGGTGTTCCACTGCAACAGTGTTCTGGACCCTGGGCATTCATTAGAACCAAGTGAAAAAGTTTTATAAAGTTACCAAGACCTGGATACCAGACTAGTTAAATCCTGCTCTCTGGAGGTAGGCCCCTTGGCATAAGTATTTTCTAAAACCCCCCTCCCTTGGTGATTGTAATGTACAGCCATTGACCTAAGGCATTCAGTGGGCAACCTCTGGATAGTAGTCAGGCGAAAAAGATTCTATACGCCAAGTATAGAATGCTTTTTTAACCAAGTATCTAGCGGTTAGCCCCAGCGGGCTGCATTCTTTAGAAGCCAACTCGATAGCTTTTCTGATGAAAAGGCTGAGGAAATTTCTGTAGTTGGTGAGATACGAAAGTGAAATATTTTACCAACCCTAACTAGATGAGGCATCAGGTAAAATCCTACCACAGTACTGATATGATCAGCAGAGAACCATGACAGCCCCCAGATCATGAGGAGGAGGCAGTCTCTACTTCTGGGCTGGAAATAGACAGACTGACAGACAGACAGACAGACAGATGCATGCATACACACACTTCTTTTGCTCAGCTCTAGGCCCTTCAGCAAGTCACATGGCCCCTGGGCTTCTCTGTCTCAACTTAAATTCAAAGGGCTAGACTCGATAACCTCTAAAATCCTGTGAATCTGTATGGGATTCCTGGACCATCTGAGGGCAGCGTTTGAGGGTGAAAAAGTGAAACTGTCTTGGCCCCCTTTCCAGGTCCTTTACTCCTCCTGTATTTAAGCACTGTTCAAGATGAGCCTGAGCCTACTTAATTTCATTCTGTACCTCGATGCTGCAGAAAAATGAGCTAGGTCAGAGCCTGAATCTGGGTTAGCTATAAATGTGACACAGAATTGTCAGCTGCCGTGAAACCATGCTGCAGCTCAAACCACCCCGCATGTCAGCACAAGGAAGCGGGAGCAGAAATGTGAAAACGCTCTCAACAGGGGGGCTCAGGAAACTGGGAAAGGCTGCCTGGACCTTCCGAAGTTTCATTTTGGGAGACAGACTTGGAGGGATTTGGGCTGTCTTCTCAGGGACTGTGTTCCAGGTTGGGGAGACCTTGGATTAGTAACTCTCCATCTGCATGTGGAACGTAACCACGTGTGTGCCATGACATGATGTCTGAAGATGGTTGCGGTAACATGAAAAGCATCTTTATGGCTTTCTAGTGGGGCTTCACAGAGTCATCAAGTAACTCTATTTCCTCATTTGCCCTTGTAATGCTTTTAATAAACTGCCTAGGGCACTGTAAAATGAATGAAAAGGTATTCAGAAAAGCTTTGGAGGGAAAAATGGGCCAAGGGCTATCCATGATGCTTATTACTCTAGTGGCTGCCAAAGGCTAGATTAGGCAGCATCAGAATCACCTAGATAGTTATTAAAAATACATGCCTGGGCTCTACCTAGGGGGTGAAAGTTAAATAGTTCAATAAATAGGTCTGGAGAGGGAAATGGGCACCTGCACTTTGTTTGTTTATATGTCTCCTAGTGAGTTATTCTCACGTACAGACCACAGCTTCGGTCACTCCCACAAAAGATGCAGTTCTTTGACTTCTCACCCAGGTCTGGCTTGCCGGTGTAGAGCTTTTCATATAGAAAGGTGTGGTCTCGGAAGCTCTGTAGTGTGTTCCCCATGGCTATGATGGACACCATAACCAGCCAGCTTCGTAATACATTCAGAAAACGGCTCATGACTCCCTGGAAATCTGAGAGGGCTTCTTGCCTTGGAAACAAAGGCAGAGAATGTGAGACAACAGATGGTTAATCTTCTACAGCCAGATGCTCTCTCATCCCTGTAGTTAACTTGCATCCCACTCGGGAGGGCTTTACTAAGCTTATTTGTCCATCACTTCATAAATTCCTCTGCAAGTCCCCTGGGCTCATCCACACCCACTTACCTTAACACACTACTTTGACCTTCAGAGAATTACCACATTGCCTTTGAATATTTGCCCTAAGCCAGAGTGTTTTGACCTTTACCCTGAGTGAAAAAGGCTAAATAATGCAATGGGTAAACGTGACAAACCCACTGGAAAAACTGGAGATAAAAAAGGGAGCGGTAGAAGAAGAGGTGTACAAATATTACTATAAAGTAATAAAGTGGATTTATGTATAAGGCTTACAGAAATTGGTCTCAATATTTAGTCATACTAATAGTGTTGAATCAACAGCATACTTTACAACAAATGGCACAATACTTATCTTTGTCTTGAGCAATTTCTCTGAAATGTTACCCTACATCAGGATTCTTTTTTCTTGGCTGAATCAGTCCTCTTATATCTTTACTTCTAGACTGGTTTTTCAGGTCATTCCTTTGTAATGCAAGTAGTTGAAAGGTAATTGTATCAACAAATCTGCTAACATATCTGTCTGGCTATTGATGACAGTTCCTTCCAAGTGCATAGAAGGCTTACACACTTCAGTGGAACCAGTGGTGGGAGGGCGATATTTACATCCTCAGGTTTTCTCTAATCTGCCCTCAGGTACACCATGCTCCATAACCTAAGAAGAACACTATAAGAGTTCAATAAACTGCTGTGACTTGAGAACTAGGAAGACATGTGGAGAAGGAAACAGCAACAACGGCACTGGGCTGCAGGAGAAATTATAATAGTTAACAGTTGCTGGGTGCTGGAATGTGCCATGCACTGTGACAAGCATCTAACATATACTGTAGGCACTAATAATATTCCCATTTTACACATGAGGGTTGGCACAGAGAGGCTAAGTGATTTGCTTGAGGCTAAACAGCTAACATATGGCTGAGCTGAGATATGAAGCATGGTCTGTTGGACTCTACATGGCAATGCTGCCCCACTGAGTATATTTTGATGAAGTCTCCATTTTTGAGGAAGACAATACTATATCCTCTTTTGTCTTCAAGTTGTATGGAAAATACCATTACGTTATGTACATCTAAAAATGGTATCAATTTTCATCTTCATTATGTTTTTTGGCCCATGGTTTCTGCTGTCAGGTTAACTTCTTGGGCTTGAAGTGGTGACCAACTATCAGGCATCCTTTGACACTCTGGCAGGAAAAGTTTCAGTATGGCCCTCCACTACCCAGGGGAAACAGATCCATATCAAAGTCAGCCATAGCTTAAGACAGTGTGAAGCACAAAAAAATGAAAAAGAACGAGAGAGGAGGAAGGGTGAATAAATACATCCCTTGGGGTAAGGTGGATCACGGGGTGGACTTTGTCCAGAGAGAATAATAGGGCTTTACCAGACATCACAAGCAATTACAGCCCGGCTAATATTCGCCCCCCACTCCCACCTCTGCCTCCCCAATTCTCCTTATTTTCTTATCCTCCGTCAATAGGAGACTCAGGGTCATGCTTCCAGGCCTCAGAAAAGGTGTATGGATGGCCCTCCGTTTTTGACAGAACTTACACCTTTCATTTCACAGAAGCTCTTAGAAATCCCAACAGATAGCTGATGAGGGCAGAACCTGAGCATTCTTCTGAACTGCTCTACCAGTCCCTCCACCCCACTTCCCTAAAGCTTAATGGGCCTCCTAGATTACCCGACATATATTCTCAGATTTTGCCCTGGCCCGGCCCTGCAAAGGTGTGGTGTTAAAACTTGAGTCAGGAGAGAGGCGTTCCTATCCTGGCCACCATTCAGTAGATGTGTGACCCTGTGCAAATCATTTACACTTTACAGCCTAGGTTTCCGCACCTGCAAATTGGAGGTAAAAGAACTAATATATCAAGGAATATTTTCCTTACCTGGTGACCGGACCCCCAGCTCAGCAGCAGCAACAGCAGCAAAGATACTACCCCAAGACAGCTCCACTGGCCACCTGAACCATCCGTCCCCGCCCCACCTTCACCAGGCTCCACGATTGGGCCGTTTCTGTCAGTCCTCGCTCTTATTGGCTGTTCTGGTTCTGCTCAGGCAGGAGATGGGGCGTGAACCCTTACTGCCAATCAGCGGTTGCCGCTGTTCAAGTCTCAGCCCGGGTACGCCGCTCAAACAGTAAACCCGCCTGTTGAGCGTGGCGGAAGAACTGCGGGCTCGGATTCAACCTTTATGGGCGGAGGAAAAAATCATCAGAGAACAGAAGTCAAGATTCTTCTGCGGATAGCAGACTCTGAGCCCGCTCTGCGCCGTGGTGACGACATTCTTCCGCGCCCGAAGCCGAGCGTAGTCAGCGCCAGGTGGCGGGCGCCTGCGCAGTGGCTCCGAGCGGGCGGTTGCTTGTTGGTTGTTGTAGTAACGGGGGAAGCAGCCGTCCGCTGCAGCGGTGAGCCCGGCTGGGGAAGAAAGAGAAGTAGTCGCAGAGCGCGGTCCCGGCCTGCCCGCCCCGAGCAATGGGAAGATGAGACAGGTAAACGCCTGCGCGCTACCCGACCTGAATAACGTGCGCTCCCGCGTCTGGGCGGGTGCGGTCGGCTGCACTTCCCTCTTAGAGTCTGGGAGCAGCTGTAGGCTTCCGGGAGCTCTGGGCTTAATTGCTTCGGCGGAATAGCCCGCGTCCTTCCCGCGGGGAGCATCTGCAGACCTAACCGGGATTGGGGTGAGCCAGGCGTGGGGCTAGGGACTGATCCCTTTAGGGTGAGGATGCTTCTTGGGCTGGTGTCCTTAATCTTCTGCCGAACGTCCTTTCCTGTCTCTTCCCGCTCCGCAGGCAGTCTAGGACAGGTTGGCATCCCTTCCTGGTTGGAGATTTTTTTTTCATTGAAAGGACATGCCAACTTTTGTGAAAGATCGAGAAATCCTATTGGGAATCTTCAGAAGAACGCTTTTGGAGGTTGTTAGATATTGCCCATTCCGCTGCAGATCTGTAGGGATAGTTATCGGGATCGGCATCTTTGGTTCAGTTTATAATTTGATCGTATATATGAATGCATAGCAAAGTGAGGTTTGGAAAGATTCACATCAAGTAGTTATCTCTGGATTATGGGATTATGGTCACTTAAAGATTTTCATTGTCTTTATCTAATTTCTATTCTTTCTCAAACAGTGAACATATACTTTCACCCTACAGAAATTTTTTAGATTAAAAATTGGGAATATCTTAATTTTAATGTCTGAGATTCAGGTCAAAGATTGTGATTTTTAACAAGGAAGAGTGATTTTTGAGAGTGTTTGGAAGGACTTTTTTTTTTTTGGCTGTTTATTGATTCAGGAGAACATACTCATCTTTTGGTTCTGTAGTTGAATGTTAGTGAAAACATGAGGTCATTTTATCTGTGTGTTTGTCATAGAGGCTAAAGAAATATTTGCAAGGATCTTAAATCTTGAGTTTTTACTTTTAACCCAGGTCAGGTTTTTCTAGCAAGAAATTTATGTTTTAGGCAATCATTCTCCTACCTCAGATGTCTCCCAAAAGTTAAGTAAGTCTGTCTTTTTGGTGCATGTTAGATACTATATATAAAAGAAAAATGAGAAACTTGAACTTAATAACAGTTCTTCAAATACATAGAGCACACACAGTATATTTGGGGAAAAAACCCTTGATTTTGGGGGCATATGTGAGGAACTGTGATAAACGGTAACCTTTTAGAGGTTGGGCACCATTTAGGTAAATATCCTTGGAAGATCATCAGCAGTAATCAGCAAATATACATTGCATCGTGTTTTATATCATTTGGCTCTCCCACAGGTATCTGTGCCACCCAAATTGTTTGATCCTGTGAATCTGCAAGGAAAGGTCTCTGAGGCCCCTGTCTGCTGACTGCATGACAAACCCTAAAGGAAATGCCAATCGTGATGGCCCGGGACCTGGAGGAAACAGCATCGTCCTCAGAGGATGAGGAGGTGGTAAACCAAGAGTAAGTGACAGTCAGCCTGGTTTTGAACCTTGTGTCTAGGATGGAAAACAGTTCTCTTTTACTCATACGTTCTTTTAAAAAATTATTACTATTTTTTTATTGCTGGGGACAGTGAAACAAAGAGCTTAGGCTAGAAAAAGCAACAGGAGTGAGCCTAGGTGGGGCTGTTGGGCTCACTGGAAAGTCAGAGAAAACGGGACCTTGGAGAGAGTTCATGGATTCGCCCAGGGGAGCTGCTGCCGCCCACTGTGCCCTGGTTGCAAGTCTCGTGGGATCCCTTAGAGTTTAAGAGATACATGCCTGTGGGGAAAGAAAAAGGGGAAGGGAAAGGTGCCGGTGTGCTCCTGGGAGGGAGAGTGCACCACTCACATATATTCTTTTACTCAATATCCTTCTTTTGGTATTGTCTGACACTGGTGTTACCTTCTATCCACAATCTAATTAAAGATCTTACCATTTGGTCTTTGTCTGAAAGGAGATAAGGCTCTGGACTTGTGAATGACACCAGCTCTACATGTTCCAGGTAGTAGCTCTTAGAAAACTCCTGATCAGAGCCCCTAACATAGGAGATTTGGAAATGTTAAGATATTAAGGAAAAGTAAGTACGTCTCCATGCATGGTGACATTGATTATGTTACTTCCTCAAAAACCTTTCCAGGGGTGTCCAACCTTTTGGCATTTCTGGGCCACATTAGAAGAAGTTGTCCTGGGCCACACATTAAACACACAAAACACTCACAAAAACAAAAAAAATCTCATAACGGTTTAAGTAAATTTACAAATTTGTGTTGGGCCACATTCATAGCCATCCTGGGCTGCATGTGACTCGTGGGTCATGGGTCGGACAGCCCTGCTTAGCAGTGATAGAACGATGACAGTGTCGGGGGGTCAGGCAGTTTACCAGAGCAGTCCCGGGGCTGGATGTTACAGGGCTACGGCCTGTGTGTGTCTGTTGAACCACACTGCTTTTCGGAGTTCTTTTATGGAAGAATCGAAGTTCTTGCCTGCTGGGTTCTCATAGCAGTAAGCATATAAATGCTAGTGGTAAGTTCTTGCCTGCTGGGTTCTCATAGCAATAAGCATATAAATGCTAGTGGTAAGTGCACAGGCTATATAGATAATGATGAGGGCTTTACTGCATCTCACTTAATCTGAAGATGTTATTATTCCCACTCTATTAAAGTCATCCTCACCAATATCAAAGTACTTCCTTAGGGACGGTAGAAAGTAAGTGATGGGTTGAGCTTCAGACCTAGTTGTACTGAATTTTTAAGCACTTTGCTATTTTACCTCCTTTAACCTTATTACTTGACACAGAGAACCAAGAGAAAAAACTGGCTTATAGTTAAAATTAGTTGTTAAGATTTCCTACAAGTTCCCATGGATATGCATATGCTGTATAACCTGAAAAAAAGGGGATCATATCTCTTCAGGCTATTTTGTAGGAGTATGGTTAGGATCAAATAGAATAATGTATATGAAACAATTTTGTAAATTATAAAGTGCCATACATATCTAAGACATTATTCTTACTTTAATATTGAACTTAGAGTGGACTTCTTTTTTTTTAGAGGGAAATGAGGGTTTTTAAAAAAAATTTTTATTTGACTTTAGAGAGAGAGGGAAAGGGGGAGAGAGAGAGACAGAGAAACATCAATTTGTTGTTCCACTTATTTGTGCATTCGTTGGTTGATTCCTGTACTTGCCCTGACCGGGGATCAAACCTGCAACCTTGGCATATTGGGGATGATGCTCTAACCAACTGAGCTACCTGGTCAGGGCTAAAGTGGACTTCTTCTTATAAAGTGGAAAATTTTATTATTTAATAGTATAACTTGAAAAGATTATTGAAGCATTAATAAAGCTTTGGGGAAAGGCTTCTCATCACTATTGGGTTGTAGAAAATAATAGAGCTTTGACGTTATATTTGGGTCATTCTCATTCAGGATAATTAAGTGGATAATTCCCTGAGGTCACTTTGCCTCCTTATGACTTCTTGCTTTCTCTGTGCAGCCTCTTACCCATTTCACAAAATTTTAACTTCTGCTCCAAGCATCAGTCTTTCAATTTCTTTTACTCCATAAATATCTGTCTTGTTAGTGGGGTCAGAGGTTGAGCCTGACAAGTATTAGGTGGAACTGTATGAAATTGCCATTTTGGTAGGTCACAAACAGTCATGTATCAACAGTTTCAGGTGGTTCAGCCCAGTATTGTAGTAGGTACTTCGTAAGTACTGACTGAACGAGTTAGCATATGATTTAGTTCACGTTAGATCAGGTGTTCTTAACCTTTTTAATGCTGTGGATTCCATATCAGAATAATGTTTTTAAGTGCATAAAATACAATACAGATCATTTAAAAGATGCCAATTACATTGAAATGCATTTATCAAGTTTTTTAAAAAAGTTACTTGTGATACAGTAATTTGTGCTTTCTTGTACATTAAATTACAAGGTCATTCATTTAAAACATGGAGAAGTTAAATTTTATTTTCTAAAGGCAGCAGCATGAAGACTGTTTGCTTAGCTTGTGTGAGATGAGTACCTGGTGGGGTGGATTAACACTGAGAAGTGGGGGGACCGGGAAAGATCACCGGTGTCTGGACTGCCAGCATGAGATGTCCCCGTTTGGTGGCTGAATAAGTGCTCGGGAGAGAGATGCCAAACCACCGTCTAGCCTCATCGCGCCAGGAGAGGACGACTGTGATCACAGATGATCTAGTGGCAAGTTTTAGGACATAACTTAGAAGTAATGATACATGCAAACGATGTTTTAATATGCATCAACTATAGAATGGTATAAAACTCTAATAGTGATGCACTTTGCTGCCTATATTCATGATTGAGAAGTATTAAATTTCTAGTAGAAATTAGTGAAAATAGAGGTGTCATATGCCCCTCCCTCTTTCCCTCCCCCCCAATCCAATTCATGGACCTTTGCTCCCTTTTTTCAAACTCTCACTGTTGATTTTCAACTGCTACTCTTGGTCCATCAGCTCACATCTTGTCTGTCAGACACGTGTTTTATCCATTAGCAATCTTAGGTCGTTCTTATTCACACCTAGAGCAGTAGGCTCACATTGAAAATGTCTTTGGAAATTAGAAGGCCTTAAATCATCTAAGGATGTTGATTTGATCCCATGATGCATATCCATGGACAGCTGTTAGACTTGCTCAGATCCCTAGGCTGTAGTGAAGCATTAATGCCTTGTAATCCTGGACTTTAGGGCTAGAAACTGTCCACGCAGTCCTTGTTTTGCATGGCGTTATTTCAAATAGTCCATGTAAATGGGGCTCTTTTCTTATACTTTGCTTGGGGATCCTGAATACAGATTTAATATATAGAAGTGGAAACTTTCATAAGAGGATTTGATGTTTGTTCTGTCACTGACAAAATAGTAACTTTAACTTCTGTCATGAAAGCTGGCTTTGCCCCGACCAGTGTGGCTTGGCTGGCTGGGCGTCTTCCCGCAAGGTGAAAGATTGATGGTTCACTTCCCGGTCAAGGCACATGCTGGGTTGTGGGCCGGTTCCCCAGTTGGTTCTCCCTTTCTCCCCTTCTCTCTAAAAATGAGCAAACTCTTTCGTTTTTCCTTAAAGCTGGCTTTATGTCAGTTGAAGAGTTCATCAACATTTACATGGAGAAAAGAAAAGATCATCAACGAATGATTATACAGTGAGTGCTACAGGAGTTCAGAGAAGAAGGCATCACTGAGGGATGGAGGAGCTGGGCAAGGCTCCAGGGAGGTGGCGAGGCGAGCTGGGCCTTGGGCAGTGGGATTAGACGAGCAGAGAGACATGGGGAAGGCGTTTCCAGCAGGGGCTTGGCATTAATAAGGCATGGAAGCTTTGTGTTATGTAGGCTGCATCCCAGGAGTGAATAATAATATATTCCTCATGAAATTGCTTCTTAAAAATCAAAACGTTCTTAGGCTTTCAATAAAGTGAATTATAAAACTGGTCTACTTTGGTAAATAATCGTTCAAATGCTTTGTTCTTTCCTGCCTGTAAAGTAGGGATGTCCAGCCTTTTCGCGTCTCTTGGCCACCCTGGAAGAAGAAGGGTTGACTTGGGCCACACCTTAAATACATTTTGACATGTAATCACAAAAAAAAAAAGATCTCATAATGTTTTAAGTAAATTTATAATTTTGTGTTGGGCCGCATTCATAGCCATCCTGAGCCGCGTATGGCCCGTCGGCCACTGGTTGGACACCCCTGCAAGCACATTTTCTTAACATATACCTGTTTCTGGCGTGAAAGGAAATTTAAGGTCCCATCCTTATAATTTTGAATCTTTTCCCTTTAGCACCATGTGGTGGGAGCATGATTTTAATGGCAGTTTAGCATCTGCCTTAAGTATGTTTCAGTTGGCCTGGTTGAATTAATAACTTGTCTACTACCTGTCTTATCTTTTTCCACATTTTAGGTGAAAAGATGTCTCTGTCAGGGATCTGGCTGTCCACAGAGAGCGTAGTTAGGGCCTCGCCTCTGCTCAGCTGTGCGCCGCTTGTTCGTGTTCTGACTGGTGTCCCTCTTATCGCAGGGACCGGTGGTTGCAAGTGAGAAGGCACAGCCCTGCCGGTGTGTAGGCGGTGTTAGATTGACAAGGAGCTTTGGACAGTTTCCAAAGTTTCTGTCCAAGACTTGGTCGTTTAGGCCGCCTGTTTTTCCCCTCGATCCTCTGACTTGGAAATATAGTGGGAAATTAAAATTGGAAGAGATCAGGAATAATCTGGCCCCGTGCCCATGTGTAACAGGTGTTTAAAATTAAAAAGCAACCAAAAAAAAAATTCTTTTTGCTAAAACATGCATCCTTTAAACACCATTTCCCACAAGTGGGCTCTATGTCCCAGGTCACAGAGCAAGAACAATAAACATCCACATTCCAGTTCTAGAAAATAGGGAAAGAACTAGGTATGGTGTTCTTTGCTTTCCTCTTAAAAGGCTTTTGGCAGCTCATCCCAAATCTAAAGGCTGGCTTCCTTCTAAGTCGGTACTTTGGCAGCCTGTTCATTCAAAATGTGGATCTTTGAAAACTTGGGTTGGGAGGGCCCAACTTGGCCTTGAGGTTTGTGCTATGGCCTTTGTTAAGGGTGTGGTCAGGCGAGTTTTTGACAGCAGACTGAATCTTGGCTCAATGGATCTTATTCCATTTAAGAAATTGATTAGTTTAAGCTCCCAGAGAGTTGAGTTTAAGGTGTTCTGCACACAGAATATCATGAACTGTGATCAGGGTGATGGAATGGTGGAAAGAACACAGACATTTGGGTTTGTGTACCTTTCCTGTGTCCATCCAGCCAGGTGAATGACCTTGGCAAATCACTTAACCTTTCTGAGCACCGTTTCTTCTGCTTACCTCTTGTGGAGGCAAGAGGATTAAGTGGGGTAACATGAAAGCTCTTAGTTTAATTCCTGGCACCCAGGAGGTGCTCAGGTAATTGCTTTCCCTTTCTACCTCCCTGCACTAGGGAGGTTGACGTTTCCTAATCTTTGGGTAAATATACATTTAAGATCTATTAAACTGAGGTTTCCTGAGACCATGGAAAGAGAATAGAGTCAGAAGTCCTTCTCTGGAGAAAAATATCTATTGTTCAATTTAGTAAGGCTTTATTTAAAATATGTGGTTTTGATTGGAGTACTGGTATTAATTTAGGGTTCCTAGCTCAGAATCTTAGACTAGGTCATCGAATTGGCTTCAAAAATGACTACAGGGTGTTAGAGGTACATAAATTATTGTGAATATATTTGTTAGGGTTCTTTATGTGTTCTGGGAACTAAACCACAATTGTCCTAAAAATAAACGGACTCCGTTAACTCTTATTTAGGAAGGACTGGCTCCCGCAGTTCTGAGCGTGCCACTCGGGATCTCATGTCTCTCCTCCGTGCCGTCAGGCTCTGCCTGACGTCCTGCTTCACCAGCCTTTCCAGACTGTCTGTCAGGGTCACAGAATGACGGTAGCACCTGCAGCCCCCTCGGCCTCTTAAACACCACCCAGGGGAGGAGAGGCCATCTCTTCTGTAGCTGCTGGAGAAGAGAAGGAAAACGTTGCTTTCTCTGAGGTCTCACAACATGTCACCTGACGCTCACTGGCTCCAGCTGGTTGCTGTGCTCGTTCCTGAAGCAGCCCCTGTCATTGGGGGATAGATGCCCTGATTGGCTGAAACCAGTCAAGGCTTGTCCCTGGGTCGGGGGTGGAATTAACCTTAAACAAACCATGTGGCTAAAAATGGAAGACGAATGGATTCCCATGGGACAGTTAGCGTTCTTGTTTCAGAAGGAGGGGGAAAGTTTGTAAGCCACCCACCAAGTGACCTGCTTCAGCAGTTCAGATTTGGAGTTGTAAATTAATAAAGCCTTTTGTCACGGTTGCAGGGATCATCCATGCATCATGTGGACTGGAGGCTGCAGGAGAATCCCAGTTTTGGTGTTCCATGCTGAGGCAATTCTGACAAAGGACAACAATATTCGAGTCATTGGAGGTGAGTATGACCCCCCTCACAGAAGGCAGGGCTGGGGCATGGCCCTGGCCACCTCGTCTTGCAGAAACTGCTGATACCCATAGGTAGGGAAATGGCCTTGGCCATGAGAAGACTCTACTGGTGTGTTATACTTGAAAGGCTTATTTATAATTTCTTGAATTGTTTTCTGCATGTTAAAATTTTTTTCCTTTTTGAACTTTTTCAGAATTATGTATACATGTACTTATTGTTATTTTAGTGTAGTAAAATATACAAAACAAAATTTATCGTTGTAACCATTTTAGAATGTACAATTCCTTGGCATCTAGTACATTCACCGTGTTGTGTAACCGTCACCACTGTCAGTTCCAGAACATTTTTGTCATCCCAAAGGCAAACTCTGTGCCCATTAAGCAGTCACTACCCAGCCCCTGGCAGCCCCTAATCTGCTTTCTGTCTCTATGGATTTGCCTGTCCTGGACATTTTATAGAAATGGACTTAGGTGATATGTGGCTTTTTGTGTCTGGCTTCTCTCACTTAGCACGGTGTTTTCAAGGTTCATCCATGTTGTAGCATGTGTCAGGACTTCATTCCTTTTAATGGTTGGATAATATCCTGTGTGTGTGTATGCCATATTGTGCATCCATTCATCAGCTAACGAGTGGCTGTTTCTGCTTTCTGGCTATTGTATTATAAATACTGTTTCTATGGACATTCATGGACAAGTGTTTGTTTCAACATCAGTTTTCAGTTCTTTTGCGTATATGCTTAGGAATGGAATTGTTAGTTGGTGTGGTAATTCTCTGTTTAACTTATTAAGGAACTGCCTAAGTGTTTTCCGCAGTGATTGTACCATTTTACATGTCTGTCAACAATATATGACAGATCTCATTTCTCCGCATTCTCACTAACATTTATTTTCTGCTTTTTAGATTATAGCTATACGCCTGGGTGTGAGGTAGTATCTGACTGTGGTTTTGATTTGCATTTCCCTAATGACACATTGGACATCTTTTCATGCACTTGTTGGTCATCTGCATGCCGTCCTTGGAGAAATGTTAGTCAGGGTCTTCGCCTATTTTTTTTTTTTAATATTTTATTTATTTTCAGAGAGAGGAGAAGGGAGGGAGAAAGAGCATTGTATGGTTGCCTCTCACATGGCCCTCACTGGGGACCTGGCCTGCAACCCAGACATGTGCCCTGACTGGGAATCGAACTGGCGACCCTTTGGTTCCCAGCCCGCGCTCAATCTGCTGAGCCACACCAGCCAGGGCTTTTAAAGATTTTATTTTTTTATTTATTTTCAGAGAGAGGAGAAGGGAGGGAGAAAGAGCATTGTATGGTTGCCTCTCACATGGCCCTCACTGGGGACCTGGCCTGCAACCCAGACATGTGCCCTGACTGGGAATCAAACTGGCGACCCTTTGGTTCCCAGCCCGCGCTCAATCTGCTGAGCCACACCAGCCAGGGCTTTTAAAGATTTTATTTTTTTATTTATTTTCTGAGAGAGGAGAAGGGAGGGAGAAAGAGCATTGTATGGTTGCCTCTCACATGGCTCTCACTGGGGACCTGGCCTGCAACCCAGGCATGTGCCCCGACTGGGAATCGAACCGGGACCCTCTGGTTCCCAGCCTGCGCTCAATCCACTGAGCTACACCAGCCTGGGAGGGTCTTCGCCTATTTTTTAATTGGGTTGCTTGTCTTTTTGTTGTTGAGTTATAGGAATTCTTTATACATTTTGGATATTAGACTCTTATTAAATATATGATTTACAAATATTCTTCCCTGTTCTGTGGTTTGTATTTTCACTCTCTTGATAGTGTTTTCTCATGAGCAGAAAAGTGGTTTTCATTTTGTTTATGTCTAATTTATTTTTTCTATTTTTGCTTATGCTTTTGCTGTCATATTTAAGAAATCATTGCCTAACCCAAGGTCATGATCTTTATGCTTTTATCTATGAGTTTTATAGTTTAAGCTCTTATATTTAGAGCTAAATGGCTTTTGATCCATTTTGAATTAATTTTTTTATGTAGTGTGAGATGAGGGTCTATCTTTATTGGTTTGAATATGTATATCTAGTTCTTTCAGCGTAATTAGTTGAAGAGACTATTATTTCTTTATCGAATACTCTGGGCACTATTGAAAATCAGTTTGGCTGTAGGTATATGGGTTTATTTATGGACTCTTTTTTTAAAAAAGAGTTTATTTATTTATTTGTAGAGAGAGGGTAAAGGAAGGAGAAAGAGAGGGAGAGAAACATCAATGAGTGGTTGCTTCTCATGCACCCCCAACTGGGGACCTGGCCCGCAACTCAGACATGTGCCCTAGACTGGGAATCAAACCAGCGACCCTTTGGTTTGCAGGCTGGTACTCAATCCACAGAGTCACACCCTCCAGGGCTATTTATGGACTCTTAATATTCTACTGATTTTTGTATATTGATCTTACATTCTGAAACCTTGCTGAACTCATTTATTAGCTCTAATAGTTTTTCTGTGTGGCAGGGGACGGGGTGGTTCTTTTGGATTGTCTGTATGCAAGATCATGTCATCTGCAAATAGAGATAATTTTACTTCTTTCTTTATAATGTGAATGCCTTTTGCTTCTTTTCCTTGCCTAACTGCTCTGACTTGAACTTTCAGTACAGAGTTGAGTAGAAGGGGTGAAAGGTGGGCATCTTTGTCTTGTTCCTGATCTTCTAGGAAAGCTCTGTAGTCTTTAATCATTTAGTATGATGTGAGCTGTGCATCTTCAAAATGCCCTTTATCATGTTGAGGAAGTCCCTTTCTAGTCCTTTGTTAAGTGTTTTTTTATCATGCAAGAGTGTTGGATTTTGTAAAATACTTTTTCTGTATCATTTAAGACGGTTCAGTTTTGTTTCCTTCACTCTCTTAGTGTGGTGTATCACACTGATTAACTTTTAAAAAAGTTATATTTTGTTTATGCTATCAACAGTTGTCCCAGTTTTGTCCCCCTTACCCCACTCCACCTAGTCCCCCCACACTCCCTCAGACAATCCCCACACCACTGTCCATGGGTCATGCGTATATGTTCTTTGGTTACTATGTTCCCTACGCTGTGCTCTACATCCCTATGACTATTCTGTAATTACCAATTTCTACTTCTTAATTCCTTCATCTTTCTCACCCATCCTCCTGACCCTCCTCCCATCTGGCTACTATCAAAATGTTCTCTGTATCTATGATTCTGTTTCTGTTCTGATTGTTTATTTTGGTTTTTTTTTTTAGATTCAATTAATGATAGATATGTATTGCCATTTTATTGTTCATAATTTTGATCTTTTTCTTAAAGAAGACCCTTTAACATTTCATATCGTACTCTTTTGTTGGTAATGAACTCTTAGCTTTTTCTTGTCTGGGAAGCTGTTTATCTGTCCTTTGGTTCCAAATGATAGCTTTTCTGGATAGAACAATTGGTTGTAGGTCCCTGCTTTTTATCACTTTGAATATTTCTTGCTAATCCCTTCTAATTTGTAAAGTTTATTTTGAGAAACCAGCTGACAGTCTTATGGGAGCTCCCTTGTAGGTGACTAACTGCTTTTCTCTTGCTGCTTTTAAGATTCTTTGTATTTAACCTTTGACATTTTAATTACAATGTGTCTTGGTGTGGGCTTCTTTGGGTTCATCTTTTTTGGGATTCTCTGTGCTTCCTGGACTTGTATGTCTGTTTCTTTCACCAGGTTAAGAAAGTTTGTTGTCATTTTTTCAAATAGGTTTCCAATATCTTGTTTTCTCTTCTTCTTTTGGCACACCTATTATGTGAATGTTGGAATGCTTCAAGTTGTCCTAGAGGCTGCATATACTATCCTCATTTTTTTGGGTTCTTTTTTCTTCTTGCTGTTCTGATTGGTTGTTTTTGCTTCCTTATATTTTAAATCACTGATCTGATTCTTGGCTTCATCCACTCTACTGTTGATTCCCTGTAAATTGTTCTTTATTTCAGTTAGTGTCTCCTTCATTTCTGACTGGGTCTTTTTTATGCTATTCAGGTTCTCACTAAGTTCCTTGAGCATCCTTATAACTAGTTTTTAACTCTGTGTTTGATAGATTGCTTACCTCCATTTTGTTTAGTTCTTTTTCTGGAGTTTTGTTCTGTTCTTTCATTTGGGCCATGTTTCTTTGTCTCTTCATTTTGGCAGCCTCCCAGTGTCTGTTGCTATGTATTAGCTAGAGCTGCTACATTTCCCAGGCTTGGTAGTATGGCCTAATGTAGTAGGTCTCCTGTAGAGTCCAATGGCACAGTCTCCCCTGTCACCTGAACTGGGTACTTGAGGTGCGCCCACTGTGTAGGCTGTGTATACCTTCCTCTTGTAGTTGATCCTTGATTGCTGTTGGCACATCCAAGGTCAGCCACCACCTGTGTTCTTTCTGGGGCCACCTGGCATAAGCTACAAAGCAGTCTATAGATGATTGCATTGCTACTTGTGCTGGGCTTGGAGGTGCCCAGGTGAGGCCAAGCTGTGAACCAAGGCTGGCTGTTGCTAGTGCCAGACCTGGGGCTTTTAGCAAGAAGTACGGGTCTCACTCAGGCCTCATGCTGCTTGTTTGAGAGAATTTAGGAAAATCTGAAGCATGAGCCAAAACAAACCATTTGTATGGAAAAGCCACTGGAAACAGCTTGGGTGGGCTCGGAAGTTGAAAATCAGTTGGCTGTAGGTGTATAGGGCCTCAGGGAATCACCAGAGTGGGGTAAACAGTGTGAGCCAAGTTGATGGAGACTCAGATGTGGCGCCAGCCTGCTGGGTCTGGTGGGGGAGGGCTCAGCAAGGTAACAAGGGCCTCTGCAAGCACTTCTATCTGGGAGAAAGCTGCCCCCCAGCTCTCACCCTGATGCCAGCCAATTCAGTTCCTCCTCATATGTCTCTGGTGCCTTTCAATCTGCTGCCCCAGCGCTGGAGCTCAGAGGGAGTGAGTTCAAGTAAGTCTGTGTGCGGGCCCTTTAAGAGGAACTGCCTGGGACCCCAGACGTTTCTGTCTTCTACAGCCTCGATTCCTGCTGGTTTTTACAGCCAGAGGTTATGGAGACTCATCTTTCTGGCGCTGGAACCCTGGGCTGGGGGGCCTGGTGTGGGGCTGGGACCACTTGCTCTTGAAATATCCCTTGGGACTTTTAACCACCACATGTGGCCGTGGAACAGCCTGTTCCACATCTCTGCTCCTCCTGCCAGTCTCAGTGTGGTTTCTTCTTTAATTCTGTAGGTGTAGGACTTTTATTCTGCTCGATTTCTGGCGGTTCTGAATGATGGTTGTTGTGTAGTTTAGTTGTAACTTTGATGTTTGATCTACTTTTGTTTGTTGAACCACCCTTGCATTCCTGAGATAAACTCCAGTTGGTCATCATGCATAATCCTTTTAATGTGCTGCTGGGTTTGGTTTGCTAGTATTTTGTTGAGAATTTTTACATCTATATTTATAAGAGATATTGGTCTGTAGTTTTCTTGTGATGCCTTATCTGGCTTTGGTATCGAGCTAATGCTGGCCTCATAGAATGAGTTCTGTCTTCCTCTTTGGAAGAGTTTAAGAAGGAGTGGTGTTAATTCTTTAAATGTTTGATAAAACTCAGCCATGAAGCCATCTTTTTTTTTTTTAACCCTCACCCAAGGACATGCTTACTGATTTTAGAGAGAGGAAAAGGGAGGGAGAGAGAGATGGAGAGAAACATCGATCGGTTATGGAACCCGCAATCTAGGTATGTGCTCCAACCAGGAAATGAACCTGAGACCTTGTGGTTTACCGCTCGGTGCTCTAACCAACTAAGCCACGCCAGTCAGGGCCCATGGAGCCATCTTAACTCATTTTATTGCTGGTAAAATTAGGATCTGCTGTACTTTGAACTTACTTAAAGGTCTGTCCTTGCTCTATAATAAGCCAGGAGTTCAGAAGATAGTAAGCACCTGCTTCTGGGATTTGAGTCTTCCTCTCTCCTTAGGGGTCCTTGTGTTCTGAACCCCTCAGCAAGTTGCTAGGTTACCACTTAAAGGGACATGGTTCATTTGTATTCTCTGAATCCTGAGCAACTAAAGATTTGCTAACTTTTGCTGAGAAACTCCCTCAAAATATGACTTGAGTCAAAACATCAAGTGTGGGTTTGAAGACAACAGAAGTAAATAATTCTCCCAAGGCATATTTCTCTTGACGTGCTTGCCGCAGAAATTAATCTGTGTGTTTCATGGCAACGGGCGAACCTTTCCTTTTTAGAATACCTAACATTTTTGGAAATTAGCACCCATCAGTGTAAGTCTCTCCATTATTCAAGCAATCACTATTTTCTAGAACCTATAAGCCTTTGGGTTTTTTTTTTTCTTTTTACACATTCCTGTGATTAAAGAAAAGCCACTAAACTTTTTTCTCAAACTCTATTTTTGAATTTTCTGTATATTCGCAATTCTTTGAGGCTGAATAATCTTTTTCACATTCCATATGTAAAGAACAATTTGAACGACTTTTGCTAGTAGCTACCTCAGATTTCTGAATTGTTAAACACTTGGTGTTTTTTTCTTTTGCTCTCTTAAATAGCTGACATAGATCTGCCGAGATCATAATCCCAAGGTTAAATCCTCTTGGGAGTGTAACTGGGGCATCGGTTGTCTTCTGCTGATCCGTTAGATGCTGGCCTTGTTTTTTCTGTTCTGTGCTTCATACATACTTCATTGCATTCACTGTTAGTGTTTTTGGTACAGTGTGATTTAATGTGCTCTGTTAACTGTCCGAGGAATATATATTTTTTCCTCACTATATCCTTTTTTATTTCAACATCGTATATGCTTTGAATGTGTAAATGGGATTTCACTTCAGAGGCAACAGATATTTTCAGTTAAAGGTAACTTTTTTAAAAAGATTTTATTTATTTTTTAGAGAGAAGGGAAGGGAGAGAGAAAAAGAGGGAGAGGAACATCAATGTGTGCTTTCCTCTCACACGCCCCTCCACCGGGGGGCCTGGCCCGCAACCCAGGCACGTGCCCTGATTGGGAATCGAACCGGCAACCCTTTGGTTCGCAGGCCAGCACTGTATCCACTGAACCACACCAGCCAGGGCTAAAGTAACTTTTTTTTAGAATGAAGTATCATTTTATAATTTGCTTTTGAATGTGTCAGTTTCATAAGTTTGCATTTGTATAGACTAGCACCCAATAGAAATATATTGTAAGCTACATATGTAAATTTTCCAGTGGTTTTATTAAAAAAGTAAACAGAAATAGTTTACTTTCATAATATATTTAATTAATCCAAAATATCATTTCCACATTTACTCAATATAAAAAAATCACCGCGATGTTACATGCAGCGTGTACTTGGCCCTTACCACACATCTCAGAGTGATCTCTGTTTTCCTTGGGAGACGGGACTTGATCTGGGCTTAGGTTCCATAAATGTTTTAGTTAAAAAATAAATTTATGTGCTCAGTTACTCCAAACAAGTTTTCTGATGGCTGAATTGAGTATCAGTATTTAAATTTAAATTATTTAAAGTTAAATAAATTGAAAGTTAGTTACACTCTCATACTAGTCAGGCGCTCAGCAGGTACAAGTGCAGCTGCACTTTTCTGACAGTAGGGCAAGCTACACTGTGTCGCCCGTGACGGGGTTATTCTTGCATTCTGAAAGTCACAAACATCAGTTTTTCATCCCCGTGAGAGAGAAACGCCGATTGGCTGCCTCTCAGAGGCGCCCACTGGTGAACCCACCACCCACGCACGTGCCCTGACCGGGAATCAAACTGGTGACCTTCCGCTTTGCGGGACGATACCTGACCTCCTGAGCCACACCAGTCAGGGCAAAACCACTTCAGTTTCCCTTTCATTCTAGTCCCCTTGCTAGTTTTGACCAACGCCCTTAGGGCACTTCCCCGTTACCTAGGTGCTTCTGTGCCGACTGAGTATTGGTCCCTCCTTTTTATTTGCTCTGCTACAGGCAGCCCTGGAACTCGCCAGGGGTCCTAGCGCTTCACGTTGTCTCCCGAGATGCGGTTGGAGAAGAGGAAAATTGTTCAGGCTCACAGTGGAATCGATGCAGCGTGCATTCAGAGGCTCCTGTGTGTTTGGAGTTTGCTAGTAGTCAAGGAGGACCATGCCCTGCGTCTTGGTTTTATATTGAAAGAAAACATGGGCAAAGTGGCTCTTCGCAGGCGGTTGGGCAGGTTCAGTTTATACCTGCAAGTCTCTGTTTGACTTGCCAGGGAAGAGAGAGCCTAGAGTTGCCAGGTTTTTCAAGAGGAGCCCAGAAATCTAGATGGTTATATGAGTTGATCCAATTTTAAAAGGTTGGAAACTAACTCAATTTTACATTTAAAACACCACAAGGAATGAACAAACCATTTTCCTTAGGCTGGACTTGGCCTGTGGGTCACCAGTTTGTAGCGTCTGGTCGCACACAGACTGGTAATCGGCGTCGCTGGTCACAGGACTTGGACACAGAGCATGAGTTTGAGTCACAATCGCCAGCAGTCATGTCGCTCTGTATTGTTCCCCCTGCCTTTCTCGCACTTCCCTTTTGAAACACGTTCAGTGCTTCTGGGTTGGGTTGCAGTTAGTAGGTACGGATTAAAAGGATTGGTCATTGCTTACTAAATACATACATACTGTGAGAATCAAGTCTGCCACTGAGTGCAGTGATAATTACACTTTTCTTCTATATTAGGAGAAGTAGGACAAGGGATATTAATAGCATTTTTATTTTTTATTTGCTATATAAAATGTATAATTTACTGTGTATGATACTACGTACTAATAGCTATTTTACTATGTATCTTCTCTTTTATTATATACAATTTTATTATGTGTCAACTATTTTAAAAGCTTTTCAGGTATTAACTGATTCAGTGAATTCATATAAAAATACTTACTCAATGAGGTAAGTATCTTTGCTATCAACTCCATTTTAAAGGTGAGGAAATTGAGTGTAGAAAAATGAAGGAACTTATTCAAGACGACAGCCAGGAGGTAGGAGGGCCAGGACTTTAACCCTGACAGTTGGGTCCCAGAGACATACTCTTTCTTTTATCCCCCCACCTCCCCCAGTCCCCACGTAACCGTTCTGTATCCGTCCACACACTCTACCGATCCCCGCCCTGTGGCCTGGTTCTGTGAGGCAAGTGCTGCAGGCGCAGAATCGGAGCAGCCCTGGCCTCCAGAAGTTGGTGTTTTGGCTTTCTGCGAGAGCAAAAATGGAGATGTTGTAATCCCAGTTATCATAACGAAAAGACCTAATAATCTTTCATTTGTCTAGTTTTAAGAATAATACAATGAACACATGTATACTCTTTCTATAGATTCACCAATTATTAATATTTGGTCATATTTGCTTCTCTCTCTCTCCCCCTTCCCCACATTTGAGAATTAGTTCAAATGTTTCATATCTCCTAAGAACACAGGCGATATGCAGTCCTTTTTAAAAACTGTTCTGTAGAATTCTTAGCTAATGTTTTCAAGCTATTTGCAGTGATGCATAGAAAGAGATTGAATTTAATGGGCCAGGGTGTTAGACCTCGGGGATATGTAGAAATCTCACATGATTACAGGCTGTCCTCTTGGGCAGGGGTCACGAGCACAGAATGCTTGCAGGTGCCAGGTGGGAAGCAGGGACAAGTGAAGCAGCCTGACGGGGACTCTGCGGAGCTGGACAGTGTGGAAGCCCTTGCACTTCTTCAGTTGACTCTTGCCGTGCCAGAGAGAGAGAGTGAACGAGCGCGAGCCCAGGGTTTTCAAAAGAAGCCCAGAAATGTCATCTTTTTTATACAAATTCCGCCAATTTCAAAAGGCTAGCAATTAATTCGGTTTTGTTTTTAAAGCACAATGAGGAAGGGGCAAACCATGTCTACAGGCAGGCTTTGGCTCTCAGGTCACCCGTGTATAACTTCTGGTCTGAGATACACTGGTCTCCAGAGTTACTGCACACACAGCACCAGCTAGGGCAGCGTTCTGACCTTTTCAGTGCAGTGGGTCCTAATGAGTCTCTTTTCAGAATGCTTTTTTTATTTTTTAAGATTTTATTTATTTATTTATTTTAGAGAGAGGGGAAGGTAGGGAGAAAGAGAGGGAGAGGAACATTGATGTGTGAGAGAAATGTCAATTGGTTGCCTCTTGCACATGCCCCAGCTGGGGACCAGATCTGCAACCCAGGCCTGTGCCCTGACCAGGAAGTGAACCAGTGACCTTTCGCTTTATGGGACAACATCCAGCCAACACTGAGCCACACCAGCCAGGGCTCAGAATGATTTTTAAGTGAATAAAAAATGACATATGACTACAAAGAAAATCCATTGTGTTGACATATTATCAAAATATTTTTAAAAACCCAAATTGTGATGTATATGCCTGTTCACTTGCATAATTTTTAAATACTGTGAGGACAAGAGATATTTTGAGATAACTGTAACAACTATAAAGTAATATTAAAATACCTGATTTCTCCTGGTGGCCGGGTCACAGGTGCTGCTAACAATACTCTGCTTTGTTGCCCACATCCCTAATTGAAGGTAATGTTAGCTGTCACCCAGAAACTGCTGAAAACAGAGATGTCATTCCCCTCCCCCCGTGCACATTTAGTAACCCCAACAAATTGCAGGTTAAGAACCCTTGGTCCAAAATAGTCTGCACCCTTTACTTTTAGTAGCGTGAGGATAGCAGCATAGTGTTGTTCAGTGCACTGAAGCCAGCCGCCCTCTTACAGTTTATTTCTGTCTCTACAGTTAATTCTCCAGTTACTGAATTTGATTCTGTTTTTCTCTAGAACGTTACCATTTGTCTTACAAGATTGTGCGAACAGACAGTCGCCTGGTACGCAGCATTCTGACAGCCCATGGATTTCATGAAGTAAGCTCATTGGACTCCTCACCTGATCTGTCCAAAAGCTGAGAGTCCTGGCCACCTGACTCTCAGTTTCCACTGCCAGCTCCAGAAAGCACATGGGGCCCGTGCTTAGTGGTGATGCAGACTTTGCAAGGAGTTTCTGAGTGGATTTTCCACTTTCTCCTTGCAATACATGGAAAACATTTCCACAATTAAAAAAATTTTTTTCTTGCTATGCGTTTAGGCTTAGGCTGGAGGCAGAGTTGCCTATAAGGAATTGTTTGTTACCCATTTAAATTTCTTTGATTGCAAGCAACAGAAGCAGATTTGTAGAAGTGTACACCAGATGGCTAGCAGAATCAGAGGAAAAACTGAAAAGCCAGGCATTTGGAAGGAGAGAGACAGGACAGCTCCAGGGATCTGGGACCAGAATCTGCAGGCACTCCCTGTAGGCACTCCCTGGAAGTGACTCTACTCCATTCGTTGTCCGTGTGTTTTTCTTCATTCAAGAATCACGTTCTGGAGATAGAACGACTGGTCCAGCGTGGGTCATGGATTCACTCCATCGAGGAAGAGAGGGACAAGTGATTGGCAGGTCCTTTAAAACCAGAGTTATGTTATTTCCAAAGAAAATTTGGAAAATTTGGATGTTGATATCAAAAGAAACAGTAACGATGCTGAACAGACTCCACTGTGGGTGTTTTGACGCAGTTGCTAAAGGTCTGGTTGCCAGCTCCTTATCCTGGGTCAAGGTCTGAAGTAGACACTCTGAAGTTCCGAATACCAGTTTATAGCTTGTCATGTTGCTGTTTTATCTTTAGGGTTTGGTGTGGCACCTATCACATCATAGGCAAAGAACACATAATTGTGGAAAGAATGGACAAATGAATTCTTATAAATGAATGAATGAATGAATTCTAAGTTGGTTTGCTGTTATAAGTTTTCACTTCGATCAGTAGTTTATACCCAGCGTCTGCAAGCCTCTGAGAAGGGAGCTCTGGGATTGGGCCCTCTTCTCACGCACTAATATGCAAGAATATTAAGAGGCATTGTGGACTTCCTTAGAAGGATTAATTTGTTCTACTTTTTGTGTCTGAGACTTACCCAACTCTTCCATTCTTTAAATGTGATTATCCCCACGTTGTACGTACTACACTTCTGTCGTGCTAGGCTCACATACTAACTGGGCCACTCCTGGGAGTACTTTGTGGATGGGTCAAAGAGACTTTTCATCCAGGGTTCTTTCTGGAGAGGAGTTGTCTCTGACGGTTTTTATCTTGTCTGTTTATGTGCCCCCAGGTTCACCCAAGCAGCACTGACTATAACCTGATGTGGACAGGATCCCACCTCAAGCCCTTCTTACTTCGCACCCTCTCTGAAGTGCAAAAGGTTAATCACTTTCCCAGGTAATGCTTTTGTAGCTACTTTGCTCCATTTAAGGTACCTGACATTATCATAGATTTAAATGTAAAACCTAAAATCACACAGCTTCTAGAAGAAAACATAGGAGAAAAATCTTTATGACCTTGGATTAGGTAAAGATTTCTTAGATATAACAATATAAGTATAATCCATAAGAGAAAAAAAATGATACATTGGACTTCATCAAAATTTAAAATGTCTGTTCTTTGAAAAGACTAGCCAGAGACTGGGAGAAAATACCTGTAAAACATGTATCTGATAAAGAAAGACTTTATGTCTAGAATATATAATAAACTGTCAGAATGCAATAATGAACAGCCCTCTTTTTCAAAATGGGCAGAATATTTGGACAGATACTTCACCACAGAAGATACATGGGCGTCAGAAGATGCGCATGAAAATATGTTCGCTATCGACAGCCGTTAGTGGGATGCAGATTAAAACCACATGAGGTTCTGCCATGCACTAGAACACTGGAGTGGCTAAAGACAGAAAAACTAGACATGCCGAGTGCTGTCCAGGATGCAGTGTGACTGGAACACTAAATTTGTGGTGGTGGGAAATGCAAAACGGTGCAGCCACTTTGCATAACAATTCGGCATTTTCTTATAAAATTAAACATATACTTATGTGGTGGCTATAAAATGTGTCCACAAATCCCTTGACATTGCCTTCAGAAGACTGAGCTTAATTTTTCTGTTTTTAATGTGGGCTAGACTTAGTGACTGTCTTCTAAGGAATAGGATGTGGCCAAAGTGACACCGTGTCACTTCTGAGACCAGGTCATAAAAGACATGGCAGCTTCTTTTTTGCTGTTTCTTGGATCACTTGATCTGGGCAAAATCAGTTGTCATGTCAAGAAGGCACTCAGCTGGCCGCGTGGAGAGATGCAGGTGGAGGGAACTGAAGCCTCCTGCGGGCAGCCAGCCCCCGACAAGGGAGCTGGCGCTGTCGCATCAGTAGGTTCTCCTGCCGGGCGGGCCTGGCCTGCATCTGGCCTGGAACCTCACCGGGGCCCCCATGACAGAACTGCCTCGTTCTGCCACTCCCACTCTCCTGACCCACAGAAACTGTGTGAGACAGAGAATGTTTGTTTATTTTTCTTTTGCTGCTGTGTTTGGGGGTAACTTATTAGGCAGCAATAGATAACTAATACTACTTACTAAACCATCTTAGTAAAGCTAGCAATCCCACTTCTAGAGACATGAAAGTATATGTTCACACAAAAGCTTATAAAAACTTGTGTTCATAAAACCTGTACGCTGATGCTTCTAGTGACTTTATTCATAATCTTCAAGAACTGGAAGCAGCTCATATGTCCTTCAGTGGGTGGACGGATAAACAAACCGTGGTGCACCCAAACAGTGGATTACTGCTGAGCCCTAATAAAGAATGAAATACTGATACTTGCAACCACAACGATAAGTTTCAGTTGTGTGTTAGGTTCAGTGAAACAAGCCAGTCTCAGGAGGACACATACCATATAATTCCCTTTATTTGACTTTCTAGAAAAGGCAAAATTGTAGGGACAGAAAAGAGGTGGATGTTTGCCAGGGCCTGGTGGCGACAGGAAGGGTGGACCACAAGGGGCTCGAGGTAACTTTTTGGGATGTTGGAACTGTTCTGTCTCTTCATTGTGGTGGCGGCTGCATAACTGTGTGTGGTTATTCAAACTTACAGAATTATACAAACAGTATACCTCGATGAATAAATCTGACCAAAGAAATCCATTTCATGAAAAGGATTAATGAATCTTTGGGGTTGACAAAGGGATAGATTGGGGATCCGCTACTGTCCTCAGTAACGGCTCCAGAACTGTGGACTGTGAACTCTTTAGAATGTGGTAACACTGGAAAACCTCGGAGTCAGACTTTACTGAGATGGAAATGCTGTTACGATTTTAAGGTCATATGAACTAACCCGGAAGGACCGACTGTACAAAAACATCGTTCGAATGCAGCACACACACGGATTCAAGACTTTTCACATTCTCCCTCAGACCTTCCTGCTGCCCGCGGAGTACGCGGACTTCTGTAGTAAGTTTGACTCACAGTGTCCATCCCCAGCGACTGAACTCGGGGCCGACTCACCTCAACGGCTGCTTCAAGTCGGTAACCAATTGTGGTTTCTCAAATCCTTAAAAAAAAATTGTGTTTCTTTAGTAAAACAGCTGCAGAGATAACTTCAAAGCTGTTTTTATTCTGATTGCCTACCTGTATGTTTATTCTTAATATCGTTTATGTAAGGACACAATGATGGTGTAAATGTGCTCTTGTCTGGTACAACAGTCTCTTCTTCACTGACTAGACCTAGTGCACGTGTTAGGATGTATATTATCTCTGCATACATGTGCATCCTTTTTTGGTGTCTCTCCCATCACCTTGATTTCTGGACTTGCGTGACTTGTATTTTGTGGGGTAAAGTATCATGGATCTTTTGGTGTTTGGAGGTATCATTTAGTCTCACTCTTTTTCTTTGGAGTTCAGACTAACGGAAAAAATACACGGGGGAGCCAAATAGGGATCTAAATGTCAGCTGTATTGCTGGTAAAGCCAGCTAGGGACGTGTGGCCTGTGTCCAGGTGTTGGTGGGCTTCTTACTTCTTTTGCCTTGAAGTGAACTTACCTCCGCAGGTCTAAGCAGAGGAGATGGGCTATTTCAGGCTTTCCTTCGTGGGGCAGAGCCCGACTCAGCAGGCTCAGTGTGCAGACAGGGCGTGAGGCAGGCGTCTGTGACAGTTTAAACAGTAATAACACAAACAGCTAACACGGAATGAGCATTTCCTTTCTATGAGGCCCTCTTCTAACTGGTGTCGCCACTCTGAGGTAGGCACTGTTATTCCTAGTTTTACAGGTGAAGAGACTAAGGTGCAGAGAGGTGAAGGAACTTTCCATAAGTGGGGCAGCTTGCAGATGGCAGGATCAGGATGTTCAGCCTGGCCGCTGGGCGTCAGAGACCATGCTCAGCAGCGCTGCGCTCTCTGCCTGAAGGCGCCAGGTCGTGCGTGCACAGTGACCACTCCCGTGTCACCGGGGAGAGAAGTCGTGTCTGCGGGAGGGTCAGGGACAACACAGAGAGGACAGGCAGGCAGAGAGTTTTCCGAGAGAAAGACTGTTCCTATCTGAGGGTGGAGGAGGTGTGGAGAGAGGAAGAGAAAGCCCTCTCTAGACTTCCTGACTTTTGATACTTTTAACCAGTTGGACTTACGAGTCAGGTCTGGTCACCCAGTGGAGTGTTCATCTTCTGGGCTTTGGCCATCAGGGTCTGCCTCGGTGAGGGCATTTCACTCATGGCACGTGGTGCTCCCCTTGGGAGTACAGGTTGACAGTTTGGTGTTTGCCCACAGAGGACTCTGAAATGGGTCAGAATAGAGCATCAAATTAGACGAATTAAGTTAACCTCAGAGCTGCAGTGCACTCTAACTTGAAAATTTTTAGTTAAGAATTTTTGTTATGCAACTTTAGCCAACGTAATAACCCTCTGTACTTTAGCTTTCTTCTCCGTAAAAAGAGACTGTTACCGCATAACAATGCTTCAGCAACATGATGGCAGTTTAAAAGGGTTCCCAATAGGGATGACTCCTGTTGTTGGATTCCCGATGAAAAATGAAAGTCCAGAATAATTCCCTGTGAAAGACGAAAAGTTGAAAATTCCCTTTCTCCGCTTTGCTGTTGCTGATTCTGCTGTTTGGAATTCCCTACCCTTGGGAGGCAGGTGGAGGACGGGGGAAGCTTGTTCAGATGCTTGGATAGAGTTGGGGTCCCTCCATTGGTCCATGCCTCACCTTTCTCCCAGTAGCATTGCTTCTTCAGCAGTTATTCACACTTTTATACGTATGTGTTCTGCTTTTTAACTAAAACCAATTCCAAAGGCCAAAAGTACATACAGAATGAACTCAGCTGCTGCCCAGAGCCACCATGTTTAGCCCCGGGGCAGTTCTTACTGCAAAGGGTGTTCCTCAGTCCCCAAAACAAACCCCTCATTGCTGTCATCGCCACCCGAAGATCCCCGCGGGGACCACCCGTGTTTGCAGGAGAGGATGGACAGGGAAGGTGTGGTAGTCGGAGGGTCTTCTTGGTTTCAGTCTCGCCGGAATCCCAGTCCCTCTTTGCCAGTCACCCAGAGTTTGTGGCCTCTCAACTTAAAGCCACTGGGGAGAAGTCCAGCATCATTGGATTCGTTGTGTGTTTTTTTTTTAAACTATATTTTATTGATTATGCTGTTACAGTTGTCCCACTTTCCCCCCTTCTCGCCTCCCACCCCCTTACCCCCCGCTTTCCCCACCCTTTAGTTTTCGTCCATGGGTCATACACATAAGTCCTTCTGCTTCTGCCCTTCCTATACTATCCTTAACCTCCCCCTGTCTGTTGTCTACCTACCATTTATGCTACTTGTTCTGTGCCCCGTTCCCACCCTCTCCCCCTACCACGCCCCTGTTGATGTTCCTCCATACCTTATATAACTCCCTTTAACATTTCATACAATAAAGGCTGGGTGGTGATGAACTTCTTGAACTTGACCTTATCTGAGAAGCACTTTATCTGCCCTTCCATTCGAAATGAAAACTGCTGGATAGAGTATTCTTGGATGTAGGTCCTTGCCTTTCATGACCTGGAATACTTCTCTCCAGCCCCTTCTTGCCTGTAAGGTCTCTTTTGAGAAATCAGCTGACAGTCTTATGGGCATTCCTTTGTAGGTAACTGTCTCTTTTTCTCTTGCTGCTTCTAGGATCCTTTCCTTATTTTTGATCTTGGGTAATGTAATTATGATGTGTCTTGGTGTGTTCCTCTTTGGGTCCAATTTCTTTGGGACTCTCTGAACTTCCTGGACTTCCCAAAAGTCTATTTCTTTCATCAGCTTCGGGAAATTCTCCATCATTATGTGTTCAAATAAGTTTTCAATTCCTTGGATTTCTTCTTCTCCTTCTGGCAGCCCTATGATCCGTATGTTGGGCCGTTTACCGGTGTCCTGGAGGTTTCTGAGCCCCTCCTCCGTTTTTTGAATTCTTGTTTCTTTATTCTTTTCTGGTTGGATGTTTTATTCTTTCTGCTGGTCCACTCTGTTTATTTGAGTCCCAGTTTCCTTCTTATCCCTATTGGTTCCCTGCAGATCTCTCCTCATTTGTTCAAGCAATTTCGATAATTTTTCGTCAAATTCTGTGAGCATCCTTATTACTAGGGTTTTAAACTGTGCATCTGATAGGTTGTCTTATCTCTTTGGTCGGTTAGCTCTGGAGCTTTGATCTGTTCCTTTCTTTGGGCCATTTTTTCCTCTCGGTGCACCTGTTACTGTAAGGGGGGCGGAGCCTTGGGGTTCACCTGGGCAGGGAAACTCAGGGTCACTGTGTTGTGACGTAGCCTGTGGGGGCGGGACCTGAGAGCACAATGGCGCCTGCTCCGCTCTCTGCACCCACACCGCCTCCTGCAAGCAATTCAAGCCCCTCTGCGCTGGCTCGGGGGGTTCGCTCTGGGGTCAGTGGACGGGCTGCACAGCTCCAATCCCCCGTGGGTCTCCCCAGCGAACTCTCCTGTGAGGGCGGGAGTTCCTCCCGCCGCCGACTCCACCCCCACAGGTGCTCTCAATCTGCGCAGATGGGTTGTGCCCTGTTTTCTCTCCTGGTCCGTCTGCCCGCGAATGCGGACCTGCCCGGTCCACCAGTCTCGGCCCACTGGGTCCAGATGAGCCGGGCGCTGATCGCGCTTAGGTCAGGCACTCCTATCTCAGTGTGCTGCAGCCCCGCGGGAACCGCCCCTCCAACCGTGGACCTGCCGTCTGCTCACCAGCTCGCCCGCCGCAGGGTCGTCTAGCGCTCTCCCTCTGCCCTGCTCCTCCCGGCTCACCAGACTGGATGAATGTATCTTCTTTAATTCCTTGGTTGTTGGACTTCCTCTCAATTCGATTTTCTGTCAGATCTGGCTGTTTTTGGTTGTGTAAATTTCTGATTTTTTCTTTGGTTGTGCGAGGCGGCACGGCGCATTCACCTCTGCCGCCATCTTAGGAAGTCTCTCGTTGTGTTGTTATATTTATGTGTTAGGGAGAAACCCATCTATTCCTGCCACTTCCTCTTTCAAGGGAACAGTCCCCTTCTTCGGAAAGTCTAATGTAAGTTCTCTTCTTTTCCTGTTGTATCCACCGCATATGTTACAACTTGCAGTTTTGTTTTCTCCATGACTTTTGTGTTTGACCCTCCAGTGCGTGCTCGAGTGTGTGCAGTGGGAGGGTTTTGAGAAGGAGAGGGAGGTGAGCAGGTTGGTCTTTATGAAAATAGAACTGTGTGGAATGAACTTTGAAAGTTATTGAAAATTCTTTGAAGGTTATTGAGTCGTCCAGACAAGAAGTGCAGGTGGATTGAACTAGGTAGCCGCATGGAAAGAACGATGGAGTGAATAAGTATTACTAACTGGCTCCGAGCAGTGAGGCAGGGGTCAAAGATATCTCCAAAGGTGTGAGCCTGAGCAGCTAGGAAGATCAAGTCTCTATCCAGAGAGTGTAACCAGGAACGCCAGGGGTGTTAAAGCGGAAGATTGTTGAATTTTGGACCAGGTTTGGATTCGAGGTGCCTACAGATATCCATGTCCTGATGTTTTGCAGGCAATTGTAAAATTATGATTTTGTTTCATCCTCTCACTGAAGAGAGGAAATGGTGAAAAAATATATTATGTAGTATTTGCTGTAATTTTGCTGTCTGCTCCTTCTCTCTTTCCCCTCCTCCCTCTTTTTTTCTCTTTTCCTCCTCCTCCCTTCTATTCCCCCTCCCTCCCTCTTTTGGTCTCTGTATCTGTTCTTGTTTAATTTTTAAGCCTAGTCCAAAAATATAGGTTATTTTAGCTGCTGCCCTCCACTTAGAAATTTGGAAAATTCTTTGGGTACCTGAGTAGATAACCATTGTTGAAATTTAAGTTGATAAACTCATGTCCCTTTCTTTCTCTTTGTTTCTCTCTCCCACTTTCTATCTCCCAATGTTTTGAGCAGATTCATATTCAAAGGATCGGGGACCTTGGATAGTAAAACCTGTGGCCTCCTCTAGGGGGCGGGGCGTCTACCTGATCAACAATGTAAGTATCCAGCACAGCCTCTCTCCTTTCTGTTCTTCCCTCTCACCCTTTGTTCTAGCTACCAACGTGGTTCCTTGTCATTAAGAGCAGGCGTTCCCTTCCAAAATCTGCATTCAGAAGTGTGCGCTGAGGGTAGGTCTGGGTTGTCTGTCGGCTCTAACTTCCTTCCATAACAGTTACTCTGGCTGAAAAGTGACTTGATCCAATTCGCGGGGGAGGGCAGCCTTTGGTGTCAGCAGAGCAGAGGTCTCTTTTCTGCTCTCAGCATAATGTCATGTTAGTTCCTCAGCACTAAGCATGAATTAATAGCATAAACATTTAGTTTCCATTGTGAGCGGAGCTGTGGGATCCTGCCTTCAAGGCCGCCAAGGAAAGTAACCCAGACCCGTCTGGGGCCTTGTTGCCCTCTCCTCCCTTCCTCCCTCCTAGCCTCCTCTTCATCCTCCTCATCCTCCTGCTTTCTTTCAGAAGCCATCAGTATCTTAATGCTTTGCAAAATGGTCGTTAAAAGTTGTTTTTAAGTCAAAAACATACATGGAATAAATAAAATATCCTAACCGCAGTCTCACTCCCTAGACTTAGAATAGTAGTTAGTAACCTAATATAATTGAATTGTTTCTTCTTTTCTCAACTCTGCATTGTATTTGTTAATTCCCGGTTTGCTATTTATTGTACTGATATCATATCCTTCCCTCCCTTCCACCTTGTACCTCTAGGTTGGATAACTTTTTATTGTTTTTATATTTTAAAGATTTTTAAACATTTACATTCTCTTCAATAACTATGATTCAGTTTCTCTGCTTTATGTAAAAGTTGCGTAAAAAACTTAATAGAAACTTTACTGCATGGAATTCTGAAATTTAACCAACATTTCAGTCTGGGTCTTTGTAAAAAGTTCTCCTTTCTTTGGTCAGCCATTTTCATGTGGCAACTAGTATTATTCCTTAGTTCAGGGAAAATGATCCTTTTCTTTGTCTTTGTTTCTGCTTCTAGAACTCTTTGTGAGGAAGTCTGGGTCTTTCCTTCATGTTAGCTTTTCTCACTTTAAATTCTCTTTCTTTCCACTGTCTTTATCTTCCGGACCTCCAGTTTGAGCTCTGCCCGTTTATTTGTTCCGTTTGCTGTGTTTCTCTGTTGGCTGTCGTCGTTTGCAGAACCTGATTTTCTGATTTGCTTTCTTGTAAACAGCCAGCCGTCGCTTAATGGATGCAGTTCACCTGTTGGTCTTTCTGAAGATGCCAGTTGATAGTTTATAAAAGTTCTCCTCTGTTTTATAAATTTTCTCAGGGATCGTCTTTTCTGTCTATTGGGTTTTCTCAACTTCAGTGCCTGTAGGTGTGTTGAGTCACGTTTATGCACAAGAGACTAGACTGATGGAGATTGACGGCTGGCCTGAGTTCCTCCTGCGGTTGTGTGGGACAGATTCCCTAGGAGCCTCTGCGTGGACGGCAGGCTGTCTGAGGTTTGCACCAGGTCAAAGCATGCTGACTGTCAGGCTGCACCTGCGGTGGGCGTGAGTCGGGAGGAGCACGCCTCCTCCTTCCCCCTTGCCAAAGCAGGGCGGGCCTGACCGTGAAGACAGAGGAAGATTTGGTGATTCCTCTTTGGATCAGGGCTACCTTTCCTCTCTTTCCCCTTAGCATGTTGGGGGATAGCATGGCCTCAAGTTCCACTCTTTCAGATCCCTGCACTCGTAGGAGACGTCCTCCCCAGCGTCATGGTTAGGTGCTACCCAGAGGGCAAAGCTTTGGGTATCGGAGAAGGCTCTTTAGGCTCTTTGGCCTCGTGCTTTCAAATGCTGTGTGTTAATTACTTATGTGACTCTGGTCCCTTGACCCACTCCTGCTCCTGTTGGTTCACTACCAGCTTGGGACTTCTCAGAGGCCTCCTTGGGAAGATCACACTCACCTCTGATATGCTGGGCAGGGGCTGTCTCTGCTCTCTTTTCTCAACCTGACTCCACCTACTTTCCACCTGACAGGATCTCCTTACACTTTTACCTGTTGTCGGCTCCTTTAATGGCTTCTAACCTTGTTATCATTTCATTCTTTTAGAAAGTATCTTCCGCCCTGGCTAGTGTAGCTCAGTGGATTGAGCGCGGGCTGGGAACCAAATGATCCCAGTTCGATTCCCAGTCAGGGCACATGCCTGGGTTGCAGGCCAGGTCCCCAGTGGGGAGTGTGTGAGAGGCAACCACACATTGATGTTTCTCTCCCTCTCTTCTTCCCTTCCCCTCTCTCTAAAATAAATAAATAAAATCTTTAAAAAAAAAAAAAAAAAAAAAGAAAGTATCTTCCCTGTCCTTCTAGTGGGACTCTGGGAGGGAGGAGGGGGAGGTAGATGTGTTGTGTGTGTGCTCAGTACTTCATTTTAAATTCCCCTAGTCTCTTTCCATAAAATCTGAGCTATTTCCTATACGTGCAGAGACTCACTCACTGACAGGTCTTTCACAGTGAAAAATCCGTAAATTCAGTCTGGACTAAAAACTGCATTATAAACACTGATGGCCAGGCCTTTTGTGCTGAAGATATGTAGGATCTGGTTCTGAAACGGCAAGTATTAGAGTCCTGGCCCCAGCTACAAGTCCTGTGACCTGGCCCCGAGGCACCCGGGAAGCCCCGGACCCTGGGTGTCTTGTGACAGAAGGCCCTGGTCAGATCTCTTGTCTTGTCTCTGTTCTGACCTTGGTGTGAAGGCTCCTGTCCAACAGCTTTTCCTTCAGCTCCACGCCAGGAGCTCCAGCGTTGTTTGAATCTCATAGACGGCACTAGCTTGGATTTGGGTTTTGGCTGCCAAATGGAATTGCTATTGAAAGTCAGTGGTGGTACGAGTTTGCTTTTTACTTTCTTAGACATGAGTCAAGATGAATAGGGTCTATTCCCAGCTTATCTGGGGCTTTTTTCTTTCAGAATGCTCTTTTGCCCTAGTGATTTGTTATTTTAAAACGAACATCATAAAGAATAAAAAAGTTAAACTTTCCTCGGCGGGGCTGAGAACCTTGTGCCCTGACTCTTCTCTGGATGCTGAGCCTCATAAAAGGGGTGACAAGTCTTTAGAGAATGTGTTTGGCAGGCGGTCCTCCCTCCCACCTCTCCCTGGGCTGAATCCCTGGAGACCCCCTGCATAGATCAAAGTACTTGGCTGGACCCTTGGCCCTCCTTTGGAATGAGTTTGATTCTTTGAGGTATTTGGTGGAGGTGCCAGACAGAAGCCTGGGAAGATGCCAGCAGGCACTAGGGGAGCTGGCAACATGTGGACATAATGGGAAGATAGTCCCATCTTAATCCAAAACTGGAATTTTATCACCTTTTACCCAGACCTAGGAACCATGTAGTTAATACTCTTCTCTCTCTCCTTAGACACAAGGCCTAACCATCTCCTCTTTTCCATACCTGGATCCTTTCCCATGGAATATGTGACTTGTTAGCCAACTGGATGAAGTAACTCTTTCCAAGGCTGCTGCCTGCTTTCCTTTTAGATTTCAGGCGGAGGGAGGGGGTGCTCCAGCGCAGGGTCTGTGAGCAGAGCTCTGTGAGTGGGCGAGGGATGCCGCGGGGGCGGAGCGAGGTGTGGGGGCCAAGGGAAAACATCATCCCTGTCTTCCTGCCGGCGTGAGAGGGCCTCTCATTAAACATTCCCAATAATAGGCCTAACCTTTTGGAAAAATCTGCAAATAGCAACTTTTACCATTACGAGAACAGGATAAAGGATAGAAAAAACATTACTTTTATGTAATACTGGACAGCTAAGTGTGAGCCCCTACAGATGGAAGCATCTCGGCCGATTGGCTGACATGCCTTTTAATAATGTGCTCCTTAACTCTAGAAATACCTCATAAAGGAGCAGAGCGGTGTCTGAGCCAGCTCCTTCAGTAACCATGACTAAACGCCACATTTTCCCAATTGAGTGTGTTCAGATGGAGAAGAGGAAAGGTCTGGTGCTTTCTGACCAGGGCGTGAGTTTGATTATAGAGTCACGTTTAGTCGTTCTCTCTCACACACTGTTCATAGTAAATGTAATATTACTATTTCCCTGAGGTTTCAGAGTGTCAGATGTATTTAAGTCACTCTGTTCACTCTTACACTCGGGAATATAACTCTGCACAGCTCTCTTGTTTCTGTTTGTTTATATGTTGTTATCTTATGTGTTTCTATTTCTTCTCGTTCAGCCAATATTTAGGGAGCGCCTGCTGTGTGGCAGAGCTTTTGAGGAAGAGGGACTATCTCCTAATTCTTAGGGATCTTCGTTACAACTCAGTGCATGCTCTGAGTGCAGTGGCATGTGGCATGCTGTA
Source organism: Micronycteris hirsuta (assembly GCA_004026765.1). NCBI lineage: Eukaryota > Metazoa > Chordata > Mammalia > Chiroptera > Phyllostomidae > Micronycteris > Micronycteris hirsuta. Next base: position 87,115 of record PVJI01001089.1, read on the forward strand.
TGAATGCTGTTGAGTTATGGGAATTAATAAATAGAACCACATACACACTATTGAGTTTGCGGTAATAATAGCAACCAGCATTTCTTGAGCCTTTACTATGTGCCTACAACTGTGCCCTCTAAATATTATCTCGTTTAGTTTTTGTAAGAACCCTATGAGGTCATTACTATTATTTCCTTAATAAGTGGCAGAGTCAACATTGTAACTCAGGTCTAGCTGATTCCAGAACATACACTCCTAACCAGTGTACCATTCTACCGTGCAATGATCTAATAGACACCATGAGCTCTAATCTTAAAGTCCAATTAGAAAAATGGGTGTTTCCAACTTTGCCAACAATTTAGATTTGCATACTTTGGAGGGGAATTTGAGCTTGGAATTGAAATCATTTAAGATGAATTAATTGGGGATCAATGAAAAGGAAACAGGCTTGAAGATAGGAAAAAGCCCTCGTTAGTTGTTTATCAGTATAGAGCCGTATACAAAGAAACTCTACCGAAACCATTCTTTTCTTCTCTGAGCTTACAATTTAACTCCTAATGCAGATAAAAATGAGAGGTACAGACTATGGAACAAATAATGCAAGAGATTGTGTTATGCATAACTGAGAGGACAAATATGTGTGATGAAGAAGGAAAGAAGAGGAAGTGGCCGTGGACATTAGACGTGTCATGGAGTGAGGGCCACTCTGAGCGTATTCTCTGGTCCGGAGGAAAGCTGAGTAGCCGCACGTCTGCTGTAGCCTATAGGGGTTCCTCACTTGGAAGAGAGCTACGGTGGTTTAATTTTAGTTTTGGAGCACAGCCTGCAGTTGGCTGCTTTGAACTATGTGATTGTATTAATTCTTGCTAGGCTTACTCAGAATGGAGATAGTACTGCTTGTGAGAAAATGATCAAGAAATGTGCGGGAGTCAGGAAATGGCACGGGTGACCGAGTCCACGAGCGTGAATCAGTGCTGGTGTCATGGTGCCATGTGTGGCACAGGTTGTGAAAGTTGTGTTCTAAGTTGGAGATCGCCAGCGTGGGAACTGAGGGGGGAATCTCATTATCCAGACTCTGGAGTTGCTCATCGTGGTTGTATGTATGTGATGCGTCACAGAATCATCCCTATCTTATGATAAGTGCAGTATTTGGGATAGAAAATGCATTCTTGTAGAGAAAAACTTTTGAATTTGGGGGACAGTTATTTTTAGTTCAGAACTGTGGAGAAAGGTGTGAGGAGTGCTGGAGAGGGAAGCCTCGGAGGCGGGCCGCCTGGGTTCGGGCCGCGTCTGTCGCTGAGCGGTTGTGTGGCTTCGAGCAGGCCTGGCCCTCTCTGCCTCTCCTCGGCTCTCACGTTTGGGCGGTGGTGCACCTGCCTCACGGGGTCAGGGGAGGGTTAAATGAGATGATACTTGTGAAGAATTAGAACAACGCATAGCAACTCTTCTGTACATTTATTACATTTTATATTTCGCTGCAGATGTTAATAGTGATTTCGGTTGCTGCTACTGTAGCTGTCATTGTCACAGGTATCATGATAGCCACTTCCCTCTTGGAGTTCTTTATCCTATGTGGATTGTGGTGGCTTCCAGCTGACTTCTGTCTTAGCATAATCTCACATAGAGTTGCTCTATTTCAGATATTTTAATCTTACTATTTACTTAAGACTCTGCAGTAATTTCCTGCTTCCCACCATGTCCAATCTAAACACCCCTTGCCAGGGGTTCAGATCCCTTTGCCAACGGGGTCCCTCCCTCCTAGTTGTCTGACCATATCTTTCATTATTTCTCAGTTCAGTCCTTCAGCCCCAGGTCAGTGAACCAGCCCAGTGTCCGTTCTGCTGGGTTCTGCACACGCCGTCTTCCACGGCGGCCTCCTTTCCTCTCCGCCACGTGCTTAGTTTGCGATGCTCACCTTTGCACCTACGCTTTCAGGACAAGCCTTCCCTGACTGGTCCCACTCAACTGGTCTGCCCTCCACCTTGCACCCTCACATCTTCCACTTGCAGATCTGCAGCTTTGTGTTCTTCTAAGTTATATATTTTGTCATCCTTCCACCTAAATATTAAACTCTTCGGGTGTAGGGATTGGGCTCCAAGGTCAGGGATGATATCTGTTCACTGTATTCCCCAGTGCCTTATAAAGTATCCAGCAATACTCATAATTATTTATTGTAAAAACAACTCTTTTTCTCATCGAAAAAAATTTAAACCGTCTAGTTCCATCTTTACATACAGTGGCATAGCAAGCCCCCGTGAGTGAATCAGTGAACATCCATCCCATTTCACAGGGGAAGGATCTGTGAATTCTCTAAGCAACTTGATGAAAGCCTTCACTTTAGAGTAATGGTAGTATTTTAAAATTTGCATCGTCTTTACATTTGGGAGAAAGCAATTTTTTATTAAGTAGCTTATATTTTCTTGGCATGTAACTACTTAATATCATGTATACAAATCTCTAAAGCTACTTAGGCTGTATTTATTATGTGACAGATGCTGTGTAATTTATTTTTCCCCCTGTTGTAATTGGATACCTTCAGTGTTTATGGAAGTGGTGTGTTATGTGGCCAGTGGAATATCTGGGTGGCTTGGAGGAAAACTGAGAGTTTTAGTTTTCTACATTATCATTTCTAAAAGATTAAGAACTTTGTTCTTGTATGGTAAGCGAGGGTCCCTTTGCATTTCTGTCCTTTCATTCTTTTTCTTTACTTAATAGCCAAACCAGATTTCCCTGGAAGAGAACATCCTGGTCTCCCGTTACATTAGCAACCCCCTGCTCATAGACGGTGAGTTGCGCCTAGGCCCTTGACTGGGTTGGGTCAGAGCTTGCTACTTTTTTTTTTTTTGTTCGCCACCCCAAGTCACGTCTCCTCCCATCGTTTATCCCTGCGGTACCTCCCCTCACCCCCTTTCCCTCTGGTAATCACCATACAATCTCTTGCTCAATGTTTTAACATTCTCATAGTCTTCACCGGTCAGCCTTTATTAAGCTAGGGTGAAAGTCTCGGCAACTGTGGCTTTAGAGCTGAGACTGGTTTCTTACTTGCCTCATTGGATTATTTTGAAGATGAAAGGAGATAATTTTTTAAAAGTGACTCATGGGTTACATAGTAACAAATATATCTGAAAACTGTACAATGCATATATATAAATTCTCTCATTTTATCTGTATATATACACATATATGAAATGTCTATTTATCCTCTACAACAAGGTGTGTGGGCAGTGTGTATTTTGTGGGAGGAGGAGGGCTATTCTTTCTTTCATGTTCTTTGTTACATTGTCCTGTTCATTCTGTAACAGAAAACAGATGACCTTAGTTTTTCCTGTGAATTGAATTTTTTCCTAGATTTCAAGTTTGACGTGCGCCTCTATGTGCTCGTGACTTCCTACGACCCTCTTGTCATCTATCTCTACGAAGAAGGGCTGGCCAGGTGAGAGACGTGTGTGGGGGCGGTGTTTGTTAGAGTGGACCCTTAACGAGTGTGTAACTGTCAGTCTTTTTCTTTCTGTTAAGTCAACTCAGGAAAATAGGTGTGCCCAGATGGTCTTCAGGTTACTTTACAGCCCCGTTTGCATATACATACACATGTGTGTACAAGTGTGTGTATGTAAACACACACCTTTTCCAGCAGCAATCCAGGATCACGCTGTGTTTTCAGGAAATGGCAGTTGTGAAGACCCTAGGGTAGTAAAATGATGTGTCATTGCTCTTCAGGACTGATCTAGGAAGACTAAAAAACCCCACATGCATCTGTTATATTCCAGACATTTATTTTAATGCCCACGGTAGCCTAATAGTTGGTGCGTTTTTGCAGCTGAGGAAGCTGAGGGTTAGAGAGGGAAGGGGACTCGAAGTCACTTTCTGGAGATATCCCAGTGGGTTGGCAGTGGAGCAGGAGTTTGAGCTCATGGACCCGACTACAGAGCTCAAGGCCTGAGCTATTTCATGCCCTCTTGTATATAGGAGGCATTAGCTGCTTTTTTTTTTTCCACCTGCAAGTAATAAACTTTACCTTGGTTATATTATTCTGTTTTCTTGAAGTCTTTTTTAGGTTTTATGGTAATGTGACTTATAAAATTAAGTTCAGGTTATAATAATTTGAAGTTTTTTTTCCCATAACCAGATAATTTTAGAGGTGGCAGGGTTTTCATAGACCCTTTAAAATGTTTAAGACAAGTACATGGCCATGGCCAGGTAGCTCCGTTGGTTAGAGTGGCCTCCTGATGCACCAAGGGTGCAGGTTCAGTCCCCGGTCAGGCCACATACAAGAATCAACCAATGAGTGCCTAGATGAGTGGAACAACAAATAAATTGACGTTTTTTTCTCTTTCCCTCCCTCCCTCCCTCTTTCTCTAAAATCAATCAATAAATACTTCTAAAAATAAGTACATAACTTTGCTTATGTTCTTCCTCCTATAAAACTAATTCATAAAACTTACCTATCTATCTGTCTATCCATCTATCTACACAGGGGTGGGCAAAAGTAGGTTTACAATGGTTCATATGGAAGAAGACATGCAGATTATGAATATTGCAGTACCTTTATTAACTCAAAAGAATAAACTAGGTTTATAGTTGCTTTTATAGAAAATAATACAATGATTAATAATAATACACGAATAAACTGTTTTGTGTACCTACTTTTCCCTACCCCGTGTGTGTGTGTCTGTGTGTGTACCAGCTGGCCTTCCCTGAGGTTCCTTCTGTGCATAGTGGCTTTGTGAAACCTAGCAGTTTAGAAGGTAGTCTGCAATCTGTGAGCAGTCAGAACAAGCTAAAAAGCTTAGTCTGTGTGTGTGATTTTTTATTTTTTTATTTCTTTAAAGATTTTATTTATTTATTTTTAGAGAGAGGGGAAGGGAGGGAGACAGGGAGGGAGAGAAAGAACAATGTATGGTTGCCTCTCACATGGTCCTCACTGGGGACCCGGCCCGCAACTCAGGCATGTGCCCTGACTGGGAATCGAACCAGGACCCTCTGGTTCCCAGCCCGCACTCAATCCACTGAACTACACCAGCCAGGGCTGTGTGTGTTATTTTTTAAAATGCACTTCAAAAATGGGAAATGGAATGGTTAAAGAAGCCCCCTACTTAATATAGGTGCTTTGACACATTTTCTTGTACTCTGACAACTATTATTTTAGAATGGCGTTTTAATTATTCCACATTGTTAAATTTTTCGATGTGTCCTTTGACACGATCTGAGGGTGAGAGCAGGCTGACCTGACTCTGGCTGGTTGAGCTGTGTCTTCCCTTCACCCCTAGGTGGCAGCGACACCACGTATAAGCCCTGTCATATTCTCACTAAGATTTGTGAGTTTGAGTCCTAGGGACTTTGGAGGCTACGGGACCTCCCTAGATCTGGCCTCTCGTTCCTTGAAAATTGTCCATTGAACTAAAAAAGAGTCTGGAAGCTGTGGCTAGAAATAAATGATAAAGATTTGTTTAAGGGTCTTAGATTTTGCAAACCAGAAACACAGCTAGGCAAAAACCTAGAAATATTCCAAAGAAGAAAGGTAAAAGTTCTTAGAGTGAAAAATACGCTCTCGAGAACGACCAGTCCTGCATTTTTAGCCCTAGAATTGGTCCAGGATGGTTATCTGTCAGCTGTCAGGCGGCCTGGATGACGGATGCCAGGTGGTGTAGAAGACGGAAGGTCTGGTCACATCCAGGGTTCCAGATGACGGCTGTCAGGTGGTCTGGGTACACGAGTCGCTCTGGGGGGTAACCAGAAGGTTATCTGGAGGTCTGGGGTAGGTGCAGATGTATATGAGGGCATTGATGCAGGACTGCAAAGTTCAAAAAGTTTAATTTCCCAGGCCAGTTAGGACAAGGGTAGAATCTTTCCTCACACCTCAACTGTCACAACGTTGTTAATTTTTGCAGCTTGGTTAAAGTGACTTCATTTTATACATTCTTTGTCTTTACTCTTCCCTTAAAATCGAGGAGGGGAAAAACTAAAAACGTTTCTCAGTTTTCAGGTAAAGGGCTGAACCAGGCAGGCCCTTTGTCCCACACTGACTGTCAGCTCTGAGCAGACCTGCAGGGAAGGAGTTTTCTGTAACATCCGCAGGTGCACATGCTCTCAGACTTTGGAGTATAGGTTTAAAGGTCAAGTCCCCTACTATCTAGAATGAAAAGAAGGGAACATGTGCCCCTTACGCCCCTTATGCCACCAGACGCTCAGGTGGATAAGGTGCCGAGGTTGTCAGTCTTGTAACCTGAGATATCCGAGTGTTCTCTTGTGTGTCCCCAGCTTTTCTCCTCCCCCACCCTCCCCTCATCCTCCTCGCAGCTCGTTCCCTTTCCTTCGCAGGAGAGGCGCGTCCTGCCACAGCTGGACTTCTTGAATATGGCAAAGACCCCCAGGTTGCAAGGGTGTCATACCAACGTGTTTTGCATGTTATGTCAGAGACATTTTGCCCACAGCATTAATAGCCCTCGCTGTTGGTAAAATCTGGCATCGTTTTAAGACCTCGATGGTTCAGACACAAATTGAGAGCAATACCGGTATTTGTTATACAATATATTACAGCCCCAGCTGGTGTGGCCCAGTGGATTGAGCGCCGGCCTGCGAACCAAAGAGTCAGGCAGTACAATTCCCAGTCGGAGCACATGCCTGGGTTGAGGGCCAGGTCCCCTATGGGGGGCGAGCCATGCAAGAGGGAACCACACACTGGTGTTTCTGCCTCTCTCTTTCTCCCTTCCTTCCCTCTCTCTAAATAAGATAAAATCTTAAAAGGAAAAAAAGAATATACTGCAGATAAGCATGTGCTTTGGCTACTCGGTGTACATCAGAAGTTAGAATCCACTGAATTGAATAACTTCTCTTGCCTCCACTGGAAGTGAGTATATATACAAGGGCGGGCAGAAGTGTGTTTACAGTTCCGAGTCCGTGAAACGGTGTATTGTTGTATTATTTATTTGTATTACAATTGTGAACCTACTTTTGCCCACCCCTGTATGTTTTAAATGCATGCTTTTTCTCAGAATAATTTGGAGAATAGCTTTTCTAAGCACTCAGGCCAGGTTGAACCAAGAAATACGAATTTTCAGGGCTTTGTCTCAGTTTATCTAAAAGTACAGATGAATGTAAAAGCTTGACAAGAGCGCAGCGCCTGATGACAGGCTGTGCGCCGAGCCCCATGAGGGCACGCTGCTGTACGCGCCGACTCCCACGTGCCTCTCTGTCCCGCGTCTTAACTCACTGTGTGCCTTGTTAGTCGTGGGCTTCTCTCTAATCCGTAGGATCTGCTCGGCTTGTCATTACGTTCAACAATAGTCTACAGCATCTCGGGATCTGTGGCCTCCAGTCATCCCCGGTCACGTGTGTTGTATGTAGACATTTCTAAAGATGATCAGTTGGGATGAGATCACTAAGCCATTTTACTTCGAGGCTCAACAGGAAAACCATAATCTTTTCTAAATAGACAGAACTGGCAGCAAAGAGAGTTGGTTTCCTTCTTGGGAAACGAACGGCCTGATCCCGTATCACTTCTTCCTGTTTTGGACCTCAAATTAAAGCTTAGGTGACAGAAAGATTAAGTCCATTTCGTAAGACAGTTTGTGAAATAAGTATTTTGCGTAGATTTTTTACCTTCTTAAAGTTACTGAAGAAAAGTTCCTAAATAGTTTGTTTCTATATTAATAATTTCAGTTGCTTTTATTAACATAGGAAATAGAAAAACTGTCATTATTTTCTTATACGTGGGCAAAATGTCAAGGCATTTAAAAAATTCATCTTTCTGGTGTTTGGGTCCAGCATTTTGCCCTACAGGTCCACGCTGCCTTGGAGTTTCATGTGTGTGCTGCTGCTTTGCACCAGCAGGGGGCACTCACTTTCCAGGGAGGGCTGGCCTTCTCTACCAAAATGGTGTAGATTCTTTTTCCTCTCAGAGGTGGAATCCAAAAAGACTTCATCCTGGATTTTACAGTTTTAGGTGGATCCAGTATGTGGTATAAATGATTTGACGGGGCCTTTTTTGTGACGGAGCTAACAGCCAAATTTTCAGTGAAATAGGAAAAATAAAAAGTTAAAAAAATTAAAATGGAGCTGAAAACCAAATGTGTTGTCAGAGTCCCAGGGATAGGTAGCGCTAGCAACTGGGTGCAGTGAAGGTGCCCCCTCCCCGGGGAACAGGAGAGACCAGCCCACGCTCCGGGAGTGGGAGGAGAGGCCCCGAGGAGCCCCGCGGGGACTGCTGTGTTTCTGTGGCAGCCATGTTAATTCAGTGGGAACTTAGAAAAGACCCCAAAGCATTTGTAATGCCTTTCCCTCCCCCCCACCCCTTCTTCAGTAGCCTTCCTTGCTAATTAACACTGGCTCCGCAGGGATATTTACCTTTTCTCTGCTAGATTCCTGTGGTTTTGAAAGAATTCAGGTACTTGCTGGTTGCCAAGGAATTCATATTACCTCACAGGCTGTACACTGTCCAGAATCTGCCACAGCAGCAAGAAGGGGGAAGAGACACCAGCGAGGGGGAGAACCCTCTCCAGCGCTCATTGTCACCCTCTCTGGCAGGCCCCCGCTGTTTGTGAAGCTTGAGTCATTTCTGGCTCTGAAGCCAGGGGATCAGGCTGGTAATCCCCTCCCAGACGGCTCGGTAGGGCGCTGCCGAGTCATTGCAGCGCTTGGCAGTCTCGGGGCTGCAGCTGGTTGACAGCAGATCAGAGAGCTCTGGGCCTCTTGTTCTCTTCCATGAGATTTTTCTGGGTCAGGCGAGGATGGAACCCAGTGGCTCCTGCAGGGCTGCCTGAGGTGCTATCTCTTCACCCGCAGGCCTTTTGGCTCCGAATGGCTGCACCTGCTGCAAGACAAGTCAGGTGCTGGGGTTTCTCCTCGGGGTCTGGCCTCCGCTCTTCTTTGTGCGTTTGTAGTGAGTGTTTGTCAGGATATGTAACTATCAGGGGTGGCCAGCTCTCCCACATCTAGACTACGACTGACTCCAGCTCGTACTCTTAGAAGAACAACATCGTTTTTGAATGGGGGAGAGAGTCAAAAAGATCTCCCTCCCTGTGCTTTCCTTCCCTGTCGGTTCCATATCAGTCAGGTTCCTGGAACGGGCAGCTCAGGTGCAGTTGCAGTGACTGTCTGTCAAGTACCTACCACGTGTCTCACATCGGAGCCCTTCCGTCACACAGACAACTTGGGGGTTCCGGACAAACCGTTACCATCGTTGTGACTGTCTCCGAGAAACATTAGAAAGCAAAAAAGATTTCATCTTAAATCAAAAAGATTTTTGATTGAAGAATTTATTTTCAAAATTAAGATATTGTCAGAATAAAGGTAATTCTTGTATGTTTCAGTGTGATGAAAAAGTAATACCCAGTTTCAGATTTGGCAAAGGAAGTAGAGCCCCTGCTTCCCTTTTTGCTTAAAGGTCAAGGCTATAACATTCTGTCATGACAGCTTTCCCTAAATTTTGATTTCATGAAGAGGCAGGTTCGAGACTTAATTTGTCACGTAAATTTCAGTATGCGTTAGGATAAGTATTTGCACACTCCATCCTGGGGTACCTAGTAGAGAATTACCTTTTTTAGATTGTTTCTAATAAAGAAGTTGTGTTGAAGCTTTTAGACCTGAGTAGGATGAAATTTGATACATGAGGGTCTAACTCACGAGGCACAAATCTAAGTGCCCACAAGGACATGCACTGGAGAAGTTGGCCAGGTGGAGACCGGAGAACTGGAGATTACTTGTCCCACCCAAGGGGCCGTTATTATTCAGTGCCAGCAGCTCACTGGTATGTGGTAGTGCCATAGTCTGGATGTTTGTGTTTCACCTGCCCTTGAGCCAGCAATGACTCCTGGCGGCCCTAGGGATGAGTGAGGGCCACAGTGTCCCGTCCTCACCAGCCCCACTCAGCTCCTGTAGACTCCTGCCTATGGCTTCTTCCATGGAGTCAGTCCAGTTCATGTTTGCTCTTTTCCTGCTGCCTTCTATTTTCCCCGAGTATTACTGTTTTTTTCCCAAAGACCCCTGCCTTCTCATGATGTGCCTGAAGTAGGACAGCTTCAGTTCTGCCATTTTTGCCTCCTGCAAGGTTTCAGGCTTAGTTTGCTCTAGGACCCGCTTGTTTGTTTTTCTGGTGGTCCAGGGTATCCATAGAGCTCTCCGTATTTCAAACGAATCAGGTTTTTCTCCCATCAGCCTTTTTCACTGTCCAGCTTTTGCGTTCGTACACAGTAATTAGGAATACGAGGCTGTGGTTGATCTTAGCCTTGGTCTCTAATGATGCATCTTTGCTCATAATGATCTTTCCTAATTCTTCCATTGCTGCCCTTCCAAGTCTCAGCTTTCTCTTGATTCTTGAATTCCTCTGAAAGTTTGGGTACCCCAGCCCCCAAATTCTTATGTTGAAATCCTACCTCGAAAGATAATGGAATTAGGAGGTGGGGCCTTTAGAAGGTGATTGGGTCATGAGGGTGGAGCCCTCACAGCAGTGATTAGTGCCTTTTTGTGAAAGAGACCCCAGGGTGATTGCTCACACCTTCTGCCTGTGAGCACACAGCAGGAAAGTGCTGTCTACCTGCACCTTGGCCTTGGGGTCCCAGCATCCAGAACTGTGAGAAGCAGCTTTCTCTTGTTTTGAAGCGACACAGTTTATGGTATTGTGCTATAGCAGCCTGAGTGGACCAAGACAGATGTTATTGCCAGATTTTTTTAAATTTATTTTTTTTTATTTTAAGGGAAGCTGAAACATCTAGATTTTTATAGAGAAACTTACCTTTGATTGTAGGCTTTTAATTTGGAAACCATTTCAAACTTAGAGAGAAACTGTAAAAATAATATGAAGAATTACCTCTTCCCAATTCCAATTTTGCCAACGGTCCTGTTACTGTTCTTTTTAACAAAAGGACCCAATCCAGGGTCAGAGGTTAAATTTAGTTGTCACTTCTGCTAGTTTCCTTCAGGCCAGAACAGTTCCTCAATCTTTCCTGGATTTTCAAGACCGTAGTAATTTTGAAGATTACAGGCCAGTCATTTTGTAGCAAGTCCCTCAATTTGGGTTTGTCTGGTATTTTCTTATGATTCGACTCCGGTTATGTGTTTTTGGCCATAATGCCGCAGAAGCGACGCTGGGTTCTCACCGTGTTGCACCTGATGCCATGTGACAACTGGTGGTGTTTGACCGCCGGTTAAGGTGGCGTCCACCAGATTTCCTCACTGTTCATCTTGTCCCCTCCTCTGTAATCAGCAAGTATCTTCTGAGGAGATACTTTGAGACCATGTAAAGTTTGGTTCTTCATTTCATTTTCACCTAATACTTTTGATGATCCATTGCTCTTCTTGCCTGAACGAATTGTTACTGTGATGGGGGCCAGATGATGACGCTCTCATCATTTGGTTTTCACTTTTATCATTTGGTATTTTACTCCAAGAAGAGCTTTTTCTCCTTCCCATTTATGTATCGACGTGGACTCAAGGATCCCTATTTTATTTAATGGGTTATAATTCTTTACTGTCGTGATTTATTTCAGTGCTCAGATTGCCCCTGATTTGCCCCTTTAAACTGGCTTTGGTGTCCCTCGGACACGTTCCCTTGCCTGTGAGCACAAGCTGTTTCGGCTCCTCTTGTTCTTTTCTCTGTCTCGGGCTGGAATCAGCCGTTCTCTCCAAGCAGCACTGGCTGCCTTGATGGATAGTATTTAGGAGTCAGGACCCGGGCACCAGATACGCTCATTGCCTGGGGTGTCTCTGCTCTCAGGCCCTCACCACGGACAGACCTAGGAGACGTGGTTGTGTGCATATGTTCACGTGCGCGTACACACACTTACCTCTGTGTTTCTTTCGACACCTGTACGCCTATGTACAGGCTGGGGCAAAGGTAGGTTTGTAGGTGTGAGTACACAAAACAGTTTATTCTTGTATTATTTTCCATAGAAACAACCATAAACCTACTTTTGCCACACTGTGTTTTGAAAAACAGGAGTTCATACTCAGACCTCCAGTTCTAGTTCAGAACTACAAGGTTTATTCTAGCTTTTTCCCTTTCTTAAAAAATCTCCAATGATGAGAAATCTGACTCTCATTACCTTCAACAAATTTACTTATTTTTTCAATTGTCTTGTACGTAGCCAGTCCCCTGCCCTCCCTGGTTACTGCCCCACTCAGATGCCCTCCTGGTGTGGACTTTGACCCCGGTGGGGCCACCTGGGTTACTCTGCATAGGTGACCTCCTTGGGCTGGCTCTGGGCTGACTTCCCATCCTGTCCACCGTCCTCCTCACCTGAGCCCTGGCGCCACTAGGCCGCAGGGAAGAAAGTCTGATTTTTGAAAGTTGGCCAAGGAATCCAAATTTAAGGGGAAAAAACCTTTGCAGGTGAATCAGAACTTGATGCCTGTGCCCAATCTGGGACCGCTGGTCTAGGTAAGAAAAAGGAAATGTTGCAAATGGTGATCAGAGACGATGTGGTCTGTAGTACGGGTTTTAGTGAGAACCCTCAGGTCTCCCTGGGGCAGGAGGAAAGGTGCGCTCGCACACCTGTCTTTCTTCTGCACAGGCTCCTTTCTCCCTGTCCCATCGGGCTCGGCCAAGAAAGGAATGTGGCACTTTTGTCCTTTTGGGTCACTTTTCCACTGAGTTTGCATGTTTTTTCCCTTCTAAATTTTACTTCTTACCACTTCTTACACACCAGAAGTGCCTACTCTGATGCTAATAGTTTTGTTCTTGCTGGGATTCAGAATGTAAATTCCCTAGCAAAAAGGAAGATTAGGAAGAAAAAACCTCATTTTTGAGAGATGCAGTCCTACTGAAAAAAGGGCGTAGGGATGACAGATGTGCCGGGTTACAGTGAACCACCAGGCTTTTGCCAATCTTTTCATGTTGTTGACGGAATTAGATCAGTGCTCATATTCAGCAGAGATGAAAACCTCTTTCTCTGAAGCATAACCTTTCCCCTCCCTCTAAACCATTCTTCTTTTTGGGGGGAGGATGGCAGGAGGTATGTCACTGTGAGGTAATGTCTGGGTGAGGCAGGCAGCCTCTGTGGGGTCAGCATGGGCCCCCCCTGCATTTTACAAGAGCTCAGAGAAGGACCGTCTCCCACGTGCGTGAGGAAGGCTCGTAGAAGAAGATGGGTGTATATTGGCAAGGTTTACTCACCATGGAGTGACATGGCTAGAAGTTGGGGGATAACTACTGGAAGTTTCTGGAAATTTGAGATTCCTCTACATATAGACTTAATGCTCATCAAACTCTTACACCTTAGCCATTCATGCCTGGTCATCCTTTTTCTCTTTGTCCACATCCTTCTTCCTGGCCTCATGTTTGTTTTAGTTTTTTTAATTGTTTTTTCTTTGTGTGTTTTTCTTCCTTTTTATATATTTCTAGTACAGGGAATTAGGGCATGGATATACTGGGGGTGGGCGAGAAGAAATAGACAAGGAAAATTTTTAAATGCTGCCCTTTAATGAGGTAAAAATTTATGTTGACTTCATAGTCTGAGTGAGCATATGTAAATAATTTGTAAATCGTATGAAAATAAACTTGTGGACTTCTAGGATTTTTTTTCACACGCTGGAAGTGCCTCTGGGGAAAACCACTTTCGCGAAGGGCGATCGGTTACTGTGGTATGTAAACAGGGATTGATATTTACCATAACCACGCGGCTCAAGTGTCCTTTGTTGATGCTGAGCATCACTGGAAAGCTTTCTCTTTCCCTGCTTACTTCCTGCAGAGGCACGTATATTTTATATTTTGGTCTTCTTTTGACCATCGTCCAGGATATCAAGTTGCTGCCCTGTTTTCAGTGGGCTCCATGTTTAATCTCTCTGTCTTCTGCCTTCGTTCCAAGTTCAGGAATTGGTCTCCTGCACTATGCTCATACTTCGGCTGTTCTGCAAACTTAGGCTTTGTCTGCTGTTCATGCTGACATTATTGTTTTCTTGAAATGAACTTTATAGATCAGTTCTGTTGTTTCTTTAGCTGTGAGTTCTAAGTCTATATATTGTTAAGCTGTCCTTTTTGTCTTCTTTGCTTATTATTTCCCACAGAAATCTATAGTACCAGGCACCGTGCAGGCGCTCACTAGGTGTTTCCTGGCCAGCTAATGCCTCATCACCCACAGCACCCTACACACAGTTTCCCAGGCTGTGACTAACTCATTGTCACCTTCATCCTTCCTGTAAGATTCTGTGTAGCAGAAGTAGCATCTTGTGGTTAAGAACATGGGTTTTGGAAGTCAGTGTGATTCAGGGCAAGTTACTTAATCTCTCTAGGTCACATTTTAGTTTTGATACCTATGTCTAGAAATGAGATATAATGTTGCCGACTTCAGAGAATTGGTTTAAGGATTGAATTAAGTGTGATGTTGTATGTGAAACACTTGGCATGGGAGTTGGCACTCAGCATTTATTAGTGATGCCACCTCCCTTTTATTGAAACCTCCTTGGTCCTGAGTCCTAGACGTTATTTCCTTGAAACTCTGTTCCTGGCACTTATCCTGTGCCCTTTCCATCAGGTTTGCGACTGTGCGATACGATCAAGGAGCCAAGAACATCCGGAACCAGTTCATGCACCTGACGAACTACAGCGTGAACAAGAAGAGCGGCGACTACGTCAGGTACCGGCTGCGCCTGTGCCGGGGGCCGGAGAAGTCCGTCTCAGAGGCGGGTGTTGTAGAAGTGAAAATTCAACACATTGCACTGGAGGCAAACTCGACACTCATCTCCTTGAACTCACGAGAAGCTACCAGTCATTTAACGTAGTTCTGAGGCATATCTGCTGCTGTTTCTCCGTTGCTTACCCAGTAACAGTGTCGCCTTTCTCTGCCAAAATGTGCCTTCCCAAGTTTCATCTTCCTCATTGTTTTTCCTCACTTGATGTCACGCCAGGAATTTTTTTTTAATCCTCACCCGAGGATATAGTTATTGATTTTAGAGAAGAAGGGGCAGGAGAGAGAGAGAGAAATGTTGATGTGAAAGAGAAACATCAGTTGGTTGCCTCATGTATGTGCCCCAGCTGGGGATTGAACTCGTAGCTTAGGTATGTGCCCAGACTGGGAATAAAACCCATAACTTTTTGGTGTAGAGGGCGATGCTCCAACCAACTGAGCCACCCTGCCAGGGCTAGGGAATGGGAATTTAATACGCATATGAAACTTTTTAGAAATCAAGACATGAAGTCATTTCAGCACTTGGCAAAATGTATCAGAAGCTTTAAAACCGTTTGTACCCTTTGACCTAGCAATTCTATTTCTAGGAACTGAACCTTAAGAGCTGACAAAGGATGTGCATCCAAGATCGTAGACAGGAATGGCCGTGACCGTGCGGCCAGCACATCCCTGGACACTACATGTGATTGCGTTCTTTCTGAGCGTGCACAATAACTAGAGTTGTTTATTTTTGCTGAAGGGAGGGGGCAGAAAACCAGAAAAGACATACAGTAAAATTTTAACAGTTCTTAACTGTAGTGGATGGGATTATGAGTGGGTGATTTCTATTTTCTTCTTGGAACTTTTATGTATTTCCTAAATTTTTCTCAAGTAAATATTTGCATGATCAGGAGGGGAAAAATGTAGGAATAAATTAAATAAAGAAAGAAATGGGGCCATCTCAGAAAAGGATTCAGTGGACGGGGAATACCAGCCCAGCTGTGTGGAAATATTCTTTCTGCTCTGTTTTCTTTCATTCCGATAATTTTGCCAGAAAGTGGGAAAGTAAGAAAGAAACTCAAACAGTTATGTTCTACTCAGACTAAAAATAAGTGCCTAGAAAGTCCAAGGAGAGAAAGGAAGGAAGGAAGAAAGGGATCTGGAAGTGATGGCGTGGTTGCTGAAGCCATGCCGGTTTCGTTGACCTGTGACCCGTGGTAGGAATTGGCTGAAGATATGTCCTTCCCTTTGAAGATGAGCAAAGAGGCAACTGGTGGGTGGTGGGTGCTGGTAGGGAGGGAGGGGAAGCTGGTTTGCCACTTCGCTGCCATAGTGACGGCGTACCTCGTCATGTTTAGTGCATTCTCTCTTCAGTGATAGGTCAGAGGTGTTTTTAAAGAGATATGTCTGCCACCAGAGAGGAGGGAGCTTGCTTCAGGTGCTATAGTAGTTCTGTGCTTGCTTAGCTCATGAAAATGCCACACTGTGTTATCTCATTGGCCTGTCCAGACTCAGTTTTGGTCTGAAAATGGAAGTGGGGGTTGTTTTGTGGGCTCATGTGACATTGACCTCAAAAGCTAGGTTTTCACTTCAAACATTTCAATCCGTTCATGTATTGTAACTATTCTTAAACTTGTTTACATTCTTTCACACATTTCTTTCACTCTTCCATGATGCATAATTGCTTGGTTAAGGAAGAATTGGCCTTCTTCTCCCCTACACACCTCAATAAGGCAAACTATGTGCATTTTCATTTCAGTGGAGGAAATTGGTGTAAAGGGACATATGGGGTCTGTCTGGAAGAAGTCCAGCCATTATTAATATAATGAGAATGGTTTGAGTGACATTGATGTAACCTGGCAGCCAAGGAGAGTGGACTGGAATGCACATGAATGAGCAATGATGACTTCACTGTACTAGTCAGTGGGGGCAGTAGATGCCATTGAGTGAGCATGTGTACTGTGTGGCTGTCACATTCAAAATGACTAAACAAGTAGAGCGACGAATCTGCATCAGATTTTGTGTGAAGCTTGAACATTCCTCTGTGGAAACTATTTGGATGATTCAGAAGGCTGCAGCTATGGGCAACTGGTGATTGGCAGCTTCATCACGACAATGCCCCTACTCATGCATCAAGTCTCCTACAATTTCTTAGTGAAACATCGAATCACCCAGGTGACTCAGCCCCCCTACAGCCCAGATTTGTCACTTTGTGACTTCTGGCTTTTCCCAAAACTAAAATCACCTTTGAAAGGGAAGAAATTTCAGACCATCGATGAGACTCAGGAAAATACGACAAGGCAGTTGATAGCAGTTGGGAGAATTGTGTGAGGTCCCAAGGTGCCTCCTTTGAAGGGAACTGAGTTGTCATTGTCCTTTGTACAATGTCTCTTGTATCGTCTTCAATAAATGTCTCTTTTTCACATTACATGACTGGATTCTGTATGGACAGACCTTGTATGACAAAAAGGATTAAGAAATAGTGGGTGAGGTGGAAGTCAGCAAAAGGAATGTTTTTCTAAAGATTTAAAAGGACAAGAAAGCTATTTGTAAAAAAAAAAAAAAAAAGAATTAGTTCCTATAGCCAGGCCTAGTTGCCTATGTGACCTGGATCCATCCATTTGTTTTAGTTGTGATGATCCGGAAGTGGAGGATTATGGGAACAAGTGGAGCATGAGTGCCATGCTGAGGTACCTGAAACAAGAAGGCAGAGATACAACTGGTGAGTGCCGGGCCTCTTTTCTTGTTGACTTCCCTGCGTTTTCTAGCTTCGCCGTCGTCTCTCACCAGCACTCACTCTCTCTCATTCTAACGCTGTTGCCGACACATCTCGTGGGGTCACCACTTTGGGTGCAGAATTTCCTGCTGTTTACGAGGCTGGAGAAAAGACTTTCCATGACTCCCCAAACCCCCTTTCTTGCTTCTAGTTTGAAAGGCATAACTTTGCCTTTTAATCTTCAGTGAATTTATTTTTGGTGAATGTTGAACTGCTAACTGAAATACTGTGAGGTTTTTAAATAACTTTCCTCCATATTGGCCCCGAGGTCAAATTTGTCTGAGTTAACGTCTCTCCTTCACGTTGCTGAATTGGAGAGTGGACGGTGTTGAGTGCGAGTGTAGGGCTTGCGATCAAAACGGACACCACTGTGGAGCCTTGGGCAGAGCGGGGACCTGTGCCCCAAGGCCTGTCTCAGTCCCCAGAGGGAAGGGGGAATGGGACAGCGGGAAGAGGGGCGAGGTTCCTTTTCCATTCTCTGTCTCCTGCCACAGGAGGCCTGCTTCGACTGCGTTGCTCTCTCCACGGATGTGCCTTCTGCAGCACCATTGACAAGACTGCCGTGTGGAGACCTTTTGGAGGCGCGCACATGCTCTTGTAGTGGATAGTGTTGGAATCCAGTCTTTCTAACCCATGCGCTGTAGTGTTTCTTCTTCTTTCTTTGTAGCGCTGATGGCCAGTGTCGAAGACCTGATCATTAAGACTGTCATTTCTGCCGAGCTAGCTATCGCTACGGCCTGTAAAACCTTCGTTCCCCACCGCAGCAGCTGTTTCGGTAAGGAGACTCGAGAAGCGTGAAGTGCTTCGTGAGAAGGGACGTGGGAAGGTGGGATGGAATCCTGGGGTAGAGAGGATCAGTGATCCGCAGGATACAGGAGTGAGGTATGTGGTGGGTTTTTATTTCTTTCTAAGCTCATGTGACAGTTCTACAAAGAAGCCAGCGGCGAGCCTAGCTGGAGGTCCCCTGAGAACTAACTAGCTTTCTGTGTGGGAAGCAGGGATTGGAACTAAAGTATGGGTCTCTTTGTCAGAATGCAGTCAGAAAAAGTCTGCCACGGACTGTACAGGAATCCAGCTCCCACAAATATATTCCAGAGCTCTTTGGCAGCCAGACTGGGAGCTTGTCCAAGAAGCTCTGGCTGGTACCAGCATGTGCTTTCTTCCATTTTCCGATGACTCCTCCTTTTTGTTTCAGTCTTCTCTTGAGTGGGTTCCCTCCTCTCCCCTTTCCTTTTTTATTCTCTTCCTCCCCCTCCCCTATTCCCCTTCTCTGCCACCCCTAACTCGCTGATTGTACAGCCAGAGAAGGGATAAGACAGTCCAAAGTTACTGGAAGCCTGTTGCCTGCTGCCCACTAGCTGTGACTATAGCATTTGCTGTTTGTGTGGATGTGAACTCAGTGGCGATTGCCAGCAAAGTCACGTAGGCTTTCAGCGGAGGTTAGGCTCTGCTAGTGAAGCACACTAGGGCCATTGACGGGGGGACAGCAGGGTAACACGGTAGTGAGACAGGCCGGCTTTCAGGCTGTCAGGCCTGCCTCGGAGGCAGGGTAACAGAAAAGCAAAGAGCGTGGGGTTTAGAGCCTGACGGGCTGAGTCTGAGACCCATTTGCACCCCTTACTAGTGTTCTCATTTTCAGCAGATTGCTCTATTCTGTCTCCTCCACTATAAAACGGCGGTGACGGTGGCACCTGTGTCCTAAGGGTAGCAGGAGGATCAAGTGAGATGACGCGTGCAAAGCACCTGGCACCAGTCTGGCCCTTAATTTGTACTCAGTAAATTGTTTGTGGTTATTTTTGATATTAGACATTATAATTCTTGATCTCTTTAATGGGGTATCAGAGCAACGTCTGCTTTAGGGGCACTGAACAGAGGGAAGTGTTGAGACTGAACCAGGACCTAAAGTTATATGGAGAAAGAAGAGGTTGTGATACTGTTTTAAAATTCAGATATGTTCATGTCTTCTAAAACCCTTAGAGGGGTCCTTAGTTGCAGTCATAACAGAAGCTTGATATAACTTCAAGCATCTGACCCTAGCTGACTTTTCTAGAATTCTGTTTCCCCTTCGATGCCTTATAACCCACTCTACCACTGAGCCTCCATGCCTTTGCGCCTCTGTTTTAAGTTCTGCTGTCCGCTGGGAGATTCTCCTCCTGCCTGCCTGTGTACGCTAAGACTCAGCGTGGCATTGCCTCTTCCAGGGATCCTTGTCTAATAAAGTGCCCTGCTGCGTCTCCTCTCCCATGCTATTCTATACTTGTTCCATTACATTCCTTTCCTATTGTACTGTGATGTTTTGTTCACACACGAACCTCCTGGTAGTCTCTGCGCTTACCTTTGTGAATTCTTAGTAGTCACTGTCTGCCCGGCCCCGTCACTCTGTTTCTGCCAAACCAGACCTTTTGCCACCGCCCTGGATCTCCAGGTCCTTTCCTAACCCTTTGCCTTGGCACCTGCTTGATCCTGCATCTGAAATACTTTTCTCACATGAGTTTGTTTTTTTTTTAAAGAGTCAGAAACTCATTTTTTTTTTTATATATATAGATAAAGATTTTATTTATTTATAGACAGAAGGGAATGGAGGGAGAAAGAGACGGGGAGAAAGAGCAATGTATGGTTGCTCCTCACATGGCCCCCCTGGGGACCTGGCCCGCAACCCAGGCATGTGCCCTGACTGGGAATCAAACCGGCGATCCTTTGGTTCGCAGCCCGCGCTCAATCTACTGAGCTATACCAGCCGGGGCTCTCACGTGAGTTTACCTAGCAGATGATGACATCTTTCAAGATGAAGTCACTTGTATCACTTCTCTTGGGAAGTTTTGCCTAAGCCTTCCAGTCAGAGTGAGCCTCCCCACGTCAGCACTCTGGTCATAGTCCACCCCGGTCCCTGCATGGCGTCTGGTACCCATTTGTGTGTCTGTCCCCCCACTGGACTGCGAGCTCCTTGATTCTGCCTCTCCCAAACAGAGTGGCATTTTTAGCTCCTAGAGGATGTTTGAGGAATATTTGTTGAGTGACTGATGGATACTTGTTTTAATTGCCTTTTGGTGGCCTGACAGGTGGCTTCACAAAAACCTGACGTGGTAGAGACCTAGAGCTCTTAGAATTATTGTAAACTGTTTGAGGAGAAGGTGTGGGGAATGTAACTCCAACTTCAAAAACCTTACTAGATTAAAAAAAATAAGTAAAAGTTTCTTTTCCACATCTACGTGGCTCTCACGTGAGCGTAAGTTTCTTGGTGTAAAAATCTTTATTCTAGAAATCACCACAAGCTTTTCTGAATGTGCCCTTTTCTATTTTGTGTTCTTGCTTGATTGCCTTTTGGAAGCTTAAGAATTTCTTACACCCAATGGCAGTCGCGGTTCTGACGTGAAATGAGCGGTAGCTTTCTCTGATTCAGGACACACCCCCTGGGTCCTTGTCATCGGCGTGGGACTCCTTCCCCCCACCCCTGCTTGTGTTCTGCTTTAATAAACTGAGTGCATCTGGAGTTTTTTAAGTTGTTGACTGTCTTCTCGGCTTTTGTGGTTCTAATTCCACTTCCTGTCAGCCCTGGGATTCTGTATGCTTCGTTAACCTCCCCCCACCAGATAGGATTTTGTAAACGTGTGTATATTTGTGTGAATCTCGTGGCCTCCCACTGATTCATAACCTTCCTGGGGGGTTAAGTTACAAGGAATAAGCTGGGTTTTTTTTTTTCTTTTCTCTTCTTTTTCATTTGTTTTAGAGTAAACAGGAATTGAGAGCTTCCCAGAAGAATTTGGCTTGAACAGAACATTGGTGCGTTCAGGGGAAGCCAGTAGTCCAGTGACGGGGTTTGCTCTATTCTTTCGGTGGCTGTCTCTGCCCATCCACAGTGTGGGTCCTTGCCAGGAGCATTCCACGGCTGTCTCGGTGTTTCTGTCCTGTCACTTCTCTCTCACCCCACCCTCTCCAATGTCCAGCTGTGTTTCCAGGTGCCTCCAGGCTTCACACTCATTTGTTTATGTATGCATTGAACTTTTTTGGGGGGTTTCAGTTTCTGCTGTATGCAAGGCATAGATTATAAGAGTTTGTTCCTCTCAAACCAAATTTTACATGGGGTGATATATACATATACCTGTGTTGTAGTATTAGCATTTAAGTGTGGATTTAGGAACCATCACAAACTACCCGAAACTTAGCCGTTTAATGAGTTTTTTTCATAGATTTGTACATCTGGAAAGGACTCCGAATAATTAGTCTGTACAAAGAAATCGAGATCCTGAGAAGTTGAGACTCTTCAGGTTCTAGAGCTAGTGAGCAAGAGGACTCAGATGAAAGGGACTCAGCTTGGAGAAAAGGGGTCAGAAAATGGGTTTCAGCAATTAAGTCATCTTGATCCTAGGACTCTTGATTTATAGAACTTGTGATGCCTCTCTCAATAAGACAGATTTTTGACAATCTAATTGTTACTGCCTTCAAGATTTTGAAAACGGCTCTGAGCAGTGTGGTTCGGTTGGTTGGGCACCGTCCCGCCAAGCAAGGGGCTGTCGGTTAGATTCCTGGTCAGGGCACGTGCCTGGGTTGCAGTTCGGTCCCCCTGGTTGAGGTACTTACAGGCAACTGATCTGTGTTTCTCTCCCTCTCTTTTCCCCTTCCCTTCCCCCCTCTCTAAAAATAAAATAAAGAAAATACTTTAAAAAAGAGATTGTGAAAACACGGTACCATGTGAGATACATGCTTAAAGAGCAGCCCCTGAAATATGCTTAGGAAATCGGCACCGTGAGATCACTGGCCATGAGACTAGCCTTCGTGACCAGTTGGACAAAAACAGCCAAACCAACAGGATGTTGGCTATTTTTTGAAGATGCTGCGCTGACAGTGGGTTTATTTATGTGTGTGAAGATGGCTGGAGTGACAGGCTGTGGCCCTCTTCCTCTCCGGCCTGGGAGCATGTGAACCAACTGTCATGCCGTGTGCAATACTGCTTTGTTTGGGTCAGACCAAGTGACCTCGTTGCTCTGGACAGAGCATGCTCCGTGTACCCCTCTCTGTTGAACAAATGCCGGGCTGGCCTTCCATTGCTGCTGTTCTAGACCGTGTCACAGAGTCAGTTGACGTTCTTGAAGGGAGAATGTCCATAACTCTTTGTTGGAGGAATGAAAGTGAGCAATACACATTCTCCAGCGATGCGAACTACTTGTATAGTGCCCATTTTCATTCCTTTAACAGGAACGAGATGTAAAAAAAATGTAAACAATGTAAAAAAAATAAGGAGAGTCATCAAAGAGTTCCCTTTTTCAGACAGTCTTCTTTTCTGGTTCATCCCGTGCTCCTGTTCAGATGGGAAGGGAAGTTTACTGTAGGAGGGACTAAGTAGAAAGTACCTGCTGTTTGTCAGGCACTCTTCATTGGTTTTTTCCTTCAGTTCTCTTAGCAGTTTGTATTTATTATTCACATTAGTAGACAAGGAAAAAAGATTCAGAGAAGTTAAGTAATTTGTCCTAGGTCATGCAGTTAATAAATGGCAAAGCCAAATTGCAGAGGCATGTCTCTCTGGCTCTTTCTCCACCCACATAAAGACAGTTTCTGGTGTGTCCGGGCACTTGGAGCATGCCTCCTATCCTGGGTTCTCCTCCCGCGCTCCTGTAACTAAACCTCAGGGATAATGGCACCATCCTTTCTGGGTTATCAGGCCTGAAAAAGGGCGTTCTTTCTGCTCTAATCGATAGTACCGAGTCCTAGCCACTCCCTCAAATCTACCTTTACATATGGTAGCCAGATACCATATTGATTTATTGTACTAGTTAACAAATTGGCTCTGGGCTTTTTCTTTTATTTAGTTCATTTTCCTGTGGGACCTTGATCTGCTTTTTTCCAAATTCTCCTTCTGGACCCCAGATAAAGACTTCCTCCTTAGGTTTTCAACTCAGATCCAAAGCCAAGGTGAAAAGAATTTCCTTTACACAATAGCATCTGACTGACAGTGAGTGTTGGCTAATGTCGGCACTTTCCACCGCCTCAGGGATTGCAGCTTCAGCTGGGACTCTGTTTCTGGGGAGGGTGTTGGACGGATTCCAAAATTAGTGGTGTGACGTGCTCGGTGATCTCTTAGGCCTGGGACGCATTATTATTTTCTGTATCACGTCTTTTTCCCCCTCCCCTCCGAGACCATCTTTTATCAAGTTTTTCCTTCATTTGTCAAAATTTTAATAAGAATTTCTCTTATTTTCTTTATGGTTGGTAGCTTTATTATGAATATTTCAAGTCTTGTGATTGAGGTTATTTGTGGGGAGTATCTGCAAATTATTTTGTCTTTCTCAAAACTGCCCTGGCTGGTTTGGCTCAGTGGATTGAGCATGGGCTAGGAACCCAAGGGTTGCCAGTTCGATTCCCAATCAGGGCACATGCCTGGGTCGCGGGCCAGATCCCCAGTCAGGGGCGTGCGAGAGGCAACCGCACATTGGTATATCTCTCCCTCTTTCCTCCCTTCTCCTCTCTCTGAAAATAAATAAAATAAAATCTAAAAAAAAAAAATCATGCAGCGTTTTTCACTTAAAATTTTCTTTCTTTCCTTTTCTCTTTCCTTTCCCCCCCCCAGTATTTTTTGATTGCTTCTTATGTTCTTCTTCTGGAGCAGGCGGTTTGGTACGGAACGGTGAGGGAGACGGCCCTGCGCTTGTGCGTGGGGAGGAGAGGTGCGACAGCACAGGTGGTGCGGTGGCGCGCGTGCCCTCAGAGCACGCACAGGGTTCCGGCCATGCCGAGGGGAGCCAGGCAGAGTCATTCCTTGCAGAGGGATTATGACATGCCAAACACAGTGTCATGACTGGATGGGGCACTTTTTGAAGTTGTCAGTTCACTGTGACCAGGCGCGGCCCGCCTGTGATGGGGCGGCAGAGTTAGGGGAGTAGATTTGGGCCCCGTCGTGAAGGCCTGACATGCTTAAATCATCTGGTGGACAGCAGCCGTTCTCTGGAGTTTCTGAGCAGGGGAGCACAAGGATTGCTGCAACTTCCTTTAACTGTATCGTGGCTTGACTCAAAGCTCGGTGCGATGGAATTACAGCAAAGGGAAACTGTTCAGCATTATTAGAAGTGACCAGTAAAATCTTCCAGGAACCAATCTGGCATCAGTATTGATTGCTGACAATCGCCGCCTGTGTTTATCTGTTAAACGTGTCTTAGGTAGTTCTGGTGGCCATGTCGAGAATGGACTACATGGGGACAGACTAGTTCTAGGGACATCATTTTGTAGGTAAGAGGAATGCAGTGATAACACATGCTTTCCATGTGAGCCCGTGATCCCACTCCTGGGTGTTTACCCAAGGAAAACGAAACCATATGTTCACGCAGATACCTGTACGTGAATGTTTATGGTAGCTTTATTCATAATTGCCAAAGATTGAAAGCAACACAAATGTCCATCGGCTGTTGAAGGGATAAATAAATGGTGGTATGTCCCTAAAATGGAATACTACTCAGTAATAAAAGGAATGAACCACATAACTGATACGTATAATAATACAGATAACTCTCAAAGGCAAAATGCGAAATGAAAGAAGCCACTCTCAAAAGGCTAATTCTGTATGATTCCATTCGTTTGACTTTTTGGAAAAAGGCAGAAATCAGATCAGTGGATGCTGGTGGGTAGGGAGTGAAAATTGATTACAAATGGGCACAAGGAAATATTTGTGACAGAATTGTTTTATGTCTTGATGTGGTGTTGTTTAAACAACTGCGTACATTTGGCAGAACTCATCAAACTGCAATTTTAAAGTGTGACTTTTATTGTATGTACATATGTCTCAATAAACCTGTGTTAAAACCAGAAATGATAGATGGATGGACTTCACAAACGTGCTAAATGAAAGAAGCCACACTCGAAAGGGTATATACTGCCTGCTTCCATTTATATGAAATTTTGGAATAGGCAAAACTAACCTGTGGTGGAAGAAATAAGCGCAGTGGTTGGGGATGTGACGGGGAAGGGGGTTGTTTACAAGGAAGGAACACGAGGGGCCTTTCTGGTGTGCTCAGGTTTTGTGTGTGATGGATGTAGGTGTGGGTTCCATGGGTGTGTCCAGTTATCAGGACTCATCAGATTGTATACTTGAGGTCTGGCCCTTACATTTTATGTAAACTGTATCTTAAAAGAAAAGAGAGAAGGCTGGATTAAAGAGCAATGAAGAGGGACAAGATCTGGTGTGTGCCGGATTTGGGGAGTGGCGAGGAGAGCGCTTCCAGCCCTGGAGGCTGATGGGCGGGTTACCGTTTTCCGAGATGAAGGATAATGGCAGCCACATGGGTTCGGGGGAAAGGAAACAAGATCTGTTCGGTTGAGTGTTGAGTACCTGTGGGATATCCTGGGGAAGCTGTCTCCAGGGCAGTTGGAATTACGGATTTGGGGTCCAGGGGACACTTGACTAAAGATGTAGGACTGAACATCATCATCAAGTGTTAACTGCAGCCAAGAGAATACACATGATCGCCCACGAAGAGAAGTAGAGTTGAGAGGGAAGAGACCTGAGGAAGCCACCCTGAGCACACCTACCAGAGAAGAGCTGGGCAGAAGAGAAGGGATGAGAGAAGGAGCGGAAGGAGGAGGAGAACCAGCAGAGTGCAGTGCCCTGGGTCCAAGGGAGAAGAAAGTTCCAGTAAGCGAGGGGTGGTCAGCAGTTTCAGTTGCTTGGGCTTAGCGGTAAGGTGGTCTTTGGTTGTCATGGTGAGAAGCATCTATTAGTAGAGAGGGAGAGCAGAAGGAATCTCCTATGGGTTGGGCAGTAAGTAGGCATTCAGAAAGCCAAGGCAGCTAAGAGGCGATCACTTTTTCTGGAAGCTGCGTTAAAGACATGGGGGATACGGTGCTGATGTCAAGTAGGAAGTGGAGCTGTTCACTAGTATAACTTCCAAGTTTCTTTTGATTTGACTGTGGGGGCTGAAGGAAATATTTCTCATCGAGGAAATATTTCCTGAGGAAACGCTGATTAAGGTGGTAACAACTGTCCTTCGAAAACACTTGCTCTCCTGTCACGATGAAGACAACACGGAGGAACAGGTAAAGTAGCTCAGAGTGAGGAGAGCCTAGCCCGGCTGCCGCCTTTAGTGACAGGAACACTGGTAGGTTTCATCCTGGGTACGAGTTTTTAAAATTCTAGACCCTGCTGCCAACACAGACACTGTTAAAAGGGGAAGAAATTTCATATTCTCGTTACAAGCTACCGCTTACCTTTGAAAACCTTCAGTGCCCACAGAAAAGACCAGTCATAGGTTAAAAGGGTTACCAGGACTCCAGTAGCCTGCAAAGGACCCAAATTGTATTTCTTAAGCTGAGCTGATTATTTTAAGAGGTAAACTTGATACAAATGCTATCCTTTCACTCCATTTCCCCCCCCAATTCCAGCCACTGCGGTGAGCTGGGCTTTGCACTGTGCTGTACTGCTATCACCTACTTTTCTCACTCTTAAATTACAGCGGATCCAAGCCTGGTTCGTCTACACACGTAGTTCCATTCAAAGCTGATTCAGGCGTTGTCTAGCACTAATGGGTTTTATTCACCTACGTAAAAATTAAGTTGTCATTGTAAAGGGTGTTTCCTCTCTTTGGGGCATTTTTTTCCTTCCCAGACTATTGGTTCTCAGCCTATCAGCAGAGATTCTTGGAATTTGCCTCTTAATTTGGGAAACAAGTTAATGTGTTGGCTGCTTAAAGCGAGGTGTTGAAATAGTTGGTGTAATTGATTGTTATTCTGATTTCAGTTTTCATTTGTGGCTGATTCTGCAAATCTGATCAGTACGTGGACCAATCATTATTCTCACCCTGTTCCTTGTACTATTATTATAAATATTGCCACTTTATGACACAGTTGAGTCCTGTGCTTCTCCTTTTAAAAACTGAAGAGAATGTTGTTCTCTTATATCAGACTCATATTCTGTTTTCTCTTGCTTGTGTGATATTAACATGGGCTTGTAGATTTTGCAGTTAGGGTTTTCCTTTTAAATGCCTTATTTAGTGCCATATCACAAAAGATTATTCTCAGATAACAAGGGGAATATTCTGTGGATGAATGAAGGGTGTGTAAAATATTTGGAAGACTGTACTGGCCATACAAGCTATAATTTGCTAATAAAGAAATTAGGTGAAGGGCCCTGGCTGGTGTAGCTCAGTGGATTGAGCACAGGCTGGGAACCACAGGGTCCCAGTCAGGGCACATGCCTGGGTTGCAGGCCAGGTCCCCTTGAGGGCCATGTGAGAGGCAACCATACATTGCTGTTTCTCTCCCTCTCTGTCTCCCTCCCTTCCCCTCTCTCTAAAAATAAATAAATAAAAAAAAAAAGAAATTAGGTGAAGGACCTTTCTTTTCTTTACATTTAATATGTGATAATATGTGATTTTTGTGTACTTAACATGAAAGGGAATCCCTACTCAGACTCTTTCATAGTTTGTGATTATTTTTGCACATTAAATAGAACTCCAGATCAGTGCTTTGGGGACCAACTCACTCATGGAGGCTCTTCCCAAGAGAAAGTCTAAATGTGAATGTCTGCCCGAACCCATAAACAGGAGTTCTGGGCACAGGTTTGCTGAGTGTACAGATATTGGCAGATGGTGATTAGCAGAGAGCAGAGGGAGAGCGGAAGATGATAAAGAAATATCGGAGCGAGAAGTGATTTCCCGTGCACAGTGGAGCAGTGGTAGAGTCCCGAGGAGGGTCCCGGCGTCTGGGCTCGCATTCTGGGAGCCTTGGTGCTACATCGGACTTGCTGTGTTCTGAGGAGAGTCATTGGCACTATCTTTTCAGAAGCCTGTGTTTATTTCTCCATGTTTTTGAGAGGGTTGAGAAATGGGAAAGTCCTTCTTGTAATAAAGAAATTTGTTTCAAAGTGAATTTCTGGAAAATACCCGGGGGTGTTTGGTGGGTATGCGCTGTGGGCTGCGACCTCTGGTCGAAAGGAAGCTGGTGTTTTCTCCTGGAAAGAAGGTGCAAGCAGTGTGTGTGAGGAGCAGGGTGGGGTGTCCGGGAATGAGTGGGGCTTCTGAAAGTCTGGTATTTTCTGTGTGTGTATACCAAGGAGGACTGCAGAGAGGGTCTTGTTAACAGTAATAATAATAGAGTGAAGGTTGCCAACTGAGGTTCCAAAAGTAGCCTCGCATCCCTGCATTCTGGGAGAGAAGTCTGCTCACGGCTCTCGCTTTGCTCTTTGCAGCAGTTGGGGGCTTAGGGTAAGGGAAGGAGTGAAGAATCGGGAGGCTGAGGAAGCTTGGTCTCCGGCTCCCTCCCAGAGGTGGCGCGAGATGGCTCCCCCCGCTGTGCTCTGCTGCCACCGGCTCTCTCTTTTCTCTTCTGTCTTCCTGTCTTCCTGTGTTGGGCCAGTGTGTTTTATTTTTTATCTTCAAAGGGAAATGGAAACTATAGGGAAGGGGAGAGAATAAGTATATTTTACACTTAGATGTCTCCTTGACTAGGTTGCAAAAAGCAAGATCTTGGTTTAAGAAAATGGGATGGGAGGATCCTGGAGAGATAGTGTCAGTAGATTTTTCTGTTTTCAGAGTGTGCTGGACAAGTGGTGGGGACCGTCCACCCCAAGCCCAAACAACATTACAACATTGATTTGGATGCACCTGTGACATTCCTTTTCTTGATTTTTTTTTTTTTTAACCCTTAGCACTGCAGAATTATACTTATTAACCTTAAGAGTCAGGCTACTTTCTGTGTGGAACTCAGGAATGTCAGCAGAGTAAGATGATAATAACAGTGGAATTTTATAGCATTGTTTTCTTATTATCTCTAGAGCTTGATTAATTTCTCTAGAACTTGAAAGATTCTCTACTTCTTCCACTTATTACTTGTACTCAGCAAGTTTCTAGGCCTCTGATGGGAGCTGGAGTGAATCTTGTAGATCTTTGCATGGCTGTGACATGGAAAATGATCTTGTGTGTTGTGTTGTATTGTGTTTCTAGAACTCTATGGCTTTGACGTGCTCATAGATTCTACTCTGAAGCCATGGTTGTTGGAAGTGAATCTCTCTCCTTCTTTGGCTTGGTAAGTAGTCTGTTCCATCTCCTGGAAAAGGAGAACTCTCCAGTGAATAGCACGTAAATCCCCTTTCCCCCATCATTTCTCCGGGAGATTTCTTCCCCTGGTTACTATGTAGAGGTGTGTAGAATCTCTAAAATCCAGAGAGTTGTGGTAAGTTGTCAAAGTCCATATGGAAACTGTGGGTCCCGATCGTACTGGTCAGTTTGTGCTGTTTACTGTGCTGTTTGGCTTTTAAGGGATACTTCTTGCATTAATTTTTATCCCCAATTCTCTCTCTCTCTTAACTTCGTAGGTGTTCTGTCAAGGCTAAAGAAATACATGTGATATTATATTTCCTTTATTATGAAAGGTTTGCACAGGCTCAAATCCACATACACTATAAAGCTATAGAGCTGGAACTAGGGTAGTGCAGATAACAGCTGGTCCTTTTACCCTGTTCATATCGTGATACCTATGCAAGATTAAAGTCTAAAAACTTCAAACAATTAAAAACAAACTTTAACCTATCCATTATTCAGAAGCAGGACATAAGAATATTTTTCAATACCAGAGAAGATTTTGCTTATACCTATAGCTACATCCAGAGTTTCTGTTAGCTGTGTGCTTCTCTAAGTAGCTGGAGAACCCTGGAGATTTATTCTGGAGACCACCCAGGTGCTGCATTTTTAAGGATGAGCAATGTTGGCAAAACGCCAAATAATCAAACAGCGACAGATTGACTACTTTGTGGGGTGGGAGTTTGGCTTAATCCCAGTCGTAAGGTGGGGAGCTGGATCCTTCAGATGTTGCGCTGCGTTCTTGTTCAGCCAGCGTTCATCTGCTTGCCCAGCCAGGCGCATCACACGGGGTCAGAGCGCCCAGAGTGGGGGGCGGAGCCCCGCAGCCAGAGCAATGCGGTTCGTGGAGACGCACTTCAGCGCCGCTGCCGCTGCCAGGGCAGTCACTGCCGTGGGAGGCCCTGGCCTTCAGGCCGTGTCGTTTCTGTTTCCGTGTGGGTTCCTGCTGCATCGTCTGGTGATATTTTGGTATAACTTGTATTTTTTTGCCCTCATTTGCAAGCCTCTAAGCTTACGAAGATTGATTTAGAACAAAAAATGAAGCCTTAAAAACAGTACCAAGATAGCCAAAGTTTCTTCTTTTGCGTGCACATGTGATTGGACTATTGGATCAGTACATAGTGATTTGAACGGTGGGCACACGTATAAAAGAGCATATTAAAAGTCTGAACCTCTAAAATCCACAGTGGTCACGAAGCAGTGTTCTTGACTTGTGCAGAACTTGCATTGCATAAGACCTTCCGGAATAAAAAGATTGCACATCAGGGAATCAGTGCCTTGGCGCGGGACCTGTCTTACAGAGCATGAGCTTAACACCGAGCTTTTATTTCTAGTATTTTTGCCAGATTTCTTTTTCTTTTTCCATGGGTTCGATGTGCTTTATGTGTTGCCCCTCGTTGACATTTGCAAGTTTTGCTACGTGGGGGCCCGTTAGGGGCAGTTACTGTGTTTACTTATACAGTTATCGACTGCTCTTTTCTTTCTCTGTTCTGTTAGTGATGCGCCTCTGGACCTAAAGATTAAAGCCAGTATGATTTCAGACATGTTCACTGTTGTCGGTGAGTAGTGGTGGTGTCTGAAAACTCACACAGAAGTCACCCAGAGCGTCCGTGCTGCCAGGCTCTATAGGTGCTGCCAGTTGGCAGTCCCTGAGCCACGCTGGATGTTTTGTCCTAAAAATTATATTTTCAGGGAAGTGTTTATGTGTTTCTGCTGCCCCTGGCTCCATCCTGTCCTGAGGTTGAACCACAACTAGGGCTGAGACTTAATTCCTGGGCACAGGAATTATGAGCTGAGGAAGAGAATTAAGCAAAGATCTGGAGAAAGTATATTTTTCCCTGAGCCGGGACAGTGCAACCCACTGAAGAAGCTTTGTTACAAAGGAGACTGGCTGTATTTCTGCTAGACAGTCTACTGGTGTCAACAGGCTCTTCTGTAGAAGTTATAACTGAAGCAGTTATAGCCGAAGCAGTTCAGGGAAGAAAACCCTTTTGAGTAGATAAGCCAAAACTTTGAAATGGAGATGGGCAGTCAGGTGGGTATGTTGAGGGTTGGTTTGTTGTTTTTCTAAGTACTCTAAAAAGTCATAATAAAATATATTTGAAATGAACTAGTACTTGGTGTACCAGCTGTAAAACTCAGGTATTCTGTTCTCCTTGGGCAGGAATCTGCTTCTTTTTAGGATATAAATGAAATTAGCCCAAGCTTAATCTCTGAAGCCATAGAAAGGCCACAAAACTCATTTTGTTATTGTTGTTGACTTTTCAAAATGGAATTTATTGGATGACATTGGTTAATAAAATTATACAGGTTTCAGGTGTGCAATTCTATAATACGTCATCTGTATATTGTATTGTGTGTTCACCGCCCCAAGTCAAGTCTCCTTCCATCACCATTTATCCCCCCACAAAGCTCATTTTGAAAGTTGCCAGTAGAGCACCTTCAGCAGTTCCAGAAGTGGATCCTGCAACAGGACGAGACTCCTCACTTGCTTCTGGATTCTCCCGGTAAAAACAACATTATTTTCCAGACACCACCCAGGAAGCCACTTTAAAATGATTTGTTTGTATTAACAACTGTGCGTTTTTAAATGGTGGTTTGCACCTTTGCGCTGAAGTTCATCAAACTGTGCATCTCTTTTCCATCAGAGTCACATTTCAGCCCCCAACAAGGAAGGTTGACTTAGCTCTGTTTTCCTTCCTTGCTCTCCCCAGTTACGGTGGTGCAGAGTTCCAGCAGCGTGTGTGTGGGAGAGTCATGTCTAATCTAACCCTCTTGAGGATGGATCGCTGTAATATTTATGATGTTGAAACCGAGTTAGTACATTTAAAGAAAAGGTGCAGCTAAACCTGCTGATTTCTTAGACAATGGCAGGTTTTAATGTTTCCCATTCTCCACTCAGGATTTGTGTGCCAAGATCCTGCCCAGAGGGCATCAAACCGGCCAATTTATCCCACCTTTGAGTCTTCCAGGCGAAACCCTTTTCAGAAACCTCAGGTGAGCAAATTCAGCATCAGGGAGCCCCAAGGAGGTGGCGTACTGGAAAGTGGCATCCTATGTAAATGAATGAGCCAAAGCTCTGGATATGCAGTCACTCAGAGCAGGAGAATTTGGGGATCACTCCAGATAGGAGGCAGTTATATTCATCTATGGCTACAAGCTTGTGCTTTCAAACAGACTTCCTGTCTGCTTTTTATTTTTTCTTTTCCTTTGGCTTCTTTTTCCATTATCTTTCTTTTTTAATTTTTTTTCTCCTTTTAACAATTACCCTTTTTTTTAAATCAAATTGATATGCTCATAAATTAGGCACAGGGAGGGAACCTACAAATTTCTAGTCTTTACTGTGTTACATTTTTCTTTTTTTTGATCTTCAGAGGTACTCAATTGAAATAATATCATCTCCACAAGTGGTTTTCTTCAAAAGGATCATCAACGGTGATGAGGTGTTGATTGAGGTTAAATGAGATAAAACGCCAGTGGAAGCCTGTACGTGTCTGAAACGTCATTTGATCAAGCGTCGCTCCAGTCTTTATGATTTCGTTCCAGTTAAACCAATCAGCTAATCACTCTGTCTTCTCATTCCATCCTCTAATCAGGCCCTGCCTGTCTAGACCTGGCTAGTTTCCACTTGTTTCTTTGTCTTCTTATCGGCAAAGGTCTGCGTTTTCCTCTCTTCCGTCTGAGCAGACGATCTCATCTGCTCAGAAGTTGGGAGATTATTTCTTATTAAATCCATCCACTCCGTCATCACCTGTACTTTTCATTTCAGTGTTATTTACTTGTTGTCTATTACATTGTTTTGCGTTCATTGATTTGTTGCTGTTGAATCGTCCGGTACTCCTTTGCTCCCGTTGCTGGCTTTGTAAGCTCTCTGAAGGCAGAAGCAGCTGCTGCTTCTCCCTCCCCTTTCCCTCTTCTTTTCCCCCACTTCCACTTTAGCCTTCTCTCAGTCCCTTTTTTCCTCCCTTCTCCTCCCACTCCTCTTTTTCTTTCTTTTTTTTAGAGAGGGGAAAGGAGGGAGAAAGGGAAAGAAACACGGATGTGCGAAGGAACTATTAATCAGTGGCCTCTCGCATATCCCCAGCTGGGGACCTGGCCCTCAACCCAGGCGTGTGGGACCACCGGCCAGCCTTCGGTGTACAGGCCGGCACCCAGTCCGCTGAAGCACACCAGCCAGGGCCCCTCACTCCTTTTCTTCCTCTTCCTTTTGCCTGCTGGTTTTATTTAGAGTAATGCTATGTCTGTTTGCCATGCTCGTGTAATGCTATTTATTCAGATAACTTTTCATTAGAACGGGGTTTGCAGACTCAAATGCCTCTACGGGCCATAGGTGGACAGTGGAAATGAGGAAGTAGGGCCAGGTGTAATACAGCTAAGAGTGAAGGGACTGCAGCCATCTGGAGAGGGCACGCCTCCTCTGAAAAGGGGGAGCTGATTTATGGACGCGCTGCGGCTGACTGTCGCTGTCGGCGAGTGTGGGCCTTGTGTCGTCGGGCTTCCCTGCTGTCAGGAGGAATCAGAAATCTTATTTTAAAATTTTGGCAACCA
Organism: Micronycteris hirsuta; assembly: GCA_004026765.1. Taxonomy (NCBI): domain Eukaryota; kingdom Metazoa; phylum Chordata; class Mammalia; order Chiroptera; family Phyllostomidae; genus Micronycteris; species Micronycteris hirsuta. Next base: position 121,074 of record PVJI01001089.1, read on the forward strand.
GTTCAGTTACAGAAATACTTCGCAGGCTGACACAACGTGTCTCTGCCCTGGATTCAGTCTGTGGGCTGTCTGCCTGTGTCCTCCCGCTGCGGATGGTGTTGGGATGCGGGACAGGGTGTGCTCTACTTTAAGGGGCATTATCTTGGATTAGAAGTGAAACGAGATGACAGGGTTGTACTTACTCAGTACATCATCGCAGATCAAAGGGATTTCTTTAATTTTTAATAAGAAAAAGTAGAGGATTAACTGAGGTATACCAGGAAAACTGGATTTAGGCAGTCACATCCCTTTGCAAATTGTTTTCTGCAGTACCTGTGGCCAGAGCCACAGGATTGTATAGAAAGGATTGTGACTGTTTTGGTACAACTTCAGCAGAGTTTCTGCCAAGTTTCACTTTGGGGGTAGCTCTATGTCAATCTTGGATGAATTGATCCCTTTTCTTAGCTTGTCTGTCAGCTTCTATGGTGACAGTTTGCAAATCATAGAGAATTTATCACCATTTGTTTTGCTGCCTGGTAGGTAATGGCATGACCTCATCCATAAGTGACCTATAGGACATTTATTAAAGGCTAAAGGAACTATGGACCAGGGTTGTTGTTTTTTTTTATGTGTGTGTGAAACGCTTTGATGAGGAGGAGTGGTTAACTTCCTGGTCTCCAGTGTGTGACTCTGGGGTAGCGCCCCCTGTGGCGATAAGAGGAAACTGGGATGGATAGACCGCAGGAGAAAGCCGTGTGATAGTTGCTCTTGTTTTCCAAGGACACAGTATAGGTTTCTTGCTTTTGGTTTTTGCATGGATACCATCTTCTTCTTGTTTATATCATAGAGCAGGATTTGGAAGATATTCGCATGTTAGGAGAAGATAAGGCTTTATTCCATTTTTCTGTCTTTTATGGCATCCAGAATCTGCACGGTTTCAGTCATCAAACACTAGACAGGTAAGTTCTGCATCATTTGGAGACTTCATTTAAATTTTTATTTCCATTCCCTAGATGGGAAAGCCTTTTAGCTTTACTCTTTCACACTACATAGTTTATGCACCTGCTTGCTGAACAGTTTAGTGACGTAAATGTGTGAAATATAGAATATGTGAATATAGAATATGTGAAATATAGAATATGTGAAATATAGAATATGTGAGAGCGAATGCACAGAGGTCTTTGTGGATATGGCGTCCAGGAGCAGAGCTTGCAGGTTCTGTGAACCCTCTGGTCCTGAGAGTGATTGCGCTGTGACGGAGGCGGTCAGATGTCAGTGACGGGGAACGTTTAGGGGCATGTCCAGTGCTTTCACCAAACTGTTCTGGAAAGGAAATACCGTAGTTCACAAATAACCTTTCTGTTGTTCGGACATCCTGGGGAACATACCGTTGTCAGTAGGTTAACGTGGGAAGTGCTTTCACTTCGGGTAGGGCTGTATTGGAGTTTCTCAGCAGATGATGTCTGCTATATGTAGTGATTTGCAGTTTTATGACTCTTCGCAACTGTCATAATTAATGTCTTAGATCTTGTCTTTAAAATAAAGACAATATTTACCTCCATCTCTTAATGATCAACTTTTGCCCTCTTACTGTTCTTGTTAGCAGTATTTGAGAATGACTATTACTTTCTTCCATGAAGATTTTTTTAAACATCTCTTTGAAGTGATAGGGTGGCAGCGAGGTACTGCTCCTGCTAGTTGATGCTTTGATACGAGGAGTATAGGTGTTTCATACATAAGCGTGTTACTTGCAACTGTTCTTCAGCAGTGTGTTTATTTTGACATTTGTCCTCTCTGATGCAGTTTCTGATAAGCTCAGAAGCTTGAATTGCAACTCCCTCCCATTATTTTTGATAAAGTGATTTAACATGGCTTATGTGAATACAAGAAATTTAAAAAAAACACCTTACCGGTTGTCTAGTATTTAGTAACTGGTTAATGTGGTTCTGTAACATGAATTTTGACGTTTAGTTGGTAGAATTCAAAACTCTGTAATATTTAGTGTTCTTTATTTAGCAAGTACCTAACTTTGCTAGCTGCTCTCCATGGCAGACAAGCAACACCCCACCCCTGTCTCAAATCCAAAGCTGTTGACTTCAAAGAGCTTACATTCTAAATGTCTCTTAAACTAATCTACTTAAGGAGAACATTAAAAGTGCTGTTTCATAGCCTTCTGAGTTTGCCTCCGAAGAAGTATCTGTGATCGGTAATCCCAATCTTCATTTCCCTTTACCCATTTCAGCCGCGGCCCATCTGCTCCCTCGCTGGAAGTGCGTAGGGTGCATTGCCTGTGCCCGAGCCAGGCCTCGCCCCGGTAGGGACGTCTCTGAGCCCTGCTGAAGTGACATGAAGCCATTCTGGTTTCACTCAGCCAACTTCATACACACTGAATCCGTTGACTCTGACTGTTCTCTGCAGTGTTCTGCTTTGTCGCTGTCTTTCTGTTAGTGAGGCGCTCAGCCCTGCAGTAGTTCAGTCGGAACTCCGGAGAACGAGAGAAGGAAAGAAACTCTGCTCTGGCCGTTCAGGCTCTGTTAGGTTTTCTCTTTCTGTTGCTGTCAGGCTGTGAAGTCACAACGCCTTGCCTGCTGGTTGTCTGACTGTTCCTTTTTAATCCATTATCTCTTTCTACACGTCTTCTTTCCCTTGAGTTCTGTGGTTCCCATTTCCCGCTCACCAGAAATTACATTTCGGTCTTCCAAGGCAGGCAGCATGGTTTTGTGGAAGGAACACGGACTTTTGAGTCAGATAGACCTGGATTCAAATGTGCTCCGTCATAACTTAAGTGTTCGACCTTGGGCCAGTTCCCCTCAGTCTCTGAGGCTCACTTTCCACATCTGTCAAAGAGACTGTAATATGTATGTGGAGTTATGGTGAGAAAGAAACGATAAGCTACAGGTGAAATATTTAGGATAGCTCTGGACACGTCGTTTATTGTCAGAAGATTTAGTCCCCTTCATACTTTTCAGTCCTGTTGGTTTTTCTTTCATCCATTTGTTGGACATTCATTTCTCTGTAGTGCTGTTTTCACATTTGCTGTCATCCACAAATGCAGATAGATGACTTTATTATTGATTTGTTTATCCATCCTCCCAGGCAGTCATGAAGATTCCGAAGACCCATTTTGGAAATCACTTCCTAGCTTGATTCACTGCTATTTATCTTATCCTACAACTACATCTTTTAATTGTTTTAAGTTTTTGTTGGCGTATTTCGTTTATTATATCATGACATTAAGCCCTGATTGACAACATAATCTTGAACAAAATTTGTATGAAATATTTATAAATGCTTCTGTGAAATCCAAAGCCATTAAATGTGTTTGGTATATTTCCTTCTTTGTAGTTCTGTCTTAAATCAAGATTTTAAAACATGTTTTAATGTAAGGCAGTGTCCGTGCTATAATGCTTCGTGAGCCCATTAAACTAAATCCATTAGACTAAATGTTTATGGATTGCTTTCTTTTAATATTTATTCCATTTTACTCGAGATTCAAGTTGGACTTACCAGGTGGTAAATTACCAGAAGCATACTTAATACATTTTTAAAGATTGGTACCTCACTTGTTTTTTTCTAGTTCTCTGGTACCTCCTCAGTTCTTCATGGTTTTTCAAACAATTGTAAGTGGTTTGGGTAAGTTTTTTTGTTTGCTTGTTTATTTTTAAAGCCAGTTCCCTTAATAAGAAGATGCATGTCTCTCAGACTTGCTGACTTACATTTATCCCAAATTTTCAGATGTTAATACCTCTTTTTATAGTAACACAAGCCTACTTGTTAGTTACTTTTTTTCCTTTATAATTTCAAAGTATACTTCTGGTTACCATTACATTTAAACCTTCTTGATTAGCCATTTTTTTTTCTGTTCCCCCCAGATTTATTCATATTTGGTTCTTTTTCTTTATTTTCTTTAATTTGATAGAATTAATTCATTTTGCTTTTTAAACTTGATCTTATCTTTTATTATCACAAACAAATCAAGCTATTTCTAGTTCATTTGTTTTTAACAGAATTCTAAACTTCATGAAACAGCATCAGGACATTTTTATTCTCTGCATGTGTTCTCTGTCAAACGCATTTTATTTTTGCCTTCAATTGTGATATCTTTTAGAATACCTCACCTTTTTTCTTATTCTGTGTTTTGTCCAGTTCTTTTCATTGGTGGTACTTGCCAGCTTTCTTAGGCTGAGAATCATTTTTCTGATTCAACATCTATTTCTTACTGCTTTTCAGTAAGGTCCCTAAGATGGTTCTTTGTTAATAATTTTACGTTCTCAGTCATTTCTTCCCTAGCAATAAAGGCTAGATGTGTGAGGGTTTCTTCTCTGGGTATATTTCTGAATCATAAGGTGCAATGATAATAATTTAACATCTTTGATACATATTGCATGGCAGATTTTTCACCTAGACAGTATTTGACAGTTTCAAGGCTATCTGAGCACCCTGTAATTTAAATCATGTGTCATCCAGCCAGAGACAATGGTTCCCTTTAAGTTCAGAGGTGCTTTGTTTCCTCAGTGCAGTCATTCAGTCCAATGGAATATGCAAATTTATTCTGTCTACCACACAACGTCAAAACTACAGAAAGGCTTGCATTTGGACTGTTTTGCTCATTTTTGACAGTTCCTGGTGGCTTTTCTAATTGGTCGTTTCCTTTTTTCTTTTACTTTGCTTTTAATCTCCAGGCATGTCTTCTTGGCACTCATTAGCATCTCTTCCTCCTCTTCCTTGGCCTCCTCACTCACTCCGTCTTCCACTCCCTCCACCTACATCTCCTTTTTTCTCACTGCCTTTTCTTTTTTAAAAAAATATATTTTATTGATTATGCTATTACAGTTGTCCTGATTTTCCCCCCTCTGTCCCCCTCTGCCTGGAACCCCCTTTCCCTCCAGCATTCCTGCCCTCCTTACTTCATGTCCATAGGTCATGCATATAAGTACTTTGGCTTCTCCATTTCCTACACTATTCTTGATATCCCCCTGTCTATTTTGTATTTACCAATTATGCTTCTTAATCCCTGCACCTTTTCCCCCACTCTTCCCATTCCCCCTCCCCGCTGATCTCCATTTAACCCTCCAAATGATCTCCATATCCATGAATCTGTTCCTCTTCTGGTTGTTTGCTTAGTTTGTTGTTTTAGATTCAGTTGTTGATAGTTGTGAATTTGTTGTCCTTTTAGTGTTCACAGATTTGATCTTTTTCTTAAATAAGTCCTTTTAACAATTTATGTAATAATGGCTTGGTGGTGATGAACTCCTTTAGTTTTACTGTGTCTGGGAAGCACTTTATCTGCCCTTCCATTCTAAACAATAGCCTTGCTGGACAGAGTAATCTGTGTTGCAGGTCCTTGCTTTTCATCACTTTCACTATTTCTTGCTAGTCCCTTCTGGCCTGTAAAGTTTATTTTGAGAAATCAGCTGATAGTCTTATGGGAACTCCTTCACAGGTAACTCTTTGCTTTTCTCTTCTTGCTGCTTTTAAAATTCTCTCTTTATCTTTAACCTTTAGCTTTTTAATTATGATGTGTCTTGGTGTGGTCCTTTTTGGATCCAACTTGTTTGGAACTCTCTGTGCTTCCTGGACTTGTATGTCTATTTCCTTCGCCAAATTAGGGAAGTTTTTTTCCCTTATTTTTTAAATTAAGTTTTAAATTTCTTGCTCTTCCTCTTCTCCTTCTGGCACCCTTATGATTCAGATGTTGGTACTTCTAAATTTGTCCCAGAGGGCCCTAAGCCTGTCCTCATTTTTTTTTTTTAATTCTTTTTTCTTCCTGTTGTTCTGATTGAATGCTTTTTCCTTCCTTGTATTCTAAATCATTGATTTGATTCTTAGCTGCATCCTCTCCATTGCTGGTTCCCTGTAGATATTTCTTTATTTCACTTAGCGTAACCTTCATTTCTTTCCTTATGTTTTTGCTGTACTCAGTGAGTTGTTTGAGCAGCCTGATCACCGCACCAGTGTTTTGAACTCTGCATCTGATAGGTTGGTTATTTCTCTTTCATTTAGTTCTTTTTCTGGGGTTTTGTTCTGTTCTTTCATTTGGGCCATATTTCTTAGTCTCCATAATTCAGCAGCCTCCCTGTATTTGTTTTGTGTGTTAGGTAGAGCTGCTGTAAAAGGCCCCTGCAAATTGTGTGGGGCGGAGCCTTAGGTAATCACCAGAGTGAGGAAACCCATATCACCACTTTGTGGCTCTGTGTGTGGGAAGGGCTTGGAAGGGGAATAGTGCCACTGCCTGGCTTCTGGAGGTTTGCCTAACACCCCACCTCCAGTCACTTCACCTACTTCCCACATGTGACTGGCACCCTTCCAGCTGTTGCCCTGGTGGTGAATTCCAGAGCGGGTGGATTTGTGTACGTCCTAAGTCTGTGCAGGCCCTTTAAATGAACTCTTGTGAAAATCTGGCAGTTTCCAACCCCCACTGGTTTTTACAGCCAGAAGTTGTAGGGAATTATCTTCCTGATACTGGAACCCTGGGATGTGCAGTCTGGCCTGGGGCTGGGATCGCTCACTCCCAAGGTATACTTCCCGATTTTTATCCACCACATGTGACTGTGGGACTGCCCGTTCCACTGTCACCACCTCTCCATGCCACACTGCATCTCTCTACCTCTCTGCCATCTCTGTGACTGCCCTCGCCTACCCGTCTGGATGAATGTAACGTCTTTAAATCCTTGGTTGTTGGACTGCCATGCTGCTCAATTTTCTGATGGTTCTAGTTGTTATTTGCTTTGAGAAATAGTTGTAATTCTCTCTGTGGTTGCGTGAGGAGGCAAAGCGTGTCTACCTACTCCTCCATCTTGACCAGAATTCCCTCACTGCCTTTTCTGTGTCTATAATTTAGATCACATTCCATAATAGTTCATTTGTTTAACAGATATAGGTAGGATTCAACCAGTGGTCTAGGGTAGTAATGTGTTGTTGCTTATGTATAATACATTTCTGTATAAACCAGTTCAGCAGATATTGTGTTGATTTTAAAAAATTATCTCATCTCAAATTATTGGAAAGCTGAGATTAGCAAAATACTTTTGAATTTCTAGCCTGATATTTTCTAGTAGCTTCTGCAAGGGCACTGGAAATCTGGATAGATTTTTAGAGAGGCATTTGAGATTCCTAGATGTTATTTATTATTTTTTTATTGTTGTTCAAGTACAGTTATCTCCATTTTCTGCCCACCACTCCCCCCGCCCCCATCCCCACCTCCCACCCTTGATCCTACCCTGTTTGGCTTTGTCCATGGGTCCTTTATACATGTTCTTAGATAACCCTTCCCCTTCCCCACCCCACCCCCAATATCCCCTCTGCCCTCCTCTGTGGTTATTGTCAGTTTGTTCTTTATTTCAGTGTCTCTGGTTATATTTTACTCACTTGTTTGTTTTGTTGATTAGGTTCCACTTATAGGTGAGATCATATGGTATTTGTCTTTCACCACCTGGCTTATTTCACTTAGCATAATATACTTTAGTAGCTACAACTTTTCACATCTCTCTTTCTCTCAGCCTTTTTAATAGTTTAGATGGAAATAAACAGAGAGCTAGAGAACACAAGCTCTGTAGTGTCCCTTGTTTCAAGGGCGCTAATTCCATCAAACCAGGACCTCACCATCCTCCTGACCTCAGTAACCTTAATCACCTCCCAAAAGCCCCACCTCCAAACACCATCACACTGGGGGTTAGAACGTCAACATGTGAATTGAGGGGACACAGACATTCAGCCCACAACAGTGAGTATTGCTAAAAATGTTAGTTACCAAAATGCCTTTTCATAGGTCTATACAAAGAGAAGAATAAATGCAGGGATAGCTTCTGAAAATGAGGCATCTTCTCTTTGGTCGAAGTTACTGGTAGGAATTTAGAAAGTCCATTTATACCCACATTTCTTGAATTATTTCATATTTTTCCTAGTTGGCAGATTTGTTTTATCAGTCACTTCATCTGTTTCAAGAATAGTCTATTCTCATGTTTTATAGCATCTGACCTCCCATATTACCTTTATATTTTTCTGTTTCTGTAACCTCAGAGTCACATGTCTTGTTCTTAGATGACGTTCTGATCATCATTCAGAAGGGGAAATAGCCTAGATTATTTGGGGGATCCATGATGTACACGCACATTACTTTTATCTTTGTGGGGTTCCCAGGGCTGTCGTCCTTGATTCCAGTTTCTGAAAGTCCAGCAGCCTAAGTATTTCTCAAGGTGCAGCCTTTTGGTCACAGGTTTTTTATGTGTCACCGATGACTCTCATTCGAGTATTTTCCTCCTCAAGTTCTAAGACATCCCGTAGCCCAGCTTTTTCATCTGGGCCAGTATAGATTGCTCATTGTTTTCTGTCTTACGTCTCACTTCTATCCTTCCTTCCCCAGCGCTGAAAAGAATATAGTACTGAAATAAACACACAGTCTTACATTGAGGATTGTTTCAGATTTTTTCCCATATTCCTGAAAATATTACGTGTATTCTAAACCAAGAGTAGGAGTACTAGCTTCGAAAGACATGTGGACATCTTTCTTTTTTTCCTGCTTGTTTCTCTCATCCCATGGTATTTTCCAGCTCTTCTGTTTTCTCTTCTTGCCTTTGCGTTTACTAGCTTTCATCTGTTTCCCAGGGTTTCCAGTTAAGAGATGAATTACAGAAAATGGACTTTGGATTTGAGCTTGCACACATTTGCAAAGATAATGATGTTGGGGCACTGAATAGGAGGAAAGGAAGAAAGATAATGAAAATGGTTTTTGTGTTTGTGTTTGTTTTTCCTTCTTTTCAGCGTTCCCGTCCACACTCTGCCAGTGACGCGGAGATGAAGAACCTCGTGGGCTCTGCCCGGGAGAAGGTCCCGGGAAAGTTAGGTGGCTCTGTGCTTGGTCTTTCAATGGAGGAGGTAAAGATCACTCCATCTCAGGCTTTTGTGGGTTAATACAGGGCGTGGTGAAAATTAGCAAGTTATTAATAATATTTGGGACCAACTCCTATATTATACTGAAAAGAGAAAGACTCAAAATGGGGGAAACCTCTTCTCAGGAAAGAGCATCTTAAATGTAATTAATTCTTACTCATGCTTTTTCATATTCTTGGGTGATAGCTCTCTTCTGTCCTATAACCACATGGATTCCAGTCTTCAAAATAGGTACTCATCTTATTTTCTCTTCCTCCACGTAGATCAGAGTTTTACGGAGGGTGAAGGAAGAGAACGATCGCAGAGGCGGGTTTATTCGCATATTCCCTACATCAGAGACATGGGAAATATACGGGTGAGGTGACTACCTTTTTTTTTTACTTAAATCTGTACCTCAGGCCACACAATTGGATAAAGTGTGACATAGTACCATCATCGCTTCCCACGTGATACTTTTCTTATTTTGTTCATAAATTTTGCGTTTATCAATACCTTGTTATGAAAAAATACTGTTTTATCTTTTATATCTGTGCCTAAACAATATATTCTTTATTTTCGAGAACTGGTTCTTTAGTCATCGAGATCTGGTTTACATCCAATAAAATGCGCCCATTTTAAGTGTACAGCTTGGTGATGAGTTTTAACAAATACAAACACCAGCTTAACCATTGCTCTCACCACAATGAAGATATAGAACTTTCCCATCCCCTCCAGAAGCCCCTCAAGCCCCTTTACAGCCGGTCCCCCTCTTACCTCAAGTACCAGACGTATGCTGACCTGCTGCATGCTACTCCAGCTTTTCTAGGATTTCATATAAACGGAATCATACAATATATAGTCTTTGGCGTCAGGAGTTTTTTGTTTGCTGCAATGTTTTTGAGATTTATTAACGTTGTTGTTTAAAGTAATAGTCCATTCCTTGTTGTTGTTGTGTACTGTTTCGGTAGATGAATGTACCTCGATTCGTTGATTCATTCAGCTATTGTGGATCATTGGGTCGTGTCTAGTTTGGGGCTGTTATGGAGCAAGCTGCTATGAACACACATGGACAAGCCCCTGTGTGGATATATGATTTTATTTCTCTTGGATAAATGCCTAGGAATAGAAAAGGCGGGTCACATGATAAGGAATAAAGGGCAGTATGTAGTCCCAGTTTACATTTTACCAGCTTCCCAGTTGCTCCCCATACTTGTCGTCACTTGTTATTGTCGGGCTTTCAATTTTAGGCATTCTAGTGGTAGCTTCTGTCTGTGGTTCTGACTTGCTTTTCTGTGGATAATGATACTGAGCATTCATGTACTGTTGGCTATTTGTGTGTCTTTTTTCTATTTTAAATTTAGGAGTTTTTAATCTTTTCATTATTTTGTTATAAGGGACTTGTGATTCAAGTCCTTAGATTATACTATGAATATTTTCTTCAAACTTGTGGCTAGATTTTTCACTTTAGTAGCAGTAACTTTTAAAGAACAGAAGTTTAAAATTTCAGTGAAGTCCAGCTATCTACATTTTTATTAATGTACATTTATTGAGTGTTAACCAAGGGTCTAGCCCTTTGCTTGGTGCTTTGAAGTATAAAACAAATATTACATGAGATCTCTGTTCTTTGAGAGTTAACAGTATGATTATGGAGAAATTATTTCTACATATAATAAAAATAGCTTAGATTTCTGTAGCTGTATGTAATTAAACATACTTTGTACACGGGTCAGTAAAGTAATGTGACTTGTTCATGATGTCACAATGGGACTTGAGTCAAGGATTTTGATTCTAGATCCTGCCTTTTCCTGCTTCATCATGCTGCTTTCCGAGAAGAAACATTTTACTCTGTGAGACAGTGTACGGCAGGCCCTTCAGACATATAGTGCCGGCCGGCATAGTTCAGACATGGGTACCTCTGTAGACTCTGAGCAGTCCTATCAGGAAGGCTTCGTGCCGCAGGGCGGACTTGGGCTGTTTCTGGAGGAATAGATTATGAATGATGTCCAGGAGGGAGCGGAAGGACCAGTGGGAGGTGTAGTGTGAGGGGGCCTAAGGAGACGTGGGGGGCTGCGCTGCAGGGTCCGTGTCGCGGAACTCTGCAGACAAAGTGAGAGTGAGCTGGTGGTGTTGATTGCTCACTTTCGGAAAGCTTGGAGGGGAAAGTGCACGCCTCCAGCAATAGGCATCAGGGAGCCACTGCGTTTTTGAGGAATACCTTGATGGAAGAATCTTCTGTCTACTTTTTCATGGTTTTACACCCCCATTCCCAGCTTCATCTGACCTTTTCCCACAGTTATGTGACTTTTTTGGTGGTGGTTTTCTTTTTATTTTTCAGTTTTATTTTCTGAACGTAGTATGTCACCTTTTAGTAATCCAGGACATTTTGCATTTATTCCTTATTTTCTAAATTAGGCCCTCTATTCATTTCATTATATTCGCTACTACTCTAGTATTTTAGAATTTTCAGCGGAGCAATGCCTCCTCTTTGCCACTTTAGAAATAGTGTATTAGTCACCTGTCGCTTCTGTGCTGGATTCATGGTTTTAACTCTGTATTTTCTGTCTTGCACAAGCGTCCGAAACAACCAGTCTCTTTCTTTGTCCTTCAGGTCCTACCTTGAACACAAGACCTCCATGAACTACATGCTGGCGACGCGCCTCTTCCAGGACAGGTGGGGACTCGCTGTGCGTATCGGTTTGGTAGGACCGGACCACAGCGCTAGGGCATGGTGCCTGCAGATGAAGGGGGAGGCTGTAAAAGTCCTTGTGTAACGTCTTTGATAGAAAAGGCCTTGAAGAAAACACGACATACCTCATTTTTCCAGAATTCATTTGCTCCCAGCATCTGTAACATTTCCAGAGGCTCAGAATGTTAAACTAATCGAGCTTCTTTTATGTAGAGTGTTTATCTACAGACAAACATGCCTTTTTATTCATATATTTATTGGGAGTGGACCAACTATGTAGCATATTGCTTGGTGCTTTGGAATATAAAGCAAATATTAGATGGGATTAAAGCATAAAGATGTGTAAATTTTGAAGATCTTTTCATTTGAAAAGTTAAACCATTAAGATCTTTAAATAATCATAATAGGCACCCTAAACTTTATTCTCTTTAAAGGAAGGTCCTTATTTGGTGCTTTTTCACTTTAGACAGCTTATAGCAGACACAATCGTCTGTTTTCCCAGACTAAAGAGATTAGAGTGATCAGATTAGAAAAGGTGGAGGGGAGGTAATTCACAAAATAAATACACTGGGAATTGTAAGAAATGACAACTGATAACCTCAATACAAGGGGAAATTGGGGGAGATGATGGAAAACAGACACTGGAATTCAAACGGCACAGCAGTCGCTGCTTAGTCCCACGTGCTTTTGCTGCGCCGGAGACACAGCTGCATTGCAGTGCCGTTCAGGAACTGACTCTCAAAATACGGCGCCTTAGTTATTCAGGGAAACCTGCGTTAGATTCAGGGAGCGTGTCCCTTTCTGCAGGATTTTTAAAATAGAGCCCAGATTTCAGCCATTTCTTGCAAGTTCATGATCTGTTATCAGGAAATGTATGGGATTTGCAATTTCTCTCTGTAAATTTGAAGTTATTACTGTTGATTAATTACACTATGTAGCTTCTAATGAAAAGAAATCTTCAGATTTACTTAGAAGGCACAGAAGCTCCTTTTTTGATAAGGCTCTTCTATCTATAGAGTTCATATATTTTACAAGATGTGTTTTGGCATGTTACTTTGCATTGCTTTGGTTTTCTAGTGCATGAGTCCTTTCAGCTGGAAGATTTAAGTCTTCGAACTATAGGAAACACACCGTCTTTCCTCTCCTTGTGGAACTCATGTTAGGGCGGGTCTTCTGCGATCCTCTGTAGTTCTTCACTTTTTCTCGTACTTTTGATGTCATTGTCTCTTAGCTTTAAATGCTGGCAGACTTTTTGAGCTTTGCCTCCTCAAACTCCAATAAATCTAAACTCTAAAACCTTCAGCCTTATCTATTTTGTTATTTAAGACTGGCACAGAAGAGGGTTGTTCAGTTTATTTAGGCAAATATGATTTTTTTAAAAAAGATTTTATTTATTTATTTTTTAGAGAGAGGAGAAGGGAGGGAGAAAGAGAGGGAGGAACAGCAATGTATGGTTGCCTCTCACATGGCCCCCACCGGGGACCCGGCCCGCAACCCAGGCATGTGACCCGACCCGGAATCGAACCGGGATCATCTGGTTCCCAGCCTGCGCTCAATCCACTGAGCTACACCAGCCAGGGCAGGCAAATATGATTTTAATATCAGAGATTCATTTTTGCTTTCTGACTAGTTCTCATAGTTTATGGATGTAATATCATTTCACATCTCTTTGACTGTCTTGATTAGTTTGTTTAATGTTCCTTTCTGTTTTTTTTTTTCTTTTTTTGCATTGTATTCTTCTGGATTAGTACAGTTTGTTCATGCCCTTCTTTCTAGTTTATACATTATACGTCCTCAAATATTTGGTGGTCTTTGATTTCCAGTCCTGTTTATAAGTGATGGACAGGCTGCTTGGGATAGGCAGGTTGCAGGAGCTTCCTCCCAGGTTGCTGAGTCTGTTTCTGCACTGCCATGGACTCAGTGCTGGCGGCCAGGTCTTTCCCTATTCGGCCTTCCCTCCAGGGAGAGGGAAGGCCGAGCACCACAGCAGCCACAGATAGGAAGCATTCTCCTAGGGGTATCCCACAGTAAAAAGACTTGAGCTATCATAATGTATGTGCTCTTTTATTAACACATTCAATAACAAGACCTAGCAGTGGGTCTAATAACCACCATAATTTCAAAAGTATAAGTGTTGGCAATATTTTGAGACACCTCTTAGCAACTCTAAAGTAATATGAAAAAATATGTTAGTTCTTTTGGTAATGAAATCACATTAATGCTACAGAGGATGGTTTCCTACAGGTATGTGAAAGAAATGCCAAATTTCAGTTAAGAAGATTACTATTTTTCTCTATCCACTCCCTGAATTCTTTCTTCAGGCCCTATTTAACACTCCTGTATTCTAAAGGCTTGGATTAAAAACAAAACCAAACCCTGAATGTCCCTCTTTAGCAAAGAAAGCCCTCCTGATCTACTCTTGACTGTGTTTTTAGCCTAATCTCCGTTTCCCCACACAATCCAGGACCGACCAGACCACAGCTACTTGCTCTTTCGCGCCCCTTGCCCTTACACACTCCTGTCCCTTAGAGAGACCTTCAGTCCACCCTTACATCCTTTTTTTTAAATGCAAAATGATTTTTTTTTAAATTTTGACAAGGGGTTTCTTTTAGAACGGAAAATTTGGTTTAACATTTGAAATGGAATCAACATATTTCACCTTATTAACAAAATAAAAGAGATATAGTACTCCTTCATGGGAAAACTATTGCAAAGTAAAAGAAATCTTTGTTAACCAGAAACAAATATCTGCGAAAAACTTAGAGCAAATGTGACACTTGATATTTGCCAAGAACTCTTCTCTGAGATTGGGTGCGGGACACAGTGTTTAAACTCAGGCATGTGACTGCTCATTCTAATAGAATTAGGTCTCATTCAGAAAGTTAACTGAGCACCGCAAATTAGCATCGCAAATTCAAAAAGCCAGGAAAAAAGAACAAGAATAAAATATTCACTTATGTGAAACCCTGGCTGGTATAGCTCAGTGGATTGAGCGCGGGCTGGGAACCAAACAGTCCCAGTTCGATTCCCAGTCAGGGCACATGCCTGGGTTGCAGGCCAGGTCCCCAGTGAGGGCCATAGGAGAGGCAACCATACATTGCTGTTTCTCTCCCTCTCTTTCTCCCTCCCTTCCCCTCTCTCAAAAAATAAATAAATAAAATTAAAAAAATATATTCACTTATGTGTTCTTTAAAAGTAAGATTATTTAGAAAAGTTACTTTTTCCTATAGCAAGGTATTTAGTAAAATTAAGGATGTTTTGGATTCCTACTACTTCTGAACTTTCTAGCATTTTGTCCTTTTTTTCTGGTAGAAGAGAGTATTTCCCTTGTTACTAAATCTTTTTTTTTTTTATTTTTTAGATTTTATTTATTTATTTTTAGAGAGAGATGAAGGGAGGGAGAAGAGGATAGAAACATCAATGTGTGGTTGCCTCTCATGCGCCCCCTACTGGGGACCTGGCCCACAACCCAGGCATGTGTCCTGACTGAGGTTTGAACCTGTGATCCTCTGGTTCATAGGCTGGCACTCAATCCACTGAGCCACACCAGCCAGAGCTCACTAAATCTTTATATTTTTAAAATTCTGCCTCCCACGTGTACCTTATGTTTTTGAAGTTTCATGTTGCTATCTATATCTTTCTCATTATAAGAACAATTTTATGATCTAAGCCAGGGATGTCAAACTCATTTTCACTGGGGGCCACATCAACCTCGCAGTTGCCTTCAAAGGGCCGAATGTAATTTCAACTCCTTAACAGTTAAGGAGGAGTTACATTTATACAGTCCTAAAATTATTTTGGCCCTTTGAAGGCAACCATGAGGCTGATGTGGCCCCCGGTGAAAATGAGTTTGACACTCCTGATAAGCTGTCTAAGCTAATGATACAAGTTTCTTATCCATTATAAACTAGGTATATTTTTATTAGCTGATTTAAAAGTTAAATGATTCAATCAATTCAGTTTTTCTAAACCTTTGATCTATTTTATCTAACTATCTGGTAAGTTAAGTAGCAGTACTTACTACTACTTTTTCTCAGTCTTCGACATTTCTGAGAAGCTCGTTTTTTCTAAGTTTGGGGTTAGGCAAGCACCTGTGAAGTAACCTAATGGAATGATGCCCTGAAGTATAGTCTGGTTTTCCAGAGTTTTGTGTTCAGTAGCTGTGCTTCTCTGTGATAACCATTCATGTGGTATAATTTAGAGTTAGGGCCTTAAAGTTATTCCAAGATTCTGTCAAGGGAGTGAAGGGGCCGCTCCCATCGCTGCGTGGGATGGGCAGCAGATTGGAGAGTCTGTGCCGCATTCAGAAAGGAAGTGCCGTGTGCTTTCATGAAGTTGATAAAAGTCACTACCTGACTTCCTGGGTAAAATGTTAGCCTTCCTTCAAAGCTCACAACTGGCACCATGTGAGGTGCACTGGGCCACGCCTGAGCTGCTCCCGCTTCTTCCCACTAGTCCTGGTAACTGGCACAGCCAGTGCTGCAGCTGCTGATACACTCATCCCTAAATTCTTCTCCTGGGTATGTCCTGCGTCCTCTTACCCAGATTAGGAGGAGGTCCTCCCTGCCCTTTTTATCCCTCAGTCTGATTTAGAATCCCATGTTCTATAATAATTGCCTGTTTACTAACTAGTCAGGCTACTTCACATGTTGACTTATAAGTAAATATTTTGATATGTTCATTTTTGTCAGTGTCAAGAATCTACCACATGGTAGACACTCACACAAAGACATGCATTGGAAAAATTGAAACACTGAAATTGTGTTTATTGTAAGCCCTAACATCTTCCAATAAGTCTGTTCTCTTCAGTCTGAATTGATATTTTCCCTCTTACAGATTCCATTGTATTATTGTCAGAATTTCTTTCAAACTAATTCTTTAATCATTTCTTTTAGGTTAATTCTGTCCCCTTTCCTGCTCTCCCTCACTTCCCCTGCACCTCCCGCCTTGCCCCGGCAGCAGCGTTCCCCTGCTTTACTGCAGGATGGCAGTGTTTGCAGCCCTGCCACACAGTCACACCTGGGGGTCTGTAAACCATATTTCTCTCCTGGCCCCACCCCCACACTGACATATGAGGGCTTACTAAAAAGCTGCCTAGGAGCTGCTAATGTGAAGCCGTGATTGCAAGTTAGTGGAGAAAACCGTTATCTGATAAAAGTTAAAATCATCTTAAGACTCTCTGACAACAGTGTGACAATATCAGGACATTAGCATGAGTAGAAGACATGAGAAGGGAAAGGCAAAACATTTTCGTGAAGACAAACTTTTCGCTTGATTTTTCTATAGATAGAAACTCTTGGTATTGATTGTATCTGTGTCTTTAAAAAAAAACACCCCAATACCAAAGGTTACATGTCGTGCGGTTTCATTAATATAACATATTGAAATGGTAACACTTTTAGAATGGAGACCAGATTACAGGGAGTGGGGGGGCGGGGCCAGGTAAGAGGTGCGTTGTCATAAAAGGGCAGCACGGGGTCCTTATGGTGATGGAACTGTTGGGGATCTTGTCCGTGGTGTGGGAGACATCAGCTTGCACCCAGGTAAAACTGTGCTGAATTGAATGAACACGTTTACAAATGAGTACAAGTAACACTGGGGAAATTTAAAAAGAGTGTTAGGTGAAAGGAAATTGAATGAGGAGAAAATATTTTTAAAGGAAAACAGAAGCCAATTTAAACATGAATGGCATTCACTTCCTGTGGTTAGAGTGATGGAGAGCTTCGCTCGTGGGAAGTCTGTTTCTCACGAGTGGCTGTCGAACTCGTGAGAACTGCGATCGGTTTCTGTTCCTCACGCAGTTCGGTGAACGTGTAAAGAGCCCTGGAGTGTGAGACCTGAGCCCTGGGTTCAAATTTAAACCTATTAAGCTCCGACCTTGGGCTGTCACAAAGTGTCTCTTTGTAAATGGGGCTAGTAATAACCGTCTTTACATGACTGTTGTGAAGAATAGTGTGACTTGATTTGTGATTACATGTACACAGGCAAGTCATTCTTAGGATTTTTCTCTAGAATTCATTGATTCTGTCCCTTTTATTTTTTACTGATCCTCCCTCAAGCTCAGGGTACTCTATCTATTCTTTTTCTCAGCATGTTCTCAATTCGTGTCTCTGCTTCTCCCCCGAGATGCCTTCCATGGCATAATTCCACACTGAATCTCTGCAGTACCTGTTTTAGGTGTGCGTGCGCATGCATGTGTGAACTCGGGAAAGAATACCTGCACTGTGCTCTAACCCACTTGTCCTTTCTGCTTCCATAGGGGAAACCCAAGAAGAAGCTTATTGACAGGAAGAACACGGTAACTGACTTTTAAAAGTTGAGCAGTTTTTTACATGTGCATAATATGTGACCATGCGCAGACTAGGCATGATACTTCATATAACTATTTTCAGTCTGGCTCAGCCCGAGTTGTAACATAAAAATGTTTTCCATTGAAACGCTATTCTGTGGCAGCTTTTTACAAACGAAGTTTGGGATTTATGTACTTATAACTACAGGTGTATCATTTCAACTGATAATAATAGTATTCCTATTTGGTGATGTAAGAGAGACCAAAGTACTAATGAGGGTTCAAGTATACTCATGTTAGATTCAAATAAGAGGTTATGTTTCGGCTTTGACACACCTTGGTCTCTGCGCCATATGGGATTGAATAGAACCTCTTCCAGTTTGCCACGGCACTCAAAGTATGCAGAGTACCTGTGGCTGTTCACGTCTGGCAGAGCAGAGAAAGGTCTCAGGAGGAGGCCTGGGGTGGACCTGCCCCACTGAAGACCCCAACCACAACAGAAACCCCTGACCCTAAACACGCACCCTCTGGTTGGAGACCTTGAATCCGCCCCTTTATTTGATCTCTTTAAAGAGCAGAATGAGAACATCTAGCTGTTTGTTCTACATTTGAACACTTTGTTTCTCATCCAGATCCTTTGAAGCATACATCTTTGTTTTCTTTAACAAATGAAAATTAATGGTTGCCACTAAAGAAAAACTGAGAAAAATCAAGCTTGTTTCCTAAATGAAAGTCACACTTAGTTTGTAAGTTTTCTCCAGTTTTTAGTCAAGGAATGTGCTTTCTAGAGCTTTTGCTATTAATTTGGAAATTAGAAAAAACAGAACAAGAAAAAAAGATAAAATATTAAACAATAAGAATATTTAAAGATCAGTGAGTTCTGTCTTTTGTTCATTTTCTGCCACTCATTTTATATGGCCAACAGTAGGGTTGTTTGGGTGGTACAGAGGTATACGCAAATGAAAGGTGGTGTGACTGACCGTATGCCGGAGCATGAAACAAGTCCCAATATATTTAAAAGGATTAAAATCATATGATGTATGTTCCTTGACCATGATGGGATTAGAAATCAGCAACAGTAGAAAATCTCCAAATATTTAGTAACTAAACAACACGTTTCTAAATAATCCTCGGGTGAAGAAAGAAATTATGAAGGAAATTAGAAAGATTTTGAACTGAATGATAATAACATATAAAATTAAAATGTGTGGGATGCAGCTAAGGGAGTGTTTTAAGGGAAATTTATATCTTCAGAAGCTTATATTAGAAAACGAAGCCTAAATCACTGATCTAAAGTCCATTTTATGAAAATGGGAAAAGAAGAGTTACCCAAAGTAAGTGGAAGAAAGGAAACAATAATGGGCAGATATCAAATAAATTTTTTAAAAAACCAAACAATAAAATTAACAAAATCCAAAATTTTTCATTGATAAGGTAGCAGAATTGATCAGCTCTTATGTAGACTGATCTAGAAAAGAAACAAAACACTAATTACCAAACGAGCTAGGAAGGAGGAGATGACTGTAGACCCTGCAGACGTACGAGAACGGGAATAGTATGAACAGCTGCATCCCACTGCTTTGACAACCGAAATGAACTGTCTGGATTCCTCGTGGGGAGGGAGCACTTAGCAAAACGGATGTAAGCCAAAATAAAAATTTTGAATAACCTTACACCTATTCAGAATATTGACTTTGTAATCAAAAGTTTCCTTCCTACAAAGAAAACTCCAGGCCCAGTAGTTTCACTGGTAAACTATCAAACATTTGAGGAAGAATACCAGTCTCACACAAACTCTTTCAAAAATCTAGCTAGGAAGAGACACTTCCCAATTTGTTTTATGATGCCAGCATAACTATGACATCAAAATCTGACAAAGACATTTAAAAAAATCACAGGCTAATATCCATGAACATAGAGAATCTCTTAAAAGAATATTAGCAAATAGAATCCACCAGTATATAAAAAATAATACATTTGACTAAAGTGAGATTTTTCCTAGTAATGCAAGGTTAGTTTGACATTTGATTAGTCAATATAATGTATTATATTAAATAAAGAAAAAAACCCAGATGATCATTTTATTAGCTGCAGAAAGGAAGAGAGAGGAGAGAGAGAGAAGCATCTGATGAAATCTAATACATTTGTGAGAAAAACTCTTAGCAAATCAGGAACAGAAGGGAACTTTTTTAAATCTGACAAAGGCTTTCTATGAAAAAACAATTTCTAACATTACTGAAATATTGAAGACTTTCCCCCTCTGATTAGGAGTAAGGTAAGATATCTGCTCTCACCGCACATACTTCTTTTGTACTGGAGGTCCTAAGCAGTATAATAAAGCAAACAAAGAAATAAAAAGCTTGTATATTGGAAAGGAGGAAGTCAAGTGTCTGTGTTCTTGAACGACATGATCAAGTTAGTAGAAATCCCAAGGTATCTACAGAATATAAGAATATACAGCTACACTTAGCAAGGTCCTGGGATACAAGGTCAATATACTAAAAAAAATTTGATATGCCAGCAGTAAATAATTGGAAAGTGAAATTTAAACTTCCATTTATAGTAGCATTTTAAAATATAAAATTCTTAGGGATAAATTTAACAACATATATATACAGTAAAAGCTCCTAACTATATTGAAAGATTTAAAAAGATCTAAGTAAGTAGAGAGACTTAATATTGTAAATATCCATTCTTTCTAAATTGGTCTAAAGATCCAGTGCAATCCCAATTATTAATTTAGTGGATTTTTTTGGTAGAAATTGATTGACTTTGTTTTAAATTTACATGGAAATGAAAGGACTTAGAATATCCAAGGTAATCTTGGAAAAGACTTAGAGTATCTGACTTATAGAAATTCTATAATGCTATAGTAATCAAAACTGTGGCACACTGATTATTGGAACAGAATAAAGAACTCAGAAATAGACTAATATTTATATGGTCATTTAACTTTAAACCAAAGGCTTAAAGTAAACCAGTGGGGAAAGGAAACTTTAACAAATGGGGCCAGAACTGGATATCAGTATTTTTAAAAATGAAATTCAACCCCTATCTCTCAAAAATCAGAGATGATTCATAGACATAAACACAGAAGTTTTTACTCTAAAACTTCTTGAGGAAAATATCTGTGACTTCGGGTTTGGCAAAAGATTTTATTTAGACATGACACAGAAAGCAAAAAACAAAAACAAGGAAAAAATGATAAGTTCAGTTTTCTCAAAATTAAAAACTTTTGTTTATCCTAAGATACCGTTCAGAAAATGACTAGGCCAGCCATCGAAAGGAAGACCTGTGAATAGCCAGTATACCCACGAGAATCTACGTGGTAACAACACTAGTTGTCAGAGAATTGCAAATTCAGTCCTGAGAGATCACTAAACATCCAGCAGAATGGGTAAAATTGTGTCAAATCATTGTTGCACATTTTAAATATCTTACAGTTTTATTTGTGAATTTTCTGATAGTGGTGGAGAAATGACTATCAAATGGTGAGGATGCGGACTAATGGAACTCTTATAAGTTGTCATTGGCAATAGAAACTGGTACGAGCACTCTAGAAAGAGTCTGGCAGTTTGTAAGAAAGCCTAGAAAATGGCACTTGGAGGTCTTCACCCAGGAGAAGTGAAAAACATAACCACAAAATAACTGCACAAAATTCCAAAACTGGAAACAACCTAATGTCCAACACGGGAGAGTAGGAGAACTGTGGATTAACCCTCAGGAATAAAAGGGGATCAATAGGCCTACAACATGGATGAATCTCAAACCATGCTGTAGGAAAGGAAACTTACAAGAGTCCATGCTGCGTGACTTCACTTTCATGACGTTCTAGCACAGGCACCCGAAGGATGTGACAGAGAAGTTTCGCACAGTGGTTTTCCTTGGGAGTGCAAGAGGCATAGACTGGGAAGGGCCGCGAAGACTTCTGAGGGGATGGTAATGGCATCTGTCATTGCTCACCAGCTGGAAGCTTAGTATTTGGGTATTTCACTGTGCGTAGTTTCTAGCTCACCAGAAATGCCCCCCAAACTCTCAAAGCAAATCTTGAACTCTAGGTGATGATGGGCATATTGAAGTGCTTAGGAGTGAAATGCACTGATGTCTATGTCCGACTTTGAAATGCTTTATAAATTAGATGGGTTGGCGGATGGATGGAAGAGTGGGAGATTGGATATACGTTTGATGAAATAAATGCAGTCAAATATTCATTGTGGGAACTAGGCAGTAGGTAAAAATGGATATTCACTGTATGATTTTTACACTGTTTTGCTCTTTTAAATATTTGTATGATAGTTGGCAAAATAAAATGAAGAGGTTGTAGCTACAAGGTATTACAACTTATTTGCAGGCAATTCAGCTGTTTATTAATTTGAAAATATTTGTACCCAGTGGTCAACAAGACAGGCGTGCCCCTTGCCCTTCTGTTGGTCAGATTCATATTTTCCCCAGCATTTCCTGCCTCTTTCCCTTGTGCTAATTAGGGTTATTCTGTCTCTTCAGGGTTTCTTAGAAGCTCATAGTTAGTACTTTAAAATATCAGATTTGTTTTATCTTCCTTGTTACTTAATTGGCTAAAAGATCTATTTTCACAACTGTGTAAGTGTGTGTGTGAGAGAAGGCAGGGCAGAGTTCAGTCATGGGGACTATCATAAGCTGATTTTGAAATATTTCTGAAGTTAGTTAATGTGCTTCCCATTTCTTCCCCTGATGTCAGGATCTTCCCTGTTCTGGACCCAATTTCCTGCTCTGGTGAGAAAGCCTCCAAAAGATTTACTGTTCTGTTCACCCACTCAGAAATCCTTGAAAGTCCTAAATAGACCGAAAGACACCACCTTTTCATTGAACTCAGAGACTGAAAACTTCCAGAGAAATGAGGATGATTCTTTGACCTCAAAGGAAATATACTTTGATTTCTAGAAAGTTCAAGAGGGAGAGCTCAGAGCTGCCTACTTTTAGACACTAGCTTCTTTTCTGGCCCAACGACCGAGAACCCTCTCTCTCTCTGGTTACCTGGCTATCCCTGCTGCCTCGTACTTGTCCAGTCCTTGTGTGGATTGGACCTGATACCCTGATTCATGGTTTACTTGAATGCCTAATGTAGCTGCTGCCACCTCTTTCCCCATCCCATTTCCCATTCACGAGGTGATTGAATTTAGCCTTGTCCTACGTCTGCTACCTGCCCTTGTCTGTACCTCTGACTAACTCCTGACCTGTACTCGACACCTGAAGAGTCCCTGCCACTTCTCCCACCTATTCCTGTGACTAAGGGAGGAGTTCCTCATGTTGGAATGGTTGAGACTTGGTGCATCCCAAGGTCTTGGTGACTTTTACTAAGACAGTTGACCTGTGAGTCTCAGTCAGCTCCATGCTGCCATGTTCACAGGTTATCAGCCATTCCTCCCCTGGTCCCCACCTCTGCTGAGTTCATTAAATGTACGTTCAAAAGAACATTTGTATAATTCTAAGGTACAATCAATAGCAATAAAATAACACCTCTAGCCTCAGCCTAGCCTGAGAATTGAAATGTTACCAGTATCTCTCAGTTGTTCTTAACGTATAAGGTATTGGGTAGCACTTTGTCATCTCTGCAATAAATAGTGGGTATTACTGAATCCTTAAAAATACTTAAGCACTGTCTTCAGATATATTTTTGTTCAGAACATTTAACATATGCAGACAGGCCATTAGTGAAGTTTTAATGTAGATTCCAGTATTTCGATTCATCTGTCAAACCTTTTAGAATTCACTAGATTACCTATCGCGCATGCCCAGTCTGTCATTGTTGCAGATTTCTGTCAGGCTTAGCCTTGGAATACAGGAGAGGACTTTCTGAGTTGTTGTTTTTTTTCCCGTAGAACAACTACAGATGGAGCCCCGGAATTGAAGGTAGAGAGTATGAATTCAAAAGCCAAGCTACACGCTGCTCTTTATGAGAGGAAGCTCTTGTCTTTGGAGGTGCGAAAGCGCAGGCGACGGAATGGGAAGCCGAGGGCAACGAGGCCAAAGTACCCGGGTAGGTGCTGGGGAGCTGTCCCCGAAGCCCAGGATCGGGGCCCTGCCACCTGATTTAATCATCTTCTTAACACTCAATGAATCAAAACCTTCCTGATCACATGTCCTTGATTTTTTGTAGATTCCTTTTTCTCTGAAAATCAAAAGGATTATAAGTCTTAAACCTTCTATTCTATAATATTTGTATTAAATATCCAAAGCACATATATTGTGGCTTTTGCTTGTATTTCAGCATCATATAATACCTGATACTTTAGGAATAGCATTGGCTGAAGTTTAATAGAATCCTGAGCATTATTGTTTGGATTTTTCATGATAAGATATTAAGTCCAGTTTATCCTTTGACATTGGTAAATGTTGTAAATATTTTAAACATAAACAGATGAAAGGGAATTTCTTTTTCTTCCAAATTCTCCCATATCATGTTTGTCACTGACTGACTGAGTTTCCTCCTTCATTTCTTTTCCTCCTTCCTTTGTTTGTTGAGCGCCTATATGAGTCACATGAGTCGCTGGGGGTTCATTGGTTAATAAATATTTGGCCCTTGTTCTCAGAGATCTTCCGAGGCAGTGAAGGAGAAGGATAATGAATAAACATAGTAGAGAAAGATATCCCCTTGCTCTTTGTACATTCATGAAAAGTGCCCTTCTAAAGACCTCTGACACATTCTAGAGGTTACTAAGATGCTTTTTGCCTCAAGCTGTGAAAGAGCCATTGGTATTACGATGAGAAGCATCAACTATAATGAAGATGGTTACTAGGTCTGTAGAATATAGAAGGTTGGAGAGTGACATGTGTATGCCATTAATTTTGTGTGTTATTTGTGGTCTGATTTAGGTGTGGGTTTTTATTAAAAAGATAAAAGGAAGGTATTGGGAGAGAGGAAAATTTAATCCTTTTTTCAGCAACATTAGTGATTCTTCGCATTTAGTGATTACCCAACCAGCTGAAATGAATGTTAAAACTGAGACAGACAGTGAAGAGGAGGAGGAAGTGCCATTGGACAATGAAGATGAAGAACAGGAAGCTTCCCAGGAGGAGTTTGCAGGGTCCCTTGGAGAAAATCAAGCCAAATACACATCCTCATTGACCATTATGGTAGAAAATTCACCCAAAAAAAAAGCCGTGAAAGTACCTGAATGGACTAATAAAGGTGAACAATGCTGCAAAATTGAGACTCGGGAGCCAGAACCAAAATTTAACCTGATACAGATTCTGCAAGATAATGGCAATCTTAGGTATGTACCTTTTGTAATTATAATAGTAAAATTGGTAACAGCTAACTTGTACTGTGTACCAGCTACTGTGCTGGTGGCTTTACAGCCATTTTCCATTTCTTATTCACAGCAGTCCTATGAAGTAATGACTGCGATTTTATATCTTTATTAAGGAAGGCGAGTCTTGGAGAATTGACTTGTCCGAGGTCTGGAGCTATGATACAAACCCAGGTCTCACTGGCTGGAAGAATACTCGTTGGGGTTTAGCGTCTGTCACCAAGAGCGCAGGGCGACCGAGACGAGGAGCTCAAGCAGCTCATGGTTTAGTGTGGGGACAGTTAAGGAACGGCGGCTATGACCCCAATAAAGGCAAAGTCCTCTTAGGACACAGAAAAAGGACTGATTGGTCTTGCTGGGGAAGGCTGGAGAGATATTAGGGAGGAGGCAGTATTTGAACCAGGCTTTGAATGGTGAGTAGGATTTCAGGAGGGTGGGGAGGTACCAACTGAGTGTGGGAGTGCTGGCGGAGGAAACAGACACAGGGGCGCGCTAGCGTAGTCATTCGTTCAGCCCCTCCTCACGTGTTTATTGAGCACCTGCTCTGTGCCAGGAGTGTGCTGAGCTATCCGGTACTGCAGCGGAGACCGGGACGGGCTCGTGGAGCCTTCTCCGGCGGGGGAGACTGGCAGAAAACAAAGAAGCAGACAATTTCAGGCAGTAACAAGGGCTATGAAGACAGTAAAACAGGGCGCAGTGTTAGAATGTCATATTGGGCAGGTGGTTTCTTTAGATTGGTGTTTGGACTTGAAGAGGTAACCTTCAGGGTGGGTCCTTAATGATGAGAAGGTGGTAAGCCATGTGATTATCAGGGGGCGGAATATTCCAGACAGAACAGAAAAGATAAGAGCCCTGAAACTGGAACGAGCATGACAAGTTTGAGAAATAGACTAGTGTAGTGGAGTTATATGGAGGGCAGGGTATGGTAAGAAATGAGACTAAAACTTGGGTGCCATTTGATAATAAAGGGCTTTAAGAGGAGCCTGGACTCTGTTTTCTAGATGGGTAATTTTTAAGCAGACGAATGCTGTGGTCAGATCTTGATTTGGAAAGTGAATTGATTGCACTGTGGGGCTGTGATGGGGAAGAGGACACGGGAGGCAGAGCGGCAAGTTTAGAGGCTGTTACAGTAGTCTGGGGCCAGACAGATGGAGTCTTCAACAAGAGCCATGGCTGTAGGAATGGGGAGAATGGGATGGACGCAATGAAATTTGCAGTAAAAATAGTCAGGGCTTGGTCTCTGTAGGTGTAAGACCTCCAAAGAGACTTTTCCAAATGTGGCAACTTCACTGAGTATAAGGAGCGTAAGAGTTAGCTTGATGATAGAAATACTGTTTGGTTTGGGACATAGTGAGGTGAAAGTGCTCTGGGATGAAGATGTGCAGGAGACAGGTGACAATAGCTTTGAAGGTCAGAGTTGAATGGGATTGTATAGTCGATTGTTAAAAACTTCAGAGTGGGTGCGCTTGTCCACTTTGCTTTAGTTCGGTAAAGCATAGACAAGGAAAAAAGGAAGAGAATTGAGTCCTGGGGAACACCAGTGTTTAATAGTGTGAACAGACAGGAAATGGCAGAGAGGTAGGCGTCACATTGGGAGGGTGTCGTAAGGTAACAGCTACAAGAGTCTCAAGCTGTAGAGTGCCTCCGCCCATGTTAGGATGAAGCATGAAAAGAGACACCTGCATTTGTGACCAGGGGTGGGCGTAGTGGATAGAAGGGAAGTTGTGAGTTGCGGAAATAAGAAAGCAAGTGCGAACTAACTTTTTCAGAAGATTTGGCAGCAAAAGGAAGGTGAGAATACATGGGAGAGAGCAAGCCAAGAGAAAGACTTTTTTTTTTTTTAACAGGTAGGGATTCTAGAGCTTATTTATAGCCCAGGGGAAAGGATTTGATGGGAAGAGGGTTAGAGATACAGAAATGGCTGTATTGATAGAGAAGGGTCCTAAAGGCAGGTGGAAAGAGGCTAGTGGAGGGGTCATCTCTTCTTGTAAGTCAAAAAGCAAGCCCTGTGGGACGAGTACGGTGGTTTGAAGTTACAGGGGAAGGAAGTTTAGGTATCTGTGTGTGTCGGCTTTGATTTTCTCAGTTGGAGGTCGGTGGCAAGTGGTATCGGGTTTGGGGAGTGGGGGACAGAGTTAGGGTTTGGAGCAGCGTTGTGGAGAGTGAGAATGGGTTCCTTAGTAAAGAGCACACTGAGCTCGGTCGGAAGACCTGGGCCCTGGCTTTCTAGTGCTGCCCAGCTGGCTGTGACCGTGGCCTACTCAGAGCTTCTCTGCGCCTCAGTTTCCGTTTCTGTGAGGCCAAAGAGTGGGATCAGAGCAGTGTTTTTCAAAGTGGTGCTTTCTGGAGGGGAAAAAAAGACTCCACTGAATTGAAATAGAGCTTTTCAAAACCACTGGACTATATTCTAAGGCCCTTTCCAGAAATAACATTCTGCTTAGCTGTCATGGATATAAATTATTTCTTCATAAATCTTATGGATCTCACTTTCTGTGAGTAAACTGTTGTAATTGCAGGGTGTGTTAATATGAATTAGTGGTTTTCAGACTATTCCTTAGAGTTGCCCATCATCCTGTGGGGCATCTCAGTGGCTACTGGGAATCTGGAGAAGGTCCATGGCAAGGATTCAAGACTCCAGGCCCCAGGCCTCTTGTATATTTTGTGTACTGAGGATCCACATAGGCTTTTATTCTTTAAAAAATGGGGGGGATTTTTTGGTGTAAATCATTGTGATTTCCATTCTTTCATTTTTGGGGGTGGGGGGGTGTTTGTTTCACATGACTAGCTGATCAGTATCTCTGATACCTTAATGACAAACTCGGGATTAACACCCCAGGGATCTCTTTAACAAGGGCAGAAAACTCAGTACTTGTTCATTTGACTTTCAACAGTGATTTGCAGCAAAATAATGACTGAAATCTTAACTTCCAAGCAATAATTCCTGTGTCCAAAGACCTTCATGTTTTAGTATTAAAGAGCTAATCAACGAAACTGGGCATTCTGCTGCATTTAGAGGTGTCTGACACGGGCCGTTTCTAGCTCATTCTGTTGCAGGTGAATTCCTTGACCA
This sequence comes from Micronycteris hirsuta, assembly GCA_004026765.1. Classification (NCBI taxonomy): domain Eukaryota; kingdom Metazoa; phylum Chordata; class Mammalia; order Chiroptera; family Phyllostomidae; genus Micronycteris; species Micronycteris hirsuta. Next base: position 149,255 of record PVJI01001089.1, read on the forward strand.
AAATGGAGAATCTTTTTTGTTTATTTTGACTTGAAAGGAATTTGTTGTGAGGCAGAGCTTATGAGGACTGGTTGAAGGGAAAGTGGCATATGACCCCCCTGGTGAACAAGAATATAATTGTCGTCCTCATTGAGAAACATTTGGAAATGTAAATTTATTTTTTCAACATCGCATTGTCCTCCCATAGGCTATCCCTCTCAATAACAAAGACGTAGCCTTACTAACATTTCATGCTCTGCAGATCTTCGGTATTAAACTCCCCAAAGCAAATCTACTGCCCAACCTGACTCCCCTCCACTCCAGTCCCTCCAACACACACATAGGAGCTAGACCTAGACTAGACACTCTTGGGATTTCCAGTTCACTCTGGACGGGCCCTTCATCCCGACTTTGGAGGGTCGGTGAGCAGAGAGCACTCAGCGATTGCATGTGTTGTAAACAGCGTTTGTGTTGGGCCCCAATCTTCGCTGATGTAATTTTGGCGAGAGTGTCAGAAGGCCGATCAGCTGAAGTAACCAGAATCTCTCCTGAAAGAAAACAGAGCTGCCGCAATTAGCAGCTGACGTGCAGATCACCCGTGTCTCTGGTCCTCCTGACTTCCATGCTCCAGTGTATCACATTTCCCTGTTTCCTACCCAGACCGCCAGTCAGGAGTCAGGTGGGCTCTCCACTGGTGTCATTGAGGTGCTTTGCAGTATATGCAAGGGTTTCTTTTTCCCAGTAAACATCTGGGCTTGTCCTCGCCTGCCTATGCCAAACTCTGTTGGACCTCACTCATTTGTTCTGGGCTTCAGCCACCCCTGTCTTGTAGTTGAGAAAAGCATGACCTTAAAACTTGGTCTCAAAAGTTCCTTTGTAGGGTTTATCTATTTCCTGCTTGGGAGGCTTTTGCACACCAGAAATATTAGTTGCCATAGCAAAAGCCATACTTTTGCACTAACTGATAAGTATATTCTTAAGGCCTCTAAGGCAGAAACACTTTTCTACATTATTACAAGGGCTCTTGAGAAGATTCAATACTTTTCCTGCCCATTCCCCCAAGAGAGTTTTTTTAAAAGTTCAAAGAGCTATATAAGGGTAAGAAACCCAATTTTTCTATTCTTGTTTGATTTCCTCCCCTGGAAATGATGCGAAAATGAATAGGATTCTCCATTTCTGATTCCTTCAATAGAAAACAAAATCTCGTGTACTGTTGAGAAGGAATCTTTCTTTGCTCAGTGACTGTCTGATTGATGGGCTTTTTTTCCCTTAGCCGTCCTAATAGAAGTACCCTCAAAGGCCACTTTCAGAGAGGCAAGTACATGTTTGGTAGGCTTGCCATTCAGTGTCCTCACCGTATGTTGCTTTGGATTTCCGTAGCAAAGTGCAGGCCCGAGTCGCGTTCTCCGCCTACCTGCAGCACGTCCAGACTCGCCTGATGAAGGACGGCGGAGGTCAGACGTTCAGTGCCAGTTGGGCTGCCAAAGAAGATGAACAGATGGTGAGGCTCTTCTCGTTGGGATCTTTTTACTTTCCCTTTTCCTCTCCTTTTTTCGATGAGGGTAAAGAACAATGTAGTCTTCGGGTAAAGAAATGATTTCACAGTCGAGTTTACAGGTTTGCCTTACTTAAATGCGTAGTAAGTGTTCGCTCTGGAGCCGCGTTCATCATCCTGTGTGTTGAGGGCATCCGTGTATTTTATTCCAAAAATGTGAATTGATTGTTCATTCGATGCCAGGCCCTGTGGAAAGCCCTAGAAAAGAGTAACAGTTAGAATCCTTTCTCAAGCAAACTCAGGTTTCATGAACTCTGTGAAGGAGGCACCATCCTCCCCGTTTTACAAGGGAGGAAACCCCTAGAGGAGGGAAGGAACGTGCCTGCTGTCCCGCAGTTTGTAAGCAGTGAAACTAGAACTTGAACTCAGATGCTCTGATTGTCCACTGTTTGTTCTCGCATTGTTTCCGTGAGTCATAAGGCATTTATTTTTCTGTCCTGAGGTGTGGAGTTAGGTCCCTGAGAGTCAGCGCTTTATTGTAGGGCCTCTGAGAGTGTAATGTTCTCCATTTTGACATTGTTTCTTTACTAGTCGTAACTTTATAAAATTCTTAGATTGCTGGAAACAGATTTGTGTAGTAAATTTTACTGTGTATCAGTCATTTGAACATGCCTAGAATTTAATATTCTAGCAAGGCTTTTCCTTTTGGATCAGAATGACAGGGAACTTCAGTTTCTTTGGTAAGGTCAGTGCTTAGGGGAGAAGCCACCACCCTTCCGCAGCGTTTTTAACCACAAGCATCTGTCACCCAAAAGAGAGGGACCTTTAAGTCTGAGAAAGCTGCATCCTTTGTCCAATTAAGTGGTGTCCCTCTGTTGTTTCCAGTTCTCCACATACACGGGGCACACAATATGCCAGGCTCGTAATAAAAACATGATGGCTATCCCAGAAAACAACTTGAGGATTTAAAGGAGCCAATACAACCCAGAGATAAAACCTTGTGTGTTGTGAATAATCCTTCAGCCATCAATGGAAAATGTAGCTCTGTTCTTTCCAAGTGGAAAATTGAAACTGCCTTTTTGAGAGTCAGTTTGTCTGCTCCACTGTGAAAAAATAATGTTTTAATATAACAGTTTAAACCACCCTATAGTAAAGAGAGCAGAGTAGAACTATGAAATCCAACCCTCTAGTTATTAGTCTATTTCCTTATACTGGAGTAAATTGGCACCAAAAGACAATGAACCAAAATCAAATTCAAGAAGAGAAAAATAGCTCAGAAGAGAATAACCACTCAACTGTTGGCTTGGAATTCACACAAGATTTCTATGGAGCTTTTTACAAGAATACTTAGGATCATCACTGCAAAGCTTAATACCAGTTCTGTGCATTTCTTTTGAAAATATATCTAGAGGGCAGCCCCTACCCCATTTCCTGAGGATTGTGGCAGTGATCTTGTTTATGAGGAAGGTAGGTGTAGAATTGCTTCTCTGGTCCAGGTTAGGGTTAGAGATTCTTTATCACATAACCCCCAGAAAGCACATCAATATAGGGTCCCAACATCTGTCATCTTAAGCCCATTTTATTGTGTTTGACAGAGGAGGAAGGGAACAACTATGTTTAAGGCCTGTGGCCTTGCAAAATCTTCCTTTGAAGAGTTTGTGATGTTATGAATGACCTGATTGGTGTGTATTCAAATTTCAAAATCCTTTGTCCTGTCTCAAGTGAGATGCATCCCTTCTTCCCCTTAGCAACCTCCCACTGTGCCCTGCTTGCCCATCCTTCATTCCAAAGGCTCCCTTGCCCTTGGGAAAGAAAAATACCCCCTTCAAACACAGCAGCAGCGCTCTTTCCCTTTGTCTGTGCACTGTTTAAGTCAGTAGTTTCTACTCTTTGCCCATGTTCTTCATTACCCACACAACTCTTAACTGCTTCTATTTTTTTTTCTCTACTAAAAGTATTCTATTGAAATTATCTCCTACTGGCCGGATCCAGGGCCTTATCTTAGTCATGGTCCTTTCCAGCTCCATCATCTTAGAAGCTTTGGACCTGGAACTCTTTCCTCCCTCAACTTCTGTGACACTATTTTATCTTGGAGCTCTTTCTACATTTCTGATGTTTCTACCATGGGATTGTGTGTGTGTGTGTGGTTTTTGTTTTGTTTTCTGACTTTTCCTCCTCTTATCACTACCCACGACTATTTCTGTATTCTTTCTCTACTCCCTTACCTGTGATATTTCATCGGCTCCCATGGCTTTGGTTTCCACTCCTTATCTTTGAGTGCTGCTTTCCCTGAGTAGCTTTCTCTGATCACCCTATTGGAAGTGAAATCTGCACTTGCACATTGCGATACTGTTTGCATAGGAATGATGACAGTTTTATAGCTGTTACTTTATTGCATAGTTGTTAATTTTGACTTTCGGATTGCCAGCTTATGAGGGAAGAGAATGCATTTCTTCTGTTTTATGTCTTCCTGCATCCTCCTTATCCCTCACCTGTTTGTTGCGAGTCTTATTTGTTGAAATGCATAGTTTGCATCTTCTCATATCTCTGTTGTATCATTTCTTGATAGCCTGTCTCCTGTTGCTCAGCGCCGTCCCTTTTTTCCCCGATGACTTTTAACTTACAGGAGCTAGTGGTTCGTTTCCTGAAGCGAGCGTCCAGTAACCTCCAGAACTCACTGAGGATGGTGCTGCCCAGTCGACAGCTGGCACTTCTGGAACGCAGAAGAATCCTGGCCCACCAACTAGGTGACTTTATCATTGTGTACAACAAGGTCGGTGGTCCCTCTGTTAGTCTTTGCTTCAGACTGTCACACGTGGTCAGAATCAGGCTAGCACCTCTGTCCCCTTGGGTGGAGAGGCCCTCACCTAACTTCTTTTCCCTAACGTCATCATCCCCTGTGTGTGACTGTCACAGGGAACCAGACCCGGCTGGGCTGAAAAGCTACTAAGTCATTACTTCTGAAAGCCCCAGTGGCCACAGTTCACTCTCACCAAGCGGCATATTCCTTTGCAGCGCCGTGGCGCCTGAGGTGACCCCTGGCTGTGTGACCTCGCATTGCCGTTGTTGTGCCCGTAGACAGTGGTGACCTGATTACAGGAGAGCTAATTTGAACTGTAGATTTAATGTAATGGCAGTCTTTTTTCCTGGGAGAGAACAATACTTCATTCTCTAGAACATTTTAACCGGTGACGTCATTTTGCAATGAAGCCCAGGAAATGTACTATTTGGTTCAAATATTTTGCAAAGCATCTTTTATCCAAGGGTCTCAGAATGCTTTAGAAATATCTTCTTCTTTTTTTTTTTTTTTTTTGCTTATAAAATATATGATCATTTTGCAGAAGAGAAAGCCGAGGCCTAGAAATTTAAATGACTTTTTAAAAGATGCATGAAATGATTAGTAGAACATTAGCACAACCAAATCCATAGCCACGATTTATTCAGATCTGTCAAGATGAATTTTGGTATGTCTTGTATCAGTGATGTATTTATTCACTTTGGGTGCTGGTATAGGAGATCTTTGAAGACATATCTTCTCCCTAATTATAACAAAATACAGTCTGTTGTCATATTGTTAAAGCTGCAAGTGTGACCATAGACATTACTAAAGTACTATAAAAAGCCCTTTTCTCAGTGAGTGATGGGGGTACAAAGCAAAAACGAGATAAAAATTCTGAAACTTTTATTTGGAAATTTCACAGTGTTTCATGAAGTAATGGTAGAAAGCAATATATCAGATTTATAGGTGGCAGAAGTACAGGGAAGAATTAAATCTCTTTACTCCAAAGATAGTTAACCTAAGGCTGTGAAACCAGATGATGAAGTATGCATTTGTCAGGAGTCAGTTTTATCTTGTTTTTCTGTGGGGGTTGGGGCCTGGGTAGGAAACAGAACAAATGGCTGAAAAGAAATCGAAGAAGAAACTTGAGGAAGAAGAGGAAGATGGGGTGAATGTGGAAAATTTTCAGAAGTTCATCAGACAAGCAAGGTAGAAGACTTTCTTGAAGAATAAAAACTGTCTTCTTCCATCTTCCACCCTGTCCCATTGAATTCCCAGTATTCCCTGTTTCTAACGTGTGGGTGTGAGTAAAATCACTCTTAGGAGGGGGAAAAAAAGAGTTTCTTAGGCTTGGCCTCTTCGTATCTCAGCCAGTTATGTTGCTGTTGTCATGGTTTCAGTTATCAAAACACTGCGCCGGGTATCTGGGCTCTGTTTCTCGACAGCCTTCAAAGTGCACATCACTCAAAGTGCTGAGAGGGCCCTTTGGAAAGTTGAAGTTAGAGGCTCCTCGTGTTGACTGGATCTGAGCTTGTCCCTGGCCTGCCGACGCAGAGAGATGACCAGATTTTGCCTGTGTTAAGTGGGTTGAGGAATTGGCCCTTTCTCAGCACTGCGAGGGTTACGCCTAATTTATATAAAATAGAACAAATCCTTCATGCTTAGGGTTAGCCTTTTGGGATTGAAAATTTCAGCATTTGGCTCTGTATCTTGACATAAATCAGCAGGCCATTTTGTCCATTTACAGTATGTTTCCAAAGGAAGAGGTAACAAAGGTTATTTGATTTTAAATTATGTATGATTTGTACTTAAAAGCCTTTGTTTAAACAAGCTTATGAAACCACTAAAATAAAGGATAACCCATTCATTAGTTTTCAACCATCACACTCACAGTGGGGAGAAAAGCAGTAGAAAAATCAGTTTTTGCCATGGCTGGTGTGGCTCAGTGGAGTGGGTGCCGACCTGTGAACCCAAGGGTCCCCGGTTCGATTCCCAGGCTAGGGTATATGCCTGGGTGACAGTTGTGGGTCCCCAGTTGTGGGAGTGTGAGAGGACATTTTGATGTTTCACTTGCACATCAATGTTTCTCTCTCTTTATCCCCCCTTCCCCTCTCTAAAAATAAATAATTAAAATATTTAAAGAAGGAAAGAAAAATCAACTCTGGATTGATTTGTGAAGTCCAGGCGGTGGTTTACCAGTCACCAACACAGTGTGATCTGTGTTCAGTGCCTTGTGTAGACCTGGCCGTGGCCTCTGTGTCATGTGCTTAAACACACAGCGACAGACACATCATTTTTTAGGAGTTCACAATTAATGTAGTCATTTTGTTGACATTCTTGGGTCTTGAGTCATATGATTAATAAAGCAGGTATAGAAGCAAAGCAAGAGTTTTTCACATCAACTTTATAAAAATATCTATAGAAAAGAAAGAAACTAAATTATATTCAGAAACTGGTTCTTTTAAAGTAAAAAGACTAATTTCTAGTTCCTTTTAGGGGTCTTTAAAAAATCCCTGAAATATTTTTCTAAAAGAAAAAGCAGCTTTTGAAAATGTGATGTATATTCCCCTTCCAGGCCTAACTTGGGACTGAAAATGAATTATATATACTCTTAACTTGGATATAGATTTGGAGATAAAGTATATTTACTACTGGTTGTGGGTTAAATGTTGATTATTGGAAATAGGTGGTAGCATCTGTTCTTTTACTGCATTTGGGGCACCCGGGTGCCTTTGCCAGGGCCAGTGAGTTCGAAGCCCTGCAGGAGTCCGGCAGGTAAACATAAATCAGGAGGGTAAGACAGGGCATACGGCAGCTTGCATTTTGACCAAGCTTAGCCTTTCCCTTTAGTGTTCTGTGAAGGGCCAAGTAAAACACTGACGGGCAGAGGCAGTTGCCCGTTTGCAGCCTCAGCTTTAGGCCTTTCGTAGTCACTCGAGGTCCTTCTCTTGTGGCACTTTGCTACTTTGGGGTTCGCTCTGAAACTCGTAAATGCTGTTTCCTAGGTTGTCATTACGGCATGTGCTGAAGATGGGGTATAGTTTCTTTGTAACATTGCAGGAATATTGTGCTTATTTGAAGGCTACTTATCTGGAACATAGCCAGGCTCCAGGGGAAAAAATGCAAGCCACCGAGAGGCTGCTCTCGATGTTACAAAATCCATGCCTAATATTCGCACTAGGAGTATCTTACGGGCCTTTATCTATTTCCTTATACTTTCCATTTTGTGGATATTCATAAAGTGCATATAATTTCAATACTTGCAGTGACTGAGAGACCATCTAGTTCATTCTGCTTTATGGTACAGATGGTCAGGGAGCTCTTCCGTGGTTACACTGTTGGGTCTCCTTTTTGCTGACATGGACAAAATGGCAAGTGGCTCCGTCGGTGACTGTACTTCAGTTACCTGGAAGTGAGGTTGGCAGGCTGCAACGGGCCAGGTAATTATTAAATACTCAGACTGTGGCCTGCATGTAGTCTTTATAGCATGTTCTTTTTTTATATAAGATTTTATTTATTTTATTTTTAGACAGAGGGAAAGGGAGGGAGAAAGAGAGGGAGGAAAATATCAATGTGTGGTTGCCTCTTGCGTGGCCCCTACTGAGGACCCAGCCTGCAGCCCAGGCATGTGTCCCTACTGGGAATCGAACTAGTGACTCTTTGGTTCGCAGCCCAATTATCAGTCCACTGAGCCACACCAGCCAGGGTTTTATAGCATATTCTTTAAAAATATAAAAACCACGCTTAGCTGGGAGCCATACAAAACCAGGCTGCTGGCCAGGTTTGGCCCACAGTCTGCAGTTTGCTGACCGTGATCTAGAACATGGCCGACAATGAAACTTTCTGTGTTATAGCTACTGATTACTTAGAATGTGGCTTGTGTAAGTAAGGAAAGGGTCTTCAAATTTATTTAATTTTAGTTCCTTTAAATTTTTAATAGTCACATATAACTAGTGACCACCATGTTGGACAGTGCAGATCTAGAAAATTCACTATGGAATGAATCAAGCCTTATCATACTTTAAATGTTTAGATTGCTTTACTTATATTTTATTTAACTGTCTACTAATAGGGGGTTTCAGCTTGTGCTTTTCATTTTCCCATTCTCCAGCTTACTCCATTTCCATATTAAAATCTGATAGAAAGATTTTCCAGAACAGCTTCCTGTTCTGACCATGCTTTCTCTCCTCGTTTCAGTGAGGCCGAACTGGAGGAAGTGTTGACTTTTTATACCCAAAAAAACAAGTCTGCAAGTGTCTTCCTGGGGACTCACTCGAAAACTGCTAAAAACAGCAACAATTATTCTGATAGTGGGGCAAAGGGTGGTAAGTATGTTGGTTAGTTAATTAATGAAAAATAAGAAGAACGAGTGAAAAAATGAGATGCAAACAGCCGCCAAGTAAATAATGTGCTGGCTAAGCCCTAGTAGCCTCCAGGATGGTGGAATCTTAACAGGTGTGTCGGGGCGGGGGGGGTCGGTGGAGGGAGAATAAGGAGGCTTTATATCTTTGTACTAAAGGCAGAAGAGGGACATGATCTGATTTTTTTAGTGATAATTAACAACAGAGAGCTTTTCAAGACAAATTGATAGCCAGCATTTATTGAGCAGTCATGTTACTATCTGCTGGACATGACCTTATTTATTTTTTTACCTCCAAAAATCATGTGGTGTAGGCGCTGTTGTAAAATTCTTTACAGACGAGAAAACAGAAGCCGAAAGAGACTCCCTTGTGTGGCACTGTGCTGTGGGACAGGAGTTCGAACTTTAGCCTGCCCGATTCACATCTGTGGTCTCACCCCATCCTTCTGCCTCTCCTAGTGAGATCTCACTTCCGTTAAAGTTTTCACTTCCTCTAGCTCCTCAGCAGTGGCGTTTGGGGTGGGAGGATTCTTTGTTGTGCGGGGCCGCTGCATACCTAGTAGGCTGTTGAATATCCTTAGTCCCACTCCCTAAATTCTATTAACTTTCTTCAGTCATTGTGATAACCCGGAATGTTTCCACATGTTTCTGAAAGTTCTCAGGGTTGGGGGACACCGTGATTGGGAATTTTGGAATTGATATAGACCAAAGTATCTAGGTCAGGTCGTATGATCAAAAAACAGCTGTGATTATAAACAGTTGTGTTATAAACACAGCTCTGTGCTTTCTATGAGAGATTCGTTTAAAATCTAGATGGAAGTAAAAGACATAGGTAATCAATAACCTAATATTGTTAAGGAGCTAAATGCCAGATTCAAAGATGGAGACTTTTTCCTTCTGCTAAGGCCACCATGGTCCAATATGGAAATGGCTGGGATAATTGGCCTTTTAAAATGGGAGTTTGTTTTCCCCCAAAAATGGTGTTAATGTTTTTAAAAACTTTAGGTTTGGAGGCTACTCCACAAACGCATATTTAGCTCACTGTGTAACTGATTTTTTCCATTACTAGGACTACTTCTGAGTTCAGTCATCTCCTTGAGCTTTCGTAACTTATCTTCGTCCTGAAGCTGGTTCATTCACCTGTTCATTCACTCGCAAACATTTCTGCTGAGCACCTGCTGTGTGTCAGGCACTGTGATAGGTGGAGGTGTGCGGTGACCAGGGCTGTTACAGTCCTTGCCTTCAGAACGCTGACTGCCTCCTGGGTGGAGTCGGGGACTGAGTACAGGAAGGGGTTGGTGGGCGTGCTAGGGAGAGGACATTGAGGAGTTCTCGTGATGAGGTTGGGGTAGAGGACAGTGTGTTAACCGAGGTAGACGAGGGCCTCGGTTGGAATTCAGGATATAACTTCTTCCCTGGCAGGAATGTGGAAGCTGCAGCAGAATGAGCCGGCAGCTCCTATTTGTATAAACAGGTCCTTGGAAATTCCGGGGTTCATGTGTTAAGGAGATCGGTACCTGTCTATGCCTCGCAAGAGTAACTAGAGGGGCAGAAGGAAGGCCTCAACCAAGGAAACGACATTATGACATTTGATAGTACCCAGATTCATTTCATACACGAGCACACAACTGTGTGACACTATGACCCTGGCTGGCGGTGACGGAGAGAAGAGCATTCCTGTGTCCTCATTCTTTCCTTCCGAAGGGTCATCCGTGAAATGGCCTTTAAGTTTCTCTATGAGCCTAGCCCTTGAAAAAGATTATGAAATACTCCCCTAAGTATATGATTAGTACTGGCTGTCCTTTTTCAGAATTCTGCGGTAGGAAAAAAACTAATTTATTGGTTTTATCTTATTAGAATGATTCTGTTGTTGACTATACCAATCAAACTATCTCAAGTAAACTCACTCAGCTTACTAAAGTAAAAGCAAGGAGTTTCCTTGAAGATACAGAGCTATTAAATTGTAATCCCTAAGTATCATGCCAGCAAATATTGGGGCTGTTCTTTCTGTCTCTTGATAGTTGCCCTGCTCCATACTTATTATGACTTCTTGGCTCCAGTGGGTACCGCCAACCAGCTTGGTCTCTTATTCCTCTTAGTCTGAATTCTTGGCAGAGGCGTCAGACTGGCCTTACTTACTTTCTTTTCTAGGCATGTCCTAGCTTGTCGGCAGTCCATGGATGGCTGCCCTGGGTTGAAATGTCTTTCCCTGGTTCAGTTAGCAGGAGCTGGGGTTGGGGATAGTTGGGAATCACTTGGGTGGTTGCCCACTCAACAGGGCAGCAGGTCTGGCCATCCTCAGAAGGTGTGCCGAGATCAGCAGTGGTTCCTGGCATTGATTACTAGTTGTCTTATATTTTGGAAACAAAATTATGTGAGGGTGGTGCCCTAGCAGTTGGTTAGTGGGAGAGCATAAAATCAGTCTTTATCTTCTATTTCAGATCACCCCGAGACGATGGAGGAAGTGAAAATAAAGCAGCCCAAACCGCAACAGGCACCAGATACTCACTCCGATAAATTATCTCGTGAGTGACTTCAAACTGCGTAGTCTTGCTGCTCAACTGATAAATCCTTAGGAGAGAAAGAAAATGTCCTCAGATATTAAATGATTCTAGAGCAGGAGACATTACCCTAAGAAGTTCCTTTTCTTTGTTCTTCCTTTTCCCTGAGAATTTCTCCTTCTCTACTGATAAACTGTTTTCCTTCCAAGGAGTTTCTCACTTTAATGTTTAGAAATTCTGAGCGCTTTTCTGTAAGGGTGAAAAGCAGAGGGAAGGGTGTTTGCTGTCACTACCAGAAACTGTCTGATGCCCTAACATTTGTAAAACTCCCGCTGTGGTTAATGGGCTTAGTCCCAACTCCAGCTTTGAGAAAGGACTAAAAATAAACTATTTCTGTTGCCAGATTGTCTCCCTAGGCAAAATTCATTAAATTCATGATGAATACTCATTTAAAGTCTGTATTTTTCATGATTTGTTTCTTAAGATTATTTTGATGTTTAAAAATGTTTACTTCATGCTTTATTGTGATTATGTCAGTTTTTCTTAAAATCATGTGGTTTTTTTCTTTTGTTTTGTTTTTTTAATAGGATTTACCCCTTCAGCAGAAAAAGAGGTTAAATTAGTCTATGCCAGTTCTTCCTCTGCTCCTCTTTCTGGTCCTGCTGCTACTCTTCCGCAGAAGATTCCCAACACCCTTTTGTCATCCGTTATTCCAACCTCTGACCTCTCGCCAGGGCCTGGCCACCATTCTTCCTTATCCCAGATTCCTCCTGCCATCCCCAGCATGCCTCACCAGCCGCCAGTTTTACTGAACAGAGTCCCTGACAGCACTGCGCCCGCCATACACCCCGGGACACAGAGCGCACCCAGCCCTGCCGGCCTGCCCCGCTGCCGGTCAGGCAGTTACACCATCGGCCCCTTTTCCTCTTTCCAAAGCGCCGCGCACATCTACAGCCAGAAGCTTGCCCGCCCCTCCTCGGCGAAGGCAGGTGAGTGCGGATGGGGGCCATCTGCGGCCCAGCTCCTCCCAGCCCCGGTGAAAAAAGAGTGGCATCTTCTCCCTTTGCCTTTTCTTTGGAAAGGTAAAGGGCCACACACTGCATTGTTGTTTTATTTTTTAAGATTTTATTTATTTTTAGAGAGAGAGGTCATACGGTAACTTTATAGTTCCTCTTTTTGAGGAACTTCCAAGCTGATTTCCGAAGTGATTATATTTTCCCACCAGCAGTCTGTGAAGGTTCCAGTTTCTCCACATCCTTGCCAACACTTATTATGGTCTGTCTTTTTTATTTACTCATCCCGGTGGATTTGAAGTAGTGTTTCATTTTTGAGGTTATCATTTGAGTTTCCCTGGTGACTAATGATGTTGAGCATCTTTGCATGTTCTTATTGGTCATCAGTATCTTCTTTGGGTCAATGTTTATTCACATCCTTTGCCCATTTTTAAACTGGGATATTTGTCTTTTTATTGTTGAGTTGTTAGTACTCTTTATATTTTCTAGATACAAGTCCCTTGTGAGTTACATGTTTTAGAAAGACTTTCCCCCATTCTATTGGTTGTCTTTACATTTCCTTATGCCCGTTATTTGGTAGTGTGGCTTTTGAGTTGGGAAATAAGTTCACAGGTGTTCATTATAATATGTTTTAGAACTTACTCATCTGTTATAAATACTATTTTGTGCCATGTAATAAACATGAAAAAGTTGAGATTGTTTTAAAGTAGTATCACCAAGTTGTACCTACAGAACGATCACAGTTTCAGCAGCACTAATAAGACAGGAAGGAAACACATCACAGTGTCTCTGCTTTCTTGGATTTTTACAGTTTTTTCAATAAGATGTGTGACTTTTTAGCACAGAAAAAAATATGAGCCTTGATTTTATGTCAAATAATTTCTTTTTTGCTAGAATTTCAGTGCTCAAAAACCATGGAGCTCCACTACCAGAGCTTCGGTAGGAGGGCTGTGGACGATTTGACAGCGGATGCTGTAGCCTACTGACAAGTGCAGTCACGGAAAAGAAAAACAGGAATCACAATGAGTTTCAAGGCTACATACAGTATTGTTCATTTAGGAGAGTCTAGGGTCGGTTATTTTCCACTACAGGATGAAACTTTCATGTGTGCATGAATTTTCTCATAAGAAAAACTCATTGATAAATGCATGTAACGATTTGGCAGTAGGACGAGTTTTTAGGGTATAGTGAGAATTTCTTTTTATTTTTGTGGGCATTGGAAGGTAGTTGTTGTTCCTTATGTTATCGGAGATCCTTAGGATTCAGTAGAGTAATCAGGCTGAGATTTTTCTGTCATCATGCTAAGTTTTTCCGAACTTTTTTTTTTTAACGTGAGAAAAAACTTTTCCCTCACTCTCTTTCTTTTTTTTTTTTTTTTTTTAAGCAGGTTCGGGCCATCCAAACAAGCAGCATGCAGGAGTTGCCAAAATGCAGAAGGAAGGAGAAGATGTTTCTTCATACAGCAGGCGGTACAGCCAGACGATGGTGACAGCCGAGCTCCAGCGGCTGGCCGAGAAGCAGGCGGCCAGGCAGTACTCTCCCGCCGCGCACATCAGCCTCCTCACGCAGCAGGTACTGCGGTTCGGGCTGCCAGCGGGCTCTGTGGGCCCGTGACAAGGTTCACGACAGGGTACTCTGCCCTTGCCTCCCCGTCTTGACTACCTTGCGTGTACTGGTGCCTGTTGAATGAGTGCTGTAGCTGGTTTCGAGCCAAAGAACGAAAGTGCCCCTCTTCCACTCGAGAGAAAATGAGTTTCTGTTACGGGCGTTACAGAGTTAAGTCTGCTGTTGCCTCTGATGTACTTATTTTGTGAATAGACAGCCTTGAATGATCAGCTATAAATGGACTTTTAAAGGATCTTTAAAACTAACTTCTTTCCTCGGTAAAGTTTTCTAGCACATTCTAGTCTTATAAAACCCTTACCAAAATGCCATAGTATTACCCTTTCCTTTCCTTTCTCTCTCTCTCTCTTTTTTACTGTACCGTCTTTCGTCTCCTGAGCTGAGGATGTTACGTGGATGAAGCATTTCAGTACAACCTTACCCAGCGCATGTCACTCTCCCCTTTACGGGTGGGGAAAACTGACGCCGAAAGAAATGACATAGTAAGGTCATCTGGCAAGCTGGATTTTAGCTTTAAGTTAGATAGATGATAACAAGCTTACAACACAGTGAGGGTAGATGAAACTTTCAGGAACTTTGGGGTTCTTCTTGCCCTTCTCGCTGATGATCCCGGTGCTATTTAACTGGAAGTAGAAACCGTATCTTCTTTTCCTTAAAGCAAAATGGCATCAAAGTTTCCAAAGAAGTGATCATAACTTAACCCCATAGTTATGTTTTGCTCCATCTCTTGTGTCAAATTCCTTACATGGTGACAACTCTGTAATGACATTAACTATAGAAAAAAGTGAAGTTTGAAAACTATTTTAAGCACGTATTCAATGCAGGCAACACACTGCTCCCTGGTGGTGCCCTGCTTCTCTCTGCGAAAGTCAGGACCGGAAGTAGAGGCGAGGCGCCTTAGCTTTCTCACCCCAGTGTGGGAGAATGTCATTCGTTTTCTTTTTCAAATCCCAAGTAGTTCGAAGGGAGTAGGTGAGGAGGCCTAATGTGAAACAGGAAGCAGAGAATCCTTTAAGGGCAGTGTTGGGAACTGGAGGGAGTTGGACAGTTAGATTTTAGCGATGGGCTGATGGGAAGAGGGAAGAGGATATCATGACCATAATAGAATGGCAAGGAATTTTGAAATGTTGAGCGGCTATGAGGAAGGGGGAGGGGCCAGTGATCTGCTACACTCTTTTCATTGGGTTATTGACTAGAGTATGGATCCAGTTTATAAATGAGCAGCTAGAAGCACCAAGATATTAAAATTTTTTGCTTTGCAACTGCAGTAAAAAACATAGCTGATACTGGTATTTACATATTTTCAACTTCTGTCGTTTGGTGGGTTGCAAACCTTGCAAAATGACAGGATCCTGATCTTGTGGGAATCTAAGGTGATCGTCTGCTCACTGGAAAGTCATCTCTCATCAGTCCTCCTGTCTCATCTCAGACGGAATTCAGTGCCAGTGAGTTAGAAGTCCGTCAGACTCCTCTTCACGGGGATCTGAACCTGCCGTTAGATGTCAGGCTTAACTTTTAGAGGCTTGGTGGTGGGGAGGCCAGGGCTGAGGGCGGTGCGGTAGAATATAATAGGCTGGGTGGAGTGGTGGGAGTAGAGTGGAATTAACCACCTGAGGACCTGCCTCTGTCACTGACTAGCTGTGTGATTGGAAAACTCATTCAACTTCTCAGCCTCAGGATCTTTCCCTGTTGTCAGAGGGAAAAACTGAAACAGCATTGTTGCACTGGTGTGTAGAAACCCCTTTGTAAAGTCTAAGCGCCACGTACAGTGGGACCTCAGTACTCAACGTTAGTTTGTTCTGGAACTTACAACGAGTACCAAGCGGTGAAGCATTTTCTCTTGTGGGGCGATGTCGTGACTCATACAAGTTCTAGCGAATGTGACGAGTCCTGAGCAAGTGCCGAGTGCTGAAACATTTTTTTCTCTTCAAAATGCCACTAGTACAGGGTTTGACGAATTCTGAAGCCGACGAGTACCAAGGTATGACTATACTTGGAAATATTGTTACTTTGGCCTTTAAAAGGCTTTCAGTTATAAATAATTGATTGCTAATTGAATTTGAAATAGTAAGTTTTGGGATAAAATTTAATGTTACCAAAATGAACTTGGTTATTGAAAGGCTCAGTTATATGTTATTAGGTCCCTTCTCAGAGAAGTAATTCTTTAATTTGGAATTTGGAAAATTTGGCCTTTTATTGCTTGTTTTCTGATGATTAGTGACATGTTATAATGGTTTAAATAGGCTCTGGCACCTTTATTTACTAGCTGTTCCCTTTTTTCCTAGCTGTGTTTTTTTGTTTTTATTGTTTTGTGTTTTTTTAAGATTTTATTTATTTTAGAGAGAGGAGAAGGGAGGGAGAAAGAGCAATGTATGGTTACCTCTCACATGGCCCTCACTGGGGACCTGGCCCACAACCCAGGCATGTGCCCCGACTGGGAATAAAGCTACACCAGCCGGGCCTAGCTGTGTTTTAGGCGAAAGTTTCTTACTCGTGGAGGCAGGTGACACAGTGTCTGTGGCTTTCTGGTGAGGGGCGGGCATCCACACAGAAAATGGTGGGAGCTCTGCTTTTCTCTCTGCACTGGGGCATGAAAGCTTGAACTCAGCTTCATCAGAAACAACTTTGTGTCTGGCAACCACTTGAAATGCTTTTGATTTCCCCTTACCTGAGATTATTTCCTTATTTTCAATTCCTAATTTGTATTTATGTTTTTCTCCCTTTTTTTCATATATCTGACTGCCTTAATTAGTATTTTCTTTCTCCCTCCCTTTCTTTGATAAGATAATTTTGGATATATGTATTCATTCTATTGGTTTATTGTTTTCTAGGTTTTTTTTTCTTGTTTTATGCTTCTTTACTCTGCTTTTCGTAGTTTTATTTTGTTATTTCCTCTCCATTTCTTGAGTTGGATGCTTATTTATTCTTATTTATCCTTGTTTTTTATTATATTTAAAGCTATGAACATTCCTCTGAACATTGCTTTAATTCAATCACACAAACTGATATATCTTTACATTGCTTTCTTGAGCAACTGCTAAAACACCTTCTACTAAATAAGGAAAGCGGATTTTAAATTCTGCTATTTTGGAAGATAAGTATTAGAAATAGTATTTTCTGGAAAATCATTTTGTCCACAATTTCAACTACTTAGCCCATTAAAGTTTTTAGTGGCATTTTTCATAAAAACTCTTTATTCAGATGTGTTTTTTAAATGTATTCATTCAAAAAACATTTTATTAAGCTCTGGAGTGTTCCAGGCTTGAGTACTGAGCTGTGGGGACGATGGAAGACAGAGTCCTCAGCATGAATCACGCAGGACCTCGCTGGTGGTGTGGGAGGGGAGGGAGCCGGCCGGGAACAGCTAGGGTGGGAGCCGGGTGAGAAGATGAGCGCTGGTCCACGGAGCCCACTCCTCATCTCAGAGCTGACGGGCACCCCGGTGACAGGGGTGGCTGGGAGGAGGGCGGGTTGGAGGGTGAGGCAGGGTCACCTCCATTTCTCTCTGCTCATTGGTGAAGTGCAGAGGGACAGTGAACTGCCAGAAGTAAGGAAGCAAAGTGCGCTGACAACACAAACATTTAGTAATAAAACTTTGAGTCATCCAGAATTTACATTAGAGACTCAATTCTTATGAATTTGTATGACTAAAAACAATCCATGTGCCTTGTCATTACCTTGACTACTGCTGCTGCGATTGGACTTTGTTTATAGCGGAGAACGCATAAGAATATCAAACTTTCCCGACCACAGTGGCCAGCACAAGCAGGCTTGAAATAAGAAGAGCTGGTTGTTCTTAACGTACCCATTATTCAACAAATACCTCACAAATCTGAGCAGAGGGCAGGCTGCCCTTTGGTCTTTCCCTTGTCATGCGAGAGGTTGGTTATTTAGGGGGGACGGGATCCTCTGGACACCAGTGTGTACATCCTTGAAGGCAGGGTTTTCCACCAGCATCTGTCGCTTGTGGTGGGGGCAGGGGGTAGCTGACAGGGCGCTGGAGTGGAGCTTCATAAAGTGCGAGGTTTCACTGTCTCCGCCTCGCTCCGCGCAGAGACTCCTTTACCACCGCAGCGCTCAGCACAGACGTAGCCCTCTGTGGTCATTGCTGCGAGGCAACACAAGAATGTGGCGAATGAGCCCAGCTCTGTGGTGAGGAGTGGGAGGCAGGGACTCCGAGGGGAGCGGCGGCCCTCTCTGTGCAGGCGAGGGTGAGATTTCAGGACCCAGCTATCATTAGGAGCAGCTCCAGCTCCTCCAGCCTGGGAGTTTAATCAAAGGGATAACAGCGGACCACCCAGGCGAGGCTCCAGCGCCAGTGAATGTGCTCCGTCAGTCGCTGTTCCCCAGCCAGCCAGTGCCCGGGATGTGGCCAGGCCTCCTGGAAATGTGCTGACAGACACATGGGGGGAGGAGACACTTCGCCTCTCACATTTTTCATTTAGATGGAGAGTAGAAAAGAAAACTATTTAATTTCTTTCATTTTTTTGCTCCTTACCCTGATCCTTTCCTGCCTAGTCCTAGAGAAGGATTATATGCTTAGGTATATAGAATGTTTGGTTCACACCAGTTACTCATTCACTCTCACTCATTCATATGAATTCAAAGAATTCACAAAGGAATTCTTTTTCATTTCTTTTGCTGTAGCAGCTACCATTGTAGTCTTCCTGATTTCTTCATGGTCCACAATAGACCTTGAGTGAGTCTCAATTTCAGAAATTCCAGTTTGAAAGTGAAGGAGGCAGAGAGGGAGTTCATTTTTTGACCTGGTTACACATGTTCTTTAGGATTCAGGCAGATGGCACTCAGTTTGTATCTCAAGCATGCGCGCTTGGTCCTAGAGACT
The DNA here is from genome assembly GCA_004026765.1 of Micronycteris hirsuta. NCBI lineage: Eukaryota > Metazoa > Chordata > Mammalia > Chiroptera > Phyllostomidae > Micronycteris > Micronycteris hirsuta. Next base: position 167,851 of record PVJI01001089.1, read on the forward strand.
TTCTTCCTGCCTCCTTAGCTTCTCTGCACATGTTTGAACTCCTGTACCTTGCATTCTGATTTTGTGGTTGTTTTCTAAGTCTAAGTCTCTTGGTTCCATATGCTTTCTTGGTGCTTCTTCGCATCGTATACACTAGTCTTCGTTCCTAGAAACAGAAGGGGTAAACGGAAAAAGCGGACGTTCTTGAGTCAGTGAGACTATGGACAGGTGACTTAACATTGCGCCTTTATTTTCTTATTGGTAAGATGGAATAATTTTAGTATCAAGACTACTGTCCTCTTGGATCCCTGTGCCTCTCTGTTCTAGGACCTCGTTCCCACTGGTCTTGTCTAAATCTTCTTTGACTCTTGAAGCTTTGAGCCCCCAGTTTTCTTTAGTTCCTTGGCCTGCTAAAAGGTCTTTTGTTCTAAAATAACCTCGCTTTTGCTGGGCCACCCCACAAGCCCTTGTTGTCCCTGTGCTGCCAAATTCCTTTCGAAGGAACACACCCTTGCTGCCCTCAGTCCTCCCCCGCCCCTTACTCTTGCAGTTTAACTTCACGTCTTCCCGTTTTGTCCAACTTTCTTTCAGAAGTCACTGATGACCTTGAAATTGCCAGCTTCAGTCACCTGTTTTTAATCCCTGTTCTGCTTCAGCATGTGGCACTATGCTTGACCACTTCCAACCTGAAAAACTTCCCTTGGCTTCTTCAACCCTTTTATAATCCCTGAGAGCTCGTTTCTTCGTCCTCTCCTTCCTGAAGACTGCATTCCGTGTTCAACATTTTTTTTAAGCCGCTGGTATATGGACCTCTGGTATAAACACTGGCACGGGACAGTCTCGGTGTCCCCAGCAGTCTCTCTGGGAAAATGAGCTGGGATGAAGCCTGAGCACATCTGCTTCTCCCTGCTCTTCGCCAGTGCCCTCCAGCATGTCTCTGAATCCCAGGACACAACAGAACTTTTCCCTCTCTCTGCAGTCTCTTTTCTCATAGCTTCGTCTGGGGCTGTTCTCTGGGTTTCTCCCAAATAGGTATCTTTTCTTTCCTTTTTATTACATTTATTGGACTGACACAGATTAACAAAATCATACAGGTTTCAGGCTCAGTTCACAACACGTCATCTATACACTGTATTGTGTGTTCGCCCCAAGTCAAGTTGCCGTCCATCACTATTTTCCCCCGTACCCTCCTCTACCTCCCCCACCTCCCCCCACCAAGCAATCACTCTGCTGTCCACATCCATGAGTTTTTTCCTATTTTTTTCTTTTTTGCGCTCTCACTCCCCCTCCCCACCCAGCACCACAGCCCCCTCCCCCGCACACACAGCTGTCAGCCTGCTTTCTGTCTATGGGTCTGTCCCTGTTTTTCTTGTTAGTTCATTTTATTCATTAGATTCCACATACAAGTGAGGTCGTGTGGTACTTGTGTTTCTCTGACTGGCTTATTTCACGTAGCGTAATGCTCTTCCGATCCACCCACGCTGTCACAGAGGGTAAGTCTCCCTTCTTTTTTGCGGATGAGTGGTATTCCCTTGTGTAAATGTATCACAGCGTTTTTATCCACCCGTCTACTGATGGGTGCTTGGACCTCTCTGCTGAGTGCCAGGTCCGAATTTTCAGCTGTCTGCTAGGCTTCTCCACCTAAGTGTATTACCAGCATCTAAAATACTCAACATATTTTACACGTATTTTGAAAATACTGAAAAAATATTTAACATATCTAAAACCTATTTGTTTTCATCCACTTTTTCCTTTCTCTGTTAGTTGACTCAGCAGTTCTCCTAAGAATTTAGGTAAGGAGCCTTTGATTTATTGTCCCTCTTCACTTCCTTATGCTCTCTATGTTCAGGCAAGTTGCCATGTCCTGTTGATTCTGACTCTGTAACGTCTCTGATGTGTATCTTCTCTGTTTCGAGTTCCTGACTACCATCCTGCTGAAGGCCATAATTCTCTCTCAGCTGGGCAGCTGCAGTTACCTCCTAAGTGGTCTCCCAGCCAGTCTCCTCTCAGTCACCCTAGTCTTTGCCCCGAAGGAAGCTTTCTAAATCACAAGTCTTATAATAGTACTCCTCTGCCCAAGAATGTCAAGGGGGGCTTCCTGTTATCTGCAATGTGAAGCCCAAGCTATTAAATGTTATTCAAAACCTTAATTTAGAATCTGGCTCTAGGCTACTTCTGTAGCATGTCTCCCTCCCGTCACATGTGCTTTTGTGAAGTTCAACCACAATTTCTGTTAGTCTCCGTGCCTCACTGTGTGCTCTCTTCTCATGGGAAATCTTCCCCAGACACCATGTGTAACTTTATGTATCCACTCAGGCTCAACATAGATGCCACTTCACTCACCACGCTGTTTGTCCGGGTGGCTGTCTCCCTTGGTAGCCAGCGAGCCCTTTGAGGGCAGCGTCCTTTGTGGCTTCAAAACCTGGCTCGAGTGGTCCTCAGTGAACGCAGTAATCTTACCAGACTGTAAGGTATTTGATTGAGCAGGGCACCATGTCCATTTTTCACCAGCTTTTCCAGCCTGATGTAGAAGTACTCAATACATATTTTATAAATCACAGAATGAATCTTGAAGAAGTCCCTGCTGCCCCAGCTAAAAGTCACCTGTCCATTCTCTGTGCTCCTTTAGCTCTGCATTAGCTGCTCTCTATAACTAATCTATTATACTCATTTTGCCTCTCTTCTTTCCTGTTGAGTTACAAACTACGTGATGTCAGTTCTTTCTGACTCTCACCTAGCGTTGCACCTTGCACTTCGTAGGCACTTACCACATGCTTGCTAAATTGAAAATAATCTTTCTGCATTTTGTCGGTTTTTGTTATAGTCTTCTTTTAAACTATTGCTCCCCCCTTTTTAAAATTGATAATACCATACCTGCCTTTCATAAAAAAGCGGCTGACATAATTGAATGTCTACTTTTGTTGTGGGCACTGTGCTAAGCACTTTATATGCATTATTTCTTTAGCCCTATGAGGTAGATACTTACTGTTTTAAAGATTTTTATTTATTTATTTTTAGAGAGAGGGGAAAGGAGGGAAAAAGAGAGGGAGAAAAACATAGTGTGCAAGAGAAACATCAATTGGTTGCCTCTTGCACACCCCCAGCTGGGGGCTGGGCCCGCAACCCAGGTATTGAACGTGACCTTTTGGCTCACAGGCTATCGCTCGAGGTCTGCTGAGCCACACCAGCCAGGGCTAGGTACTTATTTTTTCACAGATGAAGAAAATAGAGCTGAGAAGGTAAGTGATGGCTAAGATCACACAAATGGAAAGTGACTGAACCAGATTCAAATCCAGGCCTGTCTGACTCCATGCTCTTGCCCTTTTTGCTTTTCTGCCTCTTCCTGCTTGAATCAGGACTCTAACTTCTCATCAAACTGAAATGACTGAGCTTAATACTGTGAGCTCGTGCTTCTGCGATGTTGCCCAGAGTTGTAGGCAAGCCAGCGCTCGAGCCCGGAGAGAGAAAGGGGCAGTGGACCACCTTCTGTGTTTTCATGATTACAAATGCTTCTCCACTCCCCGAAGCACGTTGAGAAACATGGGGCTCTGTCTAGATTATCAGTTGTTTGTTGAGTGAACTCCTTACCAGATTATTGTACGGTGAAGTCGGTGGACCCTTTCAGCAAAGTTCGGCCTTGGTAATCCCCAGAGAGGGAGTAAGAACGGCTCTATTATTACGGAGGTGGCAGCCCCATGCACTCACGGAAATGGAACGTATAGATTGGAAACACAACGAAGGGGGTTGACTGTTTTGTAAGGTTGCCCAGGAATAGCTCTGGCAAATCTCGATCTGGAACTCTTTCTGAATTTCGGAGCACTAAGTGTCTGTATTTATATGTGTATTATGTAAATGACGAGAGTTCAGCAGACGGAAGGTGTGACAAGAGAATTTAGTGTTACTGTAACAGGAATTGCAGAGATTCCCTGCTTTTCCCGACTCTTTTCAAAAAGTTGATTAACATTATAACCCTTATCTCCTGGTAATTGGAGTATCAATTTCTTGAGGGTATTTTTTATTAGCATTCAGGAATTGATACAGGAGTTGGAGCTACCTTAGAACATGTTGGCTGTTGTGGTTTAAAACATTGGTTGTTGTAGCTGATGGGTTAATAACTGCTCACGAAGTGCCCTTGGAGGAGTATTTAAAATATAGCTGTTTAAGATGATTCTTTTCATATTCTTGAATGAATATTTCTGGTGAAAATCATGTAATAAGTGCAGATCTGACACTTTCAATTTGCATTTTCTTTTATCCTGAGTGACACAGATCTTGATCTGCTGGTGTTTCCTGTTCCAGGATAATTTTTATTCTAGCAGCATATACGAAACAAGTCACATGTGCTAAACAAGTCACATACACTGAACAAGTCAGGAGGAACTAGCCACAGCACTTCCCATCAGAAATCATCCAGCGCCTCATGCTCAGGGGAGACGGACAACCTCTGTGGCGTGATCCGTTGATCCAGCCGTATTCTGATGGGCGTGCATATATGAATGACACACAGGACGTTATTCTCAAGATGATCCTGATGTAGTTCTTTTTAAAACAATTTTTAAATGCATTTTATTGAATTGATTGGGGTGACGTTGGTTGATAAAATTATATAGATTTTAGGTGTACAGTTCTATTAATGCATCATCTGTATATTTTATTGTGTGTGTTCCCCAACTATCGATGCACCGTGTTTTTTGGACTATAAAGCGCACCGGACCATAAGACGCACCTAGGTTTTAGAGGAGTAAAATAGGAAAAAAATTTTTGAAGCAAAAAATGTAGTAAAATATTTAATAACATAAATAACATAATATTTCACGAATGTAAATGTAAATAGCCAGGTAAGCTACATTCAGACTATAAGACGCACCCCCATTTTCCTCCCAAATTTGCGGGGGGAAGTGCGTCTTATAGTCTGAAAAATACGGTAGTTCTGAGGACAGGTGACTGCAGATTTAGACAAATGCATCTTCATGTCTGTTAAGGTGGTTGGTGACATGGGCTGTGAAAGAACTTGCAAAGAGAAGAAAGTGTAGAGAATAAAGTTCTTATTCACTCTCCAAGAAAGGGGAGGGGCACGGTGTGGAGAGATGCACCAGCCTTGGGGGTGCTGGGGCGTTGAGCTTTTACTGGATTCTAATTGGATTAAGAAAGGCTGGGGAGTGCTGTTTTTCGGCCCCTGGCCTGTTGGGGCGCTATAACCCGAGGCTGTAGTTTGCTCCACTGTTGTCCTCTGCCCGTGGCTGTGGGGAGCGGTCAGTTCTGTTCTTGCTTCCAGTCATTTCCAGTCCTGGGGTGAAAACCTCAGAAAAGTGAAACGGCGCCATGTTTAACCAGGTCACAGGCCTGCTAGGCCCACGGTGCCACAATTGCAGATGGGGCTGGCCATGTCCCTTTAATGTAGGTCCAAATGATTCTCAACCTTCTAGAGTCAGGGATCCCTTTGAGAATTGAATGAAAGCTATACATTTTTTCTCCTGAAAAAAAAAAAGATGTATACTCAAACTTAGAAATCTGCAATAATTTCAAATAGTTTATAGAAACTGCCCAACTAGGCTCCCCATTCGTGCCCATGGACTCCAAGCGAAGAACTTCTAGGTCGCATATGGCCATTACTATCAGCAATTTGGCCAAAAATAATTGTTCCAAATTTGTGGTCATCCCTGATTCACACATTAAATATATTTAGTGATATATTTCTCACAAGGTTGTAATCTCTGTGAAGGCAAAGATTTTTTTTTTATTGTTCTTTCCTCAATGCTCAAAGGAATGCCAAGCACAGAGTAAGTATCTGATAAATATTTGTTGAATTAGTGAAATAATCTTTTGAAACCCCATCTCTGGACCTCATCAGACAAGAATTCCCTAAGATTTTTATTGAGCGTCCTGGAATGAGGAAATCGAGCTTTGCCAGCCTTATAAGGTGCACTGAGAATGCTATGCCACCAATTTGCTCGTGTGTTCAGCTATTATTAATTAACGCTATTATTTATTAAATTTTCAATGTTGAATTTCTACCTCCGTTTGATAGATAAAACACATGAGATTTGCCAAGCAGCTCCAGTGAACCTGAGGTTCACAAAGTGAATCTCTAATGGGGTGTTAGTCCTTTGAAGTTTCGGTGCCAAGAAGAAACAGATACAGTATATCCATCGTGTAGAGGCAGGGGACAAAATCTGTGTGCCAAGGCTATTATTTCTCCATTTGAGAACCTTCCCAAGGCTTCAAACCAGGCAGAAATCATCTCTAAAATTATGCAGGGTAGTTAGTAGCAAGAGCAACACTTATCTCTCACTCTAATCACTGATTATTTTATTTCCCCCAATTCCAAAGCCGTCCTTTCCTGTGGTCTGTGCAAAAAGAGGTAATTTGGAGCCTTTCATTTCCTGGCTAGCCCACTAGTGACAGTGATCACTGTTCTACTCTCTGGTGAAACCAGTTGCTGGCTGGAGACAGGGCGAGTGTGTGCGTGTGTTCTGGAGTAGACGAGACCCACTTCTCGTGTTACGTGAATGCTTTTGTCCCTACTGACCGGGCTAAGCTCTGGGCTTACAGCGGTGAGCAAGGAGCAGTCCCTGTCCTAAAGAGCATGTGATTTGTGGGGTCAGAGAGACAAGGAAGCCTGCAAACACGGCATGAAGCTCTTTCAACCCTGTGCCCTTGGCGCAGTTTAAAGGCAAGTGGCAAGGGTCCTTCACAGCTGAGGGAGATCTTTTGTGAAAAATAAATTAGACGTTGTGAAGCAAAGGGCAAGGTGGTAGCAACAAGATTTCAGATCCTGCGGTGCTGGAGTAGTTGAAAGGACCTTCCTACAGCCAATGACTAAAAAAACAAATAAGCGTCTGATTTTTCAGTTTGCAGGATGGGGGTATTTCCTACCTCTCCTGGCATCGCTGTAGATATATTTGCTGCATGTGTTTTTCCCAAGTAGCAATGATAAACCTTGGTTCCGTGTCAAGGAAGGTAAAATCCGCAAGCCTCGGTTAGAAGAGAGTTTTTATCCCTCTGTGTAGAAACAAACCATTTTTATAGAAATGTCGAATTCTGTGATCTGCTTTGAGTGGAGTGTTTGTCCTTGAGGGACTGACAACGCTTGGGCACACAGAGGCAGTTGCTGGCTTTCGACAGAGCTGGTGGGGGACTGGAAGGCCTTGGGTACCAGTGTCCCCCTTTTTTGGTTAACCTGTGTTGTTTTTTCATATATCTACAAAACCTTACCAGCTTTAAATGTCAGCGTGTTTGGTTTTGGTGTTCTGTGGTGGGGCTGGAGGTGACACACACATGGTCATTAAACAGGGATTCGGAGAGAACTGTGGCTGGAATCCAGGGTCCGCAGTCACTACCCTGAGGTTGAGGAGATGCCCGAAGGGGGTCCTCGAAGTGGAAGCCTCCTGATTACTGTAGGATTTTTGGCTACAAACTCCTGAGTGGAATCCTGAGCTTTGGTGACTTGGGCTAGACAGACAGCATGTGACTCGATGTCTTCTCTTGGCCACCAGGCCTACACTGAAGCCATCTAGCCGTCCTCCTTCCCCTGAGACCCCATCCCCTAATGCTGATCCCCAGTCCATTTACTGTTGAAGGGAAGTGTGCAAAGAAACACCTAAGGAAAGGCCATTTTCTCTCAGTGCCTTAGAACAAATCTGCCTGAGATTCCCACTCTTTGACCTTCCCTTCTGAAGTGGCAGGCAGCACCATCTCTCCATGCCCGATGCCTGGGAAATGTAACCCGAAAGAGGGCCAACCCAAAAAGAAAACGTGAACAGTGAACACATGAACTCAAATGACTTCATCATATTATGGACACTTCTCCGACCGCAAGGCCCAGCACCCCCCTGAGCCAAGGAGGGAAATGGGGGAGCGGCAGGCAGTGCGCCCTGCATCTCAGCCCTGCTACCTCTCGCCAGACTGTCGCAACTTTGAGCTGACCTGAACACTCCTTATGAATCCCTTTCAGCCCCTCCCACAAAAGCAGCCCTAGATTCACCCGCCTGCCCTGCAGTGCTGACTCAGCACTAGTGTGTCGGAACCCCAAGCAGGCTTACTGTAGTCTCAGATCAAGGACAGAATCTGTAGTGCGGTGTCAGAGACCTCCCAGCTCTTCGTCTCTCTCTTCTCTCTCCTGTTGCTCTAGGCTTTAGCCAAATTAGACTGCTCTCTCTTTCTCAGACATTCTTCCTGCTTGTCTGTCTTTGAATTACTTTTGCTTTTTCTTTCCTGCTAGGAACTACCACCTCTCCTCCCCTCCTCCACCCCCACACCACCTAGCCGTCCTTTAAGGCCAAGCTCAGGGACCTTCTTTGAATTTCCTTTGCGCTTTTATTATGGCATTTCCATTCTGGAGGCCTCATCTATCGCTGTTTGTCTAGGTGTCTTGTCTCACTAGAACACAAATTCCTTCGTAGCTTGAAGGTGGGGGCCACAATTCAATCTGTATATACCCTTAGGACTTTACCCAAGGCCTTGCCTGTGCAGCACAGTAAATATTTATTTGAATTATCTGAGATTTGGACTTCTTTTGAGCCTTCAGGACTGCAGCATTTCTAGAGCATGCCAACTAGAGCAGCAGTGGTCTAGTTTAGACCGGGTCCCAAATCCTCTTTGGATACCAAAAGGTTATGCATGCGGGTGGGTGGTGGGTATGTTCTGGGAAGCCATCAGGGCAGTACCACCATATTTTAATTAGAGCCCTGGCTGCAGCACCGCTTTTTGCAAACAGCAGTAACAAGCAATAACACTTGGGCGGGCCTGCCGCCGGAAATTGGCTCCCTCTCTGTTTCTCCTACCCTCTTTTCAATCCATCACCTGTATTTATTCCCGCTGTAATTTAAACACCTGTCTAGGTGGAATGCGTGCAATGTGTCCCTACCCCACACATTCAGATATTTGCTCACCTGCCTTATTCGGAAGGCTGGCTCTAAAATAAACAGTGTTTTGGTATTAAAAGAAAAAAATGCACTGAGGTCACTGTGGAAATGGACATGAAGAAAGGAGCAGGAGTGGAACCTCCGGATAAGGTGCCGCAGCCGAGTGGGAGCAGAGGAAGAAGAGGAGGAGGAGGGCAGCAAGGGGTGAAACATCTGCTAAGCTTTGGGCCGTGGTGGGACCCCTGACCGGCTTCCCCCACAGGCACCCGTTCGCTTAGCTGAGCAGCCAGAGAAAGGCAGGAGTGGAAGAGTATTTAACAAGCTGACTGTTTTTAGGCTTCGATGTTTTGGTTTATGTTTAATGACCGCTGTTTCTCATGTCAGCATAACAAGTAGACTTGGAATGTTTTGAAGTTTGTTCTAAACTGTTTTATCTACTTTTGCATCTTTGGCATATTAAACAATAACTCATATTAATGTTTGAGCATACAGACAACATTGAGAAATAGTAAAACCTTAAAGCTCCTCACAGCATCATTCCTTCCCCTTGATGGTTTTTATACCTCGTTCCTCGCCCCACCAGGGCATTTCTGTTGGTTTTTGGAAGATCCCCTAAGCTCCACGGAGGAGAATCATTGAGTGGTTCCTCTCTCCTGTTTCCTCCTTTCTTTTCTGCCATAAAACAGGTGTTTCTCAAAGGTTAAGATGCAAGTGAATTTCCTGTGGATCTTGTCAAGTGCAGATTTTGGTTTAATGGGGCGAAGGCTGGGCTGAGAGTCTGCGTTTTTAGCAAGCTCCCAGCTAGTGCAGACGCTGCTGGGCCACAGATGGAATTGTAAGTTCTGAGCTCAACGGTTTCAGGCAGTGGGAGTAATACAGTGGCTAAAACTACAGAATTTGGGAGATTTTGCATCGGGCCAACCAGTCATTTAAAGTAGGGGCTGACATGTAATAATTTTTTGTTCTTGAACAAGTTATTTTACCTCTCAACCTCCATTTCCCCATCTGTAAGTGAGGGAAATAATTAAACCTATCTAACAGAGTTGTCCTGAAGATAAAATGAGCATATTTGAGGTCTGTCCAGACGATATCCAGCCATGTAATATGAAAATAGAGACATTTATTGAAGAAGATCACAGGATACAGGAAACATTGTACATAGGACAATGACACCTCAGTCCCCTTCAAAGTAGGCACCTTGGGACCTCACACAGTTCTCCCAATCAGCATCAGCTGCCCCATCATCTCTTCCGACAGTCTGAAATCTCTTCCCTTTCAAAGGTGGTTTTAGTTTGGAAAAAGCCAGAAGTCACAGGGCACTAATTCTGGACTGTAGAGGGGCTGAGTCACCTGTGTGATTTGATGGTTCACCACAAACTCTGCATGACATGTGATGCACGAGCAGGCATGTTGTCGTGATGAAGCTGTCAGTCACCAGTTGCCCAAAGCTGCGACTTTCTGAATCACCTGAATAGCTTTCATGGAGGGATTTTCAACCTTAATGCAAAATTTGATGCAGATTCATTGCTGTACTTGCTCAGTCATTTTGGATGCTACAGCCATACAGTACTCATGCTCACTCAATGGCTTCTGCCGCCCCCACTGACTAGTACAGTGAAGTCGTCATTGTTCATACACATGCATTCCAGTCCACTCTCCTTGGCTGCCAGGTTACATCCATGTCGTGCAAACTGTTCTTGTTATGTTGACAATGGCTGGAATTTTTCCGGACAGGCCTGGTACAGCTTAGAATAATGCCTTGCGGAAACAAAGTGTTCATTAAATTTAGGCATCATTAGTGCTAATGTGGCTTGATTATTATTATTACTGTTATTGTAGTGAAACTGAATGGTTTCATATTCGTACAAGTATTGATTATGATAGGACATTCTAGAGATCCAAACACAGGCGTCAGGGTTCTTGTGGGTGTGTCCTTCTTTTGTACAGAAAGATGTTGTTATCCATTATCAATAAGGCATGTTTTTTGAGTCAGTTTCAATAGTTATAGTGGGTTTTAGTTAAACTTTCTCATCTGTTTTCCAGACCCCTTTGTCACCAAGGGCATGAATTCATGAGTTGGCCAGCCAAGATTTAGTAGCACAGACTGGTTATTAGCCTAGAGAAGCCAACTGGCCCAGTGCCTACAGCCTCCACCTTCATAGATGAATATCCTGAGAAAAATGAGCCACCTACTTTGTTACTGGTGCCGTGTCTTTATGTGCTGTAAGCCTGATTTTGTTTAATAGTCTTTAGTAGTGAAATATTAACATCATTGCAAATCAGGTATATGTAGGTGCCGTTTTTCACTTTTCCTTCATCTGATCAAGAATAGTTTTCTGTTACCTCAAGAAAATAGATGGGCAGAGAAGCAGGTGTCGACTAGTGACAGCATGCTCATCATCCCTCTGTCTTGTCAGGGAGCAGACCTCCAGCCGTGAACCTCATTGGCTTATACCATTAAGGTCTGGTCAGTGTCTGGGATTTGCCCTGCCCTTCCGTCTTCCCAACTCCAGATAAGGTGCTTCTAGGGCCAAAATGGGTGCCCGGATCCATTTTGGGTCAGTGACTCATTCTGCCCATCCTGGGACAGGACGGGGAAGGACCAGAGGCTCTCCTAACTCATTCAGTCTACAGGTCGTTTGTCTGGACCGAACTCTGGCAGGACGTAAGTCTGTGCGCATAGATTCAGCCAGATCCAGCTAAGGCTCTCGAGTTATATTGTCTTTTAAGGCAGCCGCTAGCTACACGTTGCTTTTGAAATTTAAGTAACAAAGTTTAAAACCCAGTTCTTCGGTCACACCAGCCACACTTCACGTACATACAGCCACATGTGGCTAGTGGCTACTGCGTTGGACAGTGCAGATTGTGGAACATTTCCGTCATCACGGCACATTCTGTCGCGTGCGTAGCACACTGTTCTAGAACAGGGACTGAAGATAGGTTTTTATCTCCCTTGTCACTTCACATTGATTGGCAACGGCTTGTCCGAAGGACTCTGTAAAGAAGATTCTGAGGCCATTTCTAAGTGAGCCCCAATTGTCTGGTTATTTAGTAGCAGTGCGCATCCTAGGAAGACAGAGCCGGACAGGGCTGGGGCAGTTATGACGCAGGTGTTGAGTGTCCCCTAGACAAAACCACTGGAGAAAGAATATTTAGCGGGGCAGGTGGTCACTACTTAACAGAGACAGGTTGTTTTCGTTGGCAGGAATCCTTCAGAAAGAAAGAGGAGAAGCTGTGAAAGTTTTCTTATTCCTCACATACTCTCTCATTTAAGGAGTGGTCACATCTGCTATTTCTCAAACTGACAACGGCGCTTTGCTTTGGTGGAGAAGGCAGTCACGACGGCTCCCACTTCTCGATGATCCACGAAGTCAGGGATGGAGGTTACGTGGAAAAACCCACCGAGAGCCCAAAGCTAGTTTTGTGTTCATGTCACATTTACTATGCCTGCTAAGAAGCAAGACTGATTGATGATGGTTTTGTCTTTGCTTTACTTCTTTAATCTCCTCTGGTGAAGGGTAACAAGTAGAAAATAAAATTTACGGGGGAGAAAGAAAAGCTGGTGTCGTTTGGTATAATCGATCCCTGTATTACCACTCTTTTCAGAATTGGAGGTCTGTATCTGATGATATTTTCAAAAATCGATAATAATTAAGGCAACTAGGTACGAAACTAGAAAATGGGTCACACCAGTTCTGTAACCCTTAAGTGACCTTGGGCAGATGACTTACATAACCTCTGAGCCGTGGTTTCTCCATCTTTGAAAGGGAGGGTAATGGCAACTGCTTCTGTGAGTAGTGGGTAAGGGGTGAGAGAAAACCTCACTTAACTCAGGAGTGCCTGGCACTGCTGCCGTAAGGACTCGAACATCAAACCATATTATTTGGCGTATACTATGCAGCCTCGGAAGAGAACATTCTCTGCTAATCTTAGTAAGTATGTGACTTTATCTAATTGTTTACCCTCTCTCAATTTCAGTTTCCTCTGTTGTAAAGCGGGATAACAGCAGAGCCGACCTCAAAGGGCTTGCTCAGGGTTACAGGGGATAATGCATGCCGGGATCACGCAGGGACGTCTGGTGCAGGGCGCACTGCGAGCTTTCAGTAGCTGCCAGCTGTCAGGGGGAAATGACGGTGTTTCAGTTAGGGGCAGCCTAGCCAGAGGGAGAAGGGTTACCAAATCTGAAATCTCCTTCGAATTCTCTAGTCTCCAAACTGTACAGTTGTTACTAAACATGGTAAAGTGTGTACCTTTTGTTTACTTTATTGCTATTTCACTATAAATTATTAGTAAGCCTCTTTTATTAGGTTTTTGACACAACTGATTGAGGTAGTAGTGGGAGAAGCTGTTAGGTATCATAACGACCTTTCTCACTTTGTAGGACTTTTACAAGCCGCAAGCTCGTGTCTGACTTGACAGACCCGATGTTTAAGGCCGGGCTCAGGGCAGGAAGGAGGAGGGCTCAGCGTGGGTCAGGAGTGAGACCAGTCCTGTAGGGAGTCTGTTTGATTGTCTGAGAACCTGTCCTGTGTTGTCTCTGGGTGTGGGAGGAAGGCAGGGCTCTTCAGAGGCACCAGGTGCCACCGAATACTGCCATGACCTGCCACCATGGCCTCCCTGTCCTTCAGTTAGTGCGTGTCTTTCTTCACCCTCCCTGCCCCTGGAACAGCAGAAGGGGGTCGCATGGATAAGCCAAGTTCGGCTCCTGAGACTTCTTTTGAAGGCAAGTTCACACTGGAGGGCACAGCCCGCGCACCCTGCACCTCGGTCTCTGCAGACACCAGAAACCTCTCCGACCTATGGAAAATGGCTTTTTTCCCCATAAAAACATTTGGGTCCTTTGGTGTGAAGACACAGTGCTAGGATATTTTTATTTAATGAATTCTGTAACTGGGAATTAAGCACTATACTGTTCCTGAAAATGACTTTTTCTTTCAGAATTTTCAGATTTTCTAAAAATCCAAAATGTTTTTATTTGTAAATGTTGAAATCATTAAGTTCTGAGGGCATCTCATGGAAGAACATGTTTTCGGGAACTTCAATCTTATGCCACTGTTCTCTAGTGCGCCAGGCTGCACCCCACATTCAGCTTCATGTCCCCCCTTCAGTGTCCCCTGTGCATCTGACCTTGAAGTGTTTCTAAAACTGTCCTTGCTTTTCTGGTTTCACTCTGACCACCCAGATTTTCAGCTTATCACCTCACATCGGTATTTCTCATGATGACTTCAAATTTTCTTTGGGTTATAAAAGAAATTACATGCCCGGTTTAGGAGACTTGGAAAATACAGGTAGCGTGAGGAAGAAAGTAAGCCGCCATGTGGAAATAGATGCCACTCGTGTTTGGACTTTCATGTCTGGTCCTTTGGTGGGGGTGGCGGGAGAGAGAGAGAGAGTGTGTGTGTGTGAGAGTGAAATTTGGGTCTGCATCCGCTACAGTTTCATATTGTGACTTTTAAAAAAAATCAGCATGTTCCTATATTATTAAGTATTTTTCAAAAAATTCTAATGGATACAGAATATTTCCTGACAGGGGTAGGGCAAAATTTATTTAGCAATACTGTTAGCTGTTTAGATTTTCTTCTTTTTTAATACTAAAATCAAGCTTGTTTTAAAACTCTGTCCTCAGTATAGTGTAGTGTATAAGAATATGGGCATTGGACGGAATCCCAAAGACCATGGTTCTGATCCCGGGCCTGCCAGTTTTTCTAGGCCTCAGCTTCCCTCCTTGTAAGATGGGGATTATAATAGTACTCACCCCCAGAATTATGGCCGCCGAAATGAGACGCATGTAAGGTACTCACTCACACAGAGCTTGCACGTTGTAAGTTTCATTAAGTGGCAGCTGCAGTTGCAACAGCCACTGTCATGGATCATATGCAATTGTTTTTTAGCATGGTTCCTAGAAGTTAGATTGTAATGTCAAAGTACACGAATGTTTTAATAATACTTTTAATAATATATTGCCATATGCATTTCTAGAAAGAGTCTACCAATTTATAGTCATATAAATAGTGTAAGTACTTATCTAATATCACCCCTTGCCATTATTAGAGACTGTATTTTTTATTATGGTATATTAGAACATATGGTATATGTTATAATTTGCATTTTTTGATTGCCAAGGGAAATGACTAGTTTTAAATATTTTTTGGCTAATAATAGTCCTTCCTAAGTTGTTTATCGAAGTCACCCATTTTTCTAGTGACTCTGCATTCTTTTTCTAAATTGATGAGTTGTCTATTATAATAATTATTATTATGTATGACCAACATTTACTGAGCATTTAGAACTTTCAGATGAGAAAACGAGGGCCAGAAAGGCGAAGCAGTTGGCCGAGCTTCCTAGAGCCTTGCCTGTCACGGAGTAAATACTTAGTAAATGCTGGCTGTTTTATTACTCACCTCTGTATTTCCCAGCACCAGGGACAGTGTAGTGCTTTGCACATAGTAGGAGCAAAATGAGTACTTGTTACACTGACGGGAGCCACTCTGACTTCTGCCCCTGGAGCGGGAGCCTCCGTCACAGCCACGGCTTCAGCTTCGATGAGTCGGCTTCTCCTGGCCTCGACTTGATCTTCCCCATGTGTTTTTGATGGTACTTTTCTAATACTCTGTGTAATCAGGTTACTTCCCTCACTTCACTCCTAGGTAGGAAACCTGAATTTGGCAAGTGGCATCATAAACAGAAGCAGCGCTTCAACCCCCCCGACCCTGCGGCCTGTCCTCAGTCCCGCTGGCCCGGTGTGGTCAGTGCCGGCAGACCCCCAAGCCCCCGAGAGCCACTCCACCCCTCCTGGAAGCAGGTACGTAAAGGGCCATGGAGCTAGTAACATTAGGGTCACACAGGGGTGGCCGGGGTTGCGAGCAAGCCATTTTCACCTGGAGCTCCCTGCACAGATCCTGGCAAGACAGGTGCACCCCCCCCACCACCACCATCCCACTTCTGGAGCACGTGAATAGGCCTCATTTCACTTGTAAGATAGTTTGCGGGCAGATCAGGTGAAAAGGAAATAGCTGATGCAGTTCAGTAAATTCACTTCTGAGCAAGAGTAAGAATTTATACTATTAGTGTGTTTAATCCCTGCCTGCAGTCAACACTTTCATGTGCTGACGTTTGCCATTCTCTCCACATCTCCTTATTCTTCTCTACACCTTGTACTACATTGTGTTTCAGTAACTTTGGACTCTTTTCTTTTGAAGAACATACTTTTCTTATGTTTTCATCCAGGTTATGTATTTAAACAGCCTCCCTAGACAATGTTCATTTGGGAAATGGGAAAGAAATTTCCTTTATGTTGTTGAGAGAAGTGGCAGAGGACAAAGTCCAGATAGATTCCGGCCATGAAGCGACTTCTTAATTAAAAAAGAAAGCACTGCATTGAATTCTAGTCTCAGTCCATATCTGAAGTCTCCCTGTCTAAAAAAACTTAAGAAATGGATTCCCAGTATATCTTGCTTCAGTGGCTATTAAATACGGGCCTGCTTGCATCTGTCCATGAGTCGGAGGAGCAGGAGAGGACTGTGACTAATACAGTGAAGTATTCTGATTAGCTGAGATCCTGTTCCTCCGGATAAAGACGCTCGTTATATCACAGGTGCCCCCGGTCTCCGCCTCCTTGCCAGCACTTCCAGCCTCTGCCAGCCAAGGATGGCATGCAAGGATTCCCTCCCTTGCATGCTGCCTGCCTTCCCCCAAGGATGGGAGACCGGTTGGGAGAGGTGACCACAAACTTGGGCACGGAGGAAGTATCTGACTGTCATTAAAGTGTGCTGGTGGCAGATTATTTCCTAAGGAACTAGTTTGGGAAACAAAGGCTCTGCCCAGGAAACATCATAAATGTAAATGCACGACATCATGCTCTGGTGTGATGTATTTTATGCCAGTGAGCACTATGCTCGAGTGAAAAGAATCATCTCTATTGAAAATTACAAAGAGTTGAAGCCTGAGAGGCAGGACTTTTCAGAACAGGACATCCTTCCACACAATTCTCTTCGCAAGAGAAGTCTGTCATCTGGTGATTTACAATCTATAGTGAACACATTCCTAAAACCTAAGTCATAAAAAGGAAATTCTGTTTATGCCATAGAACTTGATTTTCCATATAAGATATTTCCAGATACTCCATTTTCTTTGTCCATTCAGAGACTTGTTTCTATGGAAAACGTTCTCACTGCAATCTTAGATATATTATCTGTGTGACAAGACTACAGCTGTTTTCCGTACTTTAAACAAAACGTCGAACTACACATTTTGGAGAAGGAGAGTTGTAGCATCTGTTAGAGATGGAACGAGGAATTTTTTACAATAAAAAGGAGAGCCTTCTCTTGGTGTAGCACCTGTAGCACCGAGACACAGAAAGATGAGGGGACCGGTCAGGGTCAGAGGCCCGCCTGTGCCCGTGAGCTGTGGTGGATTGGCATGTGGGACGACTGAGTTCAGCCCCCACAGAGTCCCCTGGGCTCTTCCATTTGGGGTCAGCTGTACCGACAATAGTCCTCTCCTCACCTAGTCCTCAAGCTTATGGGCCGTCTTCAGCTCCCATTCCAGCACAAGGTAGCCCTGGGAAGTCTTCCTCTCCTCCCGGGGAAGCCCTGATTGCCAGGACGGCCTGGAGGCTCCGTTCGGGGGTTCCCGTTCAGGGTGGAGCGCCCAGAGGAACCCACCCTAAAGCACCCCTAAGAGACTCAGAGGTCCTCCCGGACCTGGCTCTGATGTGGGCTGCAGCAGGCATTTTACACCGGCCGTGCCCCAGTTTCTGTTTTTACTCGGTAAGTCGCTGTTTTGTGGAGATTTGCTTAGGCTCATGTTGTTCCTCCCTTAGCAGTAAGTGTAGTCACTCTTAAGTGAGTGAGTTTAGTGAATGTGGGTCAGTAGCTTAGAGCTGGGAGTTCTATGATTGGCTCTGACACTAAGTGACCCACACTATTCATTGAATGTTTGTTAGGTAAGCACACTTACGTATAAACCGGCCTGTTCTGAGAGCTTCCAGATTGCCCTTGAAGCACTTTGATCTCCCCAGAAGTAGGTGCTAAGAAAGTAAGAGGTGCTCTTGCTGGTTCTTCTGCAGCAGCAACAGAGGATTCCAGTGTAGATCAGCTCTGGTTATTCACGCGACTGGGGCTGCCCTGCAAACAGTAACAAGATGTAAAGAGAACTCATTGCTGGCCATACTTTTCAATAGGATTCAGCAACTTGGTAGCCACAGGAATGAAAACTGGTGACTCACGAGAACTCTGCAAATAGTGTTATTTTTCATTTCCCCGTGGTGTTGCTATTGTTCTCAATTTTATGGATCACACAAGTTTTCACCAGACAACCTTGTTCTTCCCCCGCTTTTTGAAACCATCCCAAATGTAGCCTCAGGGCTGTCGTCTCCCATTGGGTCAGTGTGAGCTCAGCCCAGCTCCTCAAATCCCTCGGTTCCTTTGGTCTGTCTGGAGTCCCTGTTCAAGCTTTGTTGTGGGAGAGGAAGGCAAGGAGCCCATGACTTGCCCAGACAGTCTGAGGCCTGGCCATGGAGCTCGCAGTTCCCTAGACACTCTGGAGTTGGACTTGGCCAGCCATTCCTCTGTTGTTACTTTTCAGAGGTAATAAGCGAGATTAATTGCAGGCCATTCTCCAGAAGAGAGGGAGCAGTCAGGGCCAGTGCAGTCACATGTTGAGAAGCCTGAGGTGTGCCTCTGAGCAAGGCCAATTCCGCGTTATACAATAGGGCCTCCGGGATGCAGGTACCCAGTGTTCGGGGCCTCTTTTTTCCTTAAAGGGATCGTATTTGGTTGGTTTCCACATGCTGATACCTGGATATTTAACAAGCTTTTGTTTAGCCAATGAGATGGGGTAGGAATTTTTCAAGCAGCCTTTTCCTGATCCATCTTCTGGGCATGTGGAGCATTGTTAGGAGCTGAGAATTGATTGCAGCAGCATCTCACGACTGCCAGCCTCACGTGGAGCTGACCCGCGTCAGGGAGGAGCACTTTCTGGGGGAGGAGCACTCTGTGGGTTCACAGTGCATCTTTCTGTGTGAGACCTAGAGGGTTACTGTAAAGTCTTGGCTGCTGCTTGGAATGATTTGGGAAGGACAGGGCCTCAGACGGCTTGGCAGGAACCTGAGGTCCTGTTTTTTCCAGTCCAGCCCTTCCTTGTAGATCGGGCTGTCAGGGAATCCCACTAATGTCTGGCTTCTGCCCCTTTGTATGTTTTTCCAGCATTTGTCATTGAATTATTTTTATCCACCTCTGGCTTTTTCGCACACGCAACCTGAGGATCGGTCTGTTCCTCGATAGGAAAGGTGGGGGCGGTTGAAGGGACACCCACGAGTTGGCTGTGACAGGGCGAGGCGTCACAGGCACGGGCAGCGTGGCCCGGCTGAGCCCCGCTCTGGAGGACAGCCGTCCCTCCGAACTGTAAATTCCGTGCGGGGCCAGGGGGCCAATGAAACCCCAGAGCTGCCTGCTAGCTCCTCAGTAATAGTGAAGAGTTTGGTACCCTCTTTACATAATTTTTAGGAAGAAGTTTTTCAGAGATTCTGCGTCTAGTTTAACTAGTTCTTTTCTCCCTTCCTTTAGACGCTTTCTTACAAATGCTCCTGGAGAGTCACATCTCTGACTTCCCATCTTTTCATTCTCAGTCAGTCCTCAGAAATACTGAGTTTGTTATCTTCTTTAAAAAATACGTTCTCTTCATTTTCTGCATGTCAGGTATTAGGCCCTGGGAAGTAGTGGTAAGTAAAACACAGGCGTTCCTGCTCTCACAGGTCACTGTCCAGGACGTACCTTCCGTGTTCTCCGCAGGGCGCTGGGCAGGGTCCCCGAAAGTCAGCACGTGGTGTTTGATCGCAGGTGGGGAGGAGGGGCCACGCACACGTGGGACAGTTAGCAGTGCTGGGAGCCTGACGTTACAGACGTAGAGTGTCTGGCGCAGACAGTGAGAAGGAAGAGCGTCACAGAGAGCATCACAGAGGATGTAAGCACTTCATCCTGTCACGTGCTGCAGCGCGATGGCCCTCCGGGACAGCATGTGAAGTGAAATAAGCCATGACAAAGGACGACTGTGTGATTCCACTCACACGAAGTATCTGAAGTACTCAGTCACAGCAACAGGGAGGAAGAAGGGTGTGCCCAAGGGCATGGGACGAGAGCAGAAGGAATTAGTGTTCGGTGGCTCCAGAGTGTGAGTTTTGCACCATGAGAAAGCCCTAGAGCTCTGTTGCACGTCAGCGTGACTGTACTTAGCACTACTCAACTGCACATAAAAAATGGGCAGCTGGTTAAGAATAGTAAGAATAAGCCCTGACTGGTGTAGCTCAGTGGATTGAGCGCGGGCTGGGAACCAGAGGGTCCCGGTTCGATTCCCAGTCAGGGCACATGCCTGGGTTGCGGGCCAGGTCCCCATGAGGGCCATGTGAGAGGCAACCATACATTGCTGTTTCTCTCCCTCTCTCCCTCCCTCCCCCCCTCTCTAAAAATAAATATAAATAAAATCTTTAAAAAAAAAAAAAAGAATAGTAAGAATAAAATGGTTAAGATGATACATTTAAAGTTACGCTCTTTTTTTTTTTACCACAATAAAAAAGAAAAAAGAAGAGGAGGGAGGAGTACGTAAGGCTTTAAGAGAGCCCCAGAGTTCAGCAAAACTAACTCAGTGACCAAAATGGTAAGGCCTAGTCCTTCAAATGCTTCTATTCATTTAAAAGTTTGTTAACTTTGTAGGAAGGGGGCCATCAGCCCCTTCTAGGAAGATGGCGCAGTGCGGTGAGAAGAGCAGGGGCTTCAGGTTCAGACCAATCTGGGTTTGCCTTACTGAGTACGTGACCTTGGGCAAGTCGTTTAGCTTCTCTGAGCCATAATTTCCCCATCTGCTTAAAATGCAGATAATAGTACCTACCTCATTAAGTAGTTCTAAGATTTAATTGAGTTGTGTATGTGAAAGTAGCTAGTATAGTGCCTGGTTTTGGTATATAGGCTCCTGATAATACTTTTCTTTCCAGAAAACAAAAGAAACTTGAAATTGGACTTGCCTGGGATGTGGCATGCCTCCCCCATTTTAGTGTTCTAGTTCCGAGGAGACTGGCCATTGCGCACGGGCAGTGTGCTCCCAGAGCCGGGTTGCGGAGACGTGGCCTGTGCGGCTGTGTGAGGGAAGACATCCAAGTGGGGCCTGCGGGAGACCCTTCCCTTCCCTCTGACCCCTGTGTCGAAGGGTGACTTCTTTCTACTCGAGAGGCCCTTTCTCTCTGCTATCTTCTTCTGAATGTTGAAATTTCCATTGCAGCTTGATGTTCCAGCCAGTAAACACTCATATTTTCCATCTATCCTGGGGGTCGAGCTTTGGGAGAGCTTTTCTCTGGAGGAGTTTGGAGCTTACACTTTTGTACTTTATCCTGTTACATAAACAACACTCTCTAGCCAAAGAGCACAATCACAAAAGAAACCACTTTTGGGGAGTGCGGGGGGCAGGGCTAAAAAAAGAAAAAAGAAAACTCATGTCCAGAGTTCTGTAGAAGTAATATTTCACTCCTTATTCTTCTTTCTTTTTCCCCATAAGATAGAGCTTCCCTAACCTTCTCCTCCTAAGTCCTATTCCTTCCCCTTGAGTAAAAAGTTTCTCTGGCACATGAGTGATAAAGGCCTGTCCTTACACCTGAAATTTCTCGGCTGCTTTTCCCACTCAGCCAGACACATAACCTCTCAGGGCTCATGCTCTCTGTCAGTTCAAGCTCTGTGACAGATTCTGCAGGTCCTCGTTCCCCGAGAGAGCTGACTGCCGTGGGTGCGTGTGCCAAGGCCAGAAGAGTCCTCGGGCTTCTGCCCATTGAAGGGATGTGGGTAAACTTGGGAAATGTGTGGAAGATAGCTGGCTGGACATCATGCCAGGGCCTAGGCAAAGGAAGTTTGGGAATGTCTGGGCCTAGGATCTGGAGTAAAGAAGCGGATTTTATTTGCACGCCAAAATAAAATGCAGCTTGCTTTGTGGTGTGCCGGTGTAGCATTCTCCATTTCAGTTTGCCTCCTCCCCGCTCCCTGAAGTATTAAAGGTAAACCACCCTACGTTTCCTTAGGGTTAACACACACACGTGCACACGCTAGAGCACAGATGGCAAACACAAGGCCTGCGGGCCGAGTTCAGCCCTCCACCTTGTTTTATCCGGCCCAGTGCCTTGTTCCTACCCGGCAGCAGCGCCGAGCTCCTTGCCCCTAGTTAAGGAGTAGTTACATTCATACAGTCCTAAAATCACATTTGGACCTTTGCAGGCGACCACGAGGCTGATGTGGCCCCTGGTGAACATGAGTTTGACACACCTTCTCTAGAGTCGTTGTTAGAGGCACAATCCCATCTTATTTAACTGTTCACTTTGTAATTTTACATGCGTCTACAATTGATGATTATTTTGGTTTTAAGAGGCCTGAATGACAAAAATCCGTGTACTAAGCTGAATGAGATTCCTTTTCTAGAATTAGGAAATTATATCAGAGTTAATTCATAATTCAGTTTAATTCTCACATGGTTTTTCTGCCGTCTGTATTTCCAAGTTAACTCTCTTTACCAGCTTTGAAAGAGTTTGGAAAGAATCAGTGGTGAAGAAACGCTGTATCTTTCTTTCTGACTCCTTTAGAGAAACATCGATGATTCATTTTTAAAGCTTACTTAATGTTGACTCAACAAATTTAGAAGGAAGAACAGCTGGCTTCCCTGAACCTTTGGTAAAAGATCCCATTCTACCCTTCTGCCCATCTTTCTGCTAAAAGACTCTTAGCATATTACTGACCGAGTGCAAGTAAGGAATCAATGCTTTAAAAAAAGTCCCAAGATTTAAATGGCTAAAAGGAAACGACTTTAAATATCAGTGTTTTAATAAAACAAAACCAGTAGCCCTATAGCATCTGAAAGGGAATAAAGATCTGGTTTTGGTATAGGTTTTTTTTTTCTTTTTTTTTTTTTTTTTTGGTGTAGTTTCTTGATCACTCTTAGTTTTCTTCCCAGAAAAGAGAGAAACATAAAATTAAACTTGCTCAGGCATACCGTATTGCCACACCACTTAGTTTAGTCCCTAGTTTGGATGCAGCCGGCCACCACCCACGCACAGTGTCATAGTAGGAAAGCAGTGATACACACCTAATCACAGTACTGAGGTTTAGGTGATTATTATTGCGGCGTATCCCTTTATTAAAATTTTGATCACAAACCATTAAAATGCCCCTAAAGCTAACTAAGAGAAGCTAAACTTAAAAGGCCATTTAGTAGTGAGCCAGGTGTTCTTTGGGAGGTGCAGTAGGGCAGGCTGGGAGGGGGCAGTATGTGAGAGCTTAGAGAGTCGGCACGTTGCGTCATGTGGTGGGCAGGCCCAGGTGTTCGTAATGAGTGACAGTAGCACTCTTGTCCTAATTGGACCATTTTTATGCCTCCGAGGCAGTAAAGAGATGTTTGGGCTTTCATGAATTAGCAGGCTAACACTTGTGTTAATTTGGCTTCAAAGCCACTAATCAATGCCACATTTGGCCTTGTTCTTAGACATAAGTTTTACTCTCTTTTTGTGATGAAAATAAAATATGGGTACATCTCAGTAATGTGATTATAATCCAGAAGGATTTAGATGAGAAAAGTAGGTTTTCTGGCACAGCAGGTAAGGAAACCATAAAGGGGCTAGTAAATACTTAAAGGCTCGAGGAAATCAAAGTATGTTCTTCTGCAACTAGGTTGCACCGAGGAAAATTGAGTAAATGAAAGAATCTGCCTGTCGTCTTAGTGCTCTCAAATACCTTGCCAGCTGCTGGGACCCAACATTGACATTTGAAATAAAAGCCCCCAAAAGAAGAGGTTTGTAAACTTTTCCACCAAATATTTAGTATATTGAAATATTCGAACAAGAGTAAAGGTGAAACTGATAATAAATAATGTTCCAGCTGGGAAATGGCTTCATCTGGTGGTTGCTAGAACAATGTTATACCCAAAAAGTTAACTTGTATTTACTGGCTGTCCCGTAAATGCAAGGCACAGGGCTGGGCTCGGAAGGAGGTGGTAGACAAGGTCTCTGTCCTCAAGGAGGAAAGTTAATAGTCATTGAACCGATTAATGCACGTGTTGTGAAACGGTATCCGTAATTGTTGGATAAGAGGATTGTGCTGTAAGTGGTCCAAGCTCAGAGGAGAAATTGATCACTGAAAGGAGAAGTTGGCAAAAAGTTCACGGAAAAGAAAGGGCTGTGAGCTGAACCTGGAAGGATGGATGGGACCTGGATAGCGAACAGCCTGATACTAACCAGCTAAGAGATCATTGCACATTTCCTTTGTGTCTTGACGTTGTGTAAGCGTCTCTGAGAGGATCAAAGGAATGGGATCCCCCGTGCCCTCAGAGTCGATAGTTCAGCAGGGTAGTCTAAAGAATACGCCCTGAGTTGTGGACTTATTTTTTGCATGTGAAAATACAAAGTGAGTTATTAAAAAGGGACATATGGATTCAAGGAGTTCACAGTTTAGAAAGGATACTAAACATGGTTGGAAAGACTCTTCAGAAGGAGGGTTGAAGGGTGGGTTCATTCAGGCCTAGATCCTGTACAGGCTACAGACAGGTGAAGGAAAGGCGGTGAGGGAAAGGAAGGGCGATGCACACAGTGTTTAAGGCGTTGCCAGGGGACGGTGGATGGCATCAGCCTGGCTGGAGCAGGGTGTTTCTCTTAGAGGTAATGTCCGTCAGAGCTCTTTGAGTTGCAGTGGTGACCGCTGATTACCAAGCTGGCTTTGTGAGGGAGATTTTTTAGTTCATACTAACTAGTAGGTCTAGTGTCTTCATAAACAGGCACTTCAAAATAAAAGAATGAATGAGTGGACACCCTGCTACTCGTCTGCATCTCTGCGTGTCCAAAACCCCTTTCTCCTACAAGGCTCCTGGCTCAACTCAGCCTTCCTGCCACTTTCCCTGGTCTCCCAAGCAAATATCAGCAGGATTTTTCTCTATTTCTCACTCACTGGACTTGTGCTCTTGAAAGATATAATTCACAGGGAGCTCTGGCTAAGCGCACGATTTGAATTCCTGGAGAATGGATCTGTTTGGTTCTTCCTATCCTAGTGAACTGAACGCTGAGGGGAAAAGCCCTGTTTCTTCTCCATTGAGTTTAGGGCTCCCATACTCCCTTCCCAAGTCATCAGGTCCTTATTGCTTCTCCTTTGGATCTTATTCAGTTCTTTGTGGTTACTCAGAATCAAAAGTGCCCTGCAAGCAAGAAGCCCTCTACAATTTGGGAAATGGGAGGAGGCGTGGAGGCAGGGTGTGGGAAAAGAGGACAAGGCATAGATAGAACCTTTCTGTGACCATCCCACCCCACCTAAATGGGGGTCTTCAGAGCCACCCCTAGAAAGGACTTCTGAGTTAAAGGGCACCCATCATCTTTGACAGTTCAGTGGATGGTAGTGACCTTTTTGCTCCAGCCTTTTCACCTGGGTTGACTAGTAAGTCATGTTTGGTGTTTCAGCTTTTTCGTGTTCTTGATGGTAGTTCCTCCTTCCTCAGTGTCCCTCATTTGATAGACTGACTGCCATCCCCTGCCTTGGTGGTTAGTGCGGAGGATGTGTGATGTCTAGTCACCATCTCCCTACTCCAAGTTCTAATGGTGCCTGTTTACCTCTGCTGCGGCTCTTACCACTTCTGCTATTCTGTATTTTCATTTTCACCAGTAACTTTACTGATTTGGATATTTTTAATATGCCGGCTATCTCCTGCATGGTATAACATTGATTGTTCTCAGTTGATGTCTTGATTTGATCGCTCTCAACTTCAACTGGTTTATGCGGCCATGGAGCATTGTCCAGCGAGAAAGCTCCAGCACAAAACATGGCAGACCATTCTTGACACTTTCAATCTGTCAACAGCACCTTCTCCACACGCTCACTGCACAGATTGTTTATGTATTTCAGTTGCAGTTTTACCTTTCTTGAAATAATAAAACATAACATGCTGAACATGTTATGTATTTTCTTCCATCTTCATTATTCAAATAGCTACACAAAAATTCACGAACTTTGACAAATTTTTATAAAAATGCATGCTGACCTCTGGCTGGTGTGGTGCAGTGGATTGAGCGCTGGCCTGCCAACTGAAAGGTGGCCGGTTCAATTCCCTGCACAGGCCTGGGTTGCGGGCCGGGTCCCCTTCGGGGTGTGTGAGAGGCAACCAATTGCTGTTTCCCCATACATCAATATTTCTCTCCCTCTCTTCCTCCCTCCCTTCCCCTCTCTCTGAAAATAAGGGAGGAAAGAAAGAAAGAAGAGAAAGGAAGAAGAGAAAGGAAGGAGGGAGGGAGGGAGGGAAAGGCCTTTTTTAAAAAAATACACACTAATATGACAGCTGTCACAATTCAGTCTAACAAAATTGTTTTGAATGAAGTTAAAGACAGCCAAGCACTGCCAGAGCTACCTTACAGAAAAAACCAAGTGCACTTTTTGTCCAGCCCAATATTGTGGTGGTTTGTGTTTTTGTCTTACCTCCTGTATTAGATTATAAGCTTTTTGAGGGCAAACCCTGAGTCTTACCCATCTTTATAGCCTTACAATTGCCTGTACAAAGTGCTTAAGCAGTGTTTGGTGAATAAGTCACTAGTTCACTGCTGTCCAGTATGGTAACCACAATCCACATGTGGATGTTTAAATTAAATAAAATGAAAAATTCCATTTCAGTCATGCTAGCCACACTTCAGATGCTCAGAAGCCACATGTGGCTCGTGCCTACCATATTGGGCAGCTTAGAACTAGATGGTTGACCCAGATGATGGGATAAAGACCCAAATTTGGATTAAAAAAAAAATACAAAGAAACAAGTTTCTAAAAAAGGCGTAATCTTGATTATCCTCTCAGGCTCTTCTGTAGATGTCAAGCCTCTTTTGTTTGGAGCTAGAGATTTACCACAGATGCTGTTCTTGAACTCATTTGTGGTGCTGGGAGGGGCATATTCTAATGCCTTGGGAATCTCAAAAGCCCAGGGCTTCTGTATTACTAGTGTCTAACCAATCAGAGCTGGGCTGATGGAAAGGAAGGGGCTTTATACACAGATCCCAGCCTGATTTTCTTTTCTGAGATATGCCCATGGCTAGATATTGGGTAGAGGTCTTGCTTCCCACCACCAGCCCAGCCTCCTGCCCCCCCACCTGCTTGGCTGGCAGTTCTGACTTGGCACATGGAGCCGCTATAGCCCTGGGGAACAGAGCCAAACACGCGGAAGTGGTTACAAGTGGTTACGTGTACGAGCTCCCAGGGAAGCTGTGGCTAGCAGGGGGAGTGGGTGGGGCCCTGCCTGATGGCTTTTCAAAGAAGCCAGATCTTTGAAGTTTTGTTTTAGCAGCTGCCAGGTATGCTGTTTCAGCACTCTGCAGACTCTCGCTGCGTTCCCATATCACATTTTTTTCTTCACTATATGTGCATACTGTACACAATGGAGCTTAGATTTTGCACGGGCAAATGTAATGTTATGGAGTAAGTTGCTGAACACGCCCTCATTTTCTTTTTACTGTGACTCTGCCATGAAATAGACACTTTAAGGCCCCCAGTTCCCTTTGCGGCTCTGATGCTTTCTGATCTGCTGCCGAAGGAGAGGCAGACAGAGTCCGCTTCTATTTTGGGAAAGTAGTAAGTTCTGAAACACTGGAGCTCTTACATTTTTCTGATGGATCGGGGCATCACTTGGACAGTAGACCATCTCTCTCTTTCAAAAGAACAGATAACCCCCCACCCCGCAACATGCAACCCTAACATGTTTGGTTTGGAGTGAATTTCTTGGATGTAGATCTTGTTCACTACTGGATCCTCAGCATTTAGCACAATGCCAACTGATAAGTATTTGTCACATGATTACACTCGCAAGTGCTCTGCTGTGGGGGGCGGGGTAGCTGGGTAGGTAGGGTACCCCACTAAAGCCCCCACGCTGAGCTGTCCCCGCTTCCTTCCTCAGTAATCTCTCCCTCCCATCCAGGCTACGGTCACCTCAGCCCTTTCCCAGCTGCTCCCAAATTCGCCTTCTCTTCTCTGTACTCTTTGGGAGGACAGTGTGTGCTCCCGTGTGCAATTAGCTTTTATGTCTTTGTTCTGCTTCTCCGGAGATGTGAGTCTACTAAAGGCTGTATTTCATTCCCACACAAAGAACCCTGGACCCGGACCGGAAGACCTAGGTGCCGGTCCCAGGGCCTCCTGGAACTTCCCGACGTGGGGTAGATCATGGGACGAAGCCTCAGCCTAATTTTGCCGTGTGGAAAATGATGATGCCTGGACTGTCGTGGGAGTGCAGTGAGATCATCTACGTAAACCTGCTTTTGTAAACTGTGAAGTGCTACGCACAGTTAGGCCTTTCCAGTGTGAATAGTGCTTACCATTATAGAATAGTGATGTTTGTTTATGCTGATGGCGATACACAGACTGATCTCTCCCAGAGCTGAGGTGAATCACAAGTTCAGCCCCACATTACTCAGCTTGGCATGGGTTGAAAGCACTAAATGGTCCGTTCCAGGCACCCTCTGTCATCACCTCTTTCAGCCTACAGGTTCTTCTTTCAGACCTGCGGGGTCGTTCTTTCTCTTACCTGTCTCCCCCTTCCTCTCCCCTCGGCCCCAGGCTGAGCTCTCTCTTTTAACCCCCTCAGTTCTTAGAGAAGTGAGGTCGCTGTAGCTCATTTCCCAGCCTAGGCTGGAATTGCTCTTCTGGGGGACGCATCTCTCAGCGTGGCCACCTGCCCCCTGCAGCTCTGCCCGTCCACGGCCCGAGCCCTCCTCGCTCTCCCTCTGCCCAGCCCCTCAGCAGCGGCACGGCTTGGGGTCCCGTCCTGTGCTGCTCTCCCTGCCCGTGCTTTTCTCCCAGGCCGTCCCTTCCGTCTCCTCTTCCCGTGGCATCTCATCCTGCCTTTTCTTTCTCGGAGCTCAGAGCTTCCATGCAGTACGGCTGCTCCCCCTTTCAAAACTGAGTGTGGGGCATCTGCCCATCCCTGTCACTCCGTCCCCAGTCATCACCGTAAGGCACCTTCCTCTCAGAGGAGAGCAGGTAAGCCAGCGCTGCCATTTTTCATGCTGTCGTGTGGCTTGAGAAGGTCCGAATTCTTTTAAAATATCGAAGGTCTCAACGTTGAAATGACCTAGTGGTTGAGAGCGTGTTTTAGAAGCAGACCAATTTGGATCCCTTTTTTTCTTAACCACTTCCTCCCTGTGTCGCCTAGGGTGAGTTCTTTGAACCTGCTATTCTTATCTCCAAATGAAGATAAAATGCCTGCTTCTTAGGGATACTCTAAGGAGCAACTGAAAATTAAATGACATAAGAAAAGCACTTTTATACAGTGCCTGCCACCGAGTAAACGCTCAGTAAATGGGAAGTACCGTAAATATGCCCACGTTACCTTACCCATGTCCTGTTTTACTGGTGTTAAAAACTGAGACCTGGAGTGGTCAAGTGTGTTGTGCAAATCCTCGTGCTGACCTGGTGATAAAGGAAGGGCTGGAACCCAGGGCTTCTGATTCTCTGCCCAGCGGGTTTTTCATTTGATTCCTCACAGGTGTATCTGTTCTCGTTTCCCTTCTTCGGGTGGAACGTGGAACCAGGGGAGTGCCCATCGATCCGTGCATTGATCCTCCCAGCAGACCTTGCATGGCTGCGATGTTGCCAGGCTCTGGGTGGACCGAGACCAGAGCAGTGAACTCACTGCCTTAGTGGTCGGTCCAGTAGGTAAAAACCAGTCACTGGGGAGGACAGGCACAGTGCAGAAAACATGCCAGTGGAGGGCAACTCCGAGCCTCCAGGAACAAGCTCTCAGAGGAAGACCAGAACAGACTCTGCAGAGGATGGGTTGTTACTTAACTCAGTGAAGATGGCAGCCCCTTGTGGGGAGGCCGGGAGGCATGGAGGACGCGCTTGAGGGGCAGCACTGAGGGGGTGTGGCGTGTAGGCAGGGGCGGTTGAGGGTGAGATGGGAAGGTTACATTGACTGGTAGGCCGTGCTAAGGGAATTTTATCCCATTATCTGCCCGTCTAATAAATGTTAACTGAAGAAGTCAGGGAAGTTTTCTGTGTGTGTGTGTGTGTGTGTGTGTTTGCTTTGAACATTTCTGAGTCTTTGGGATACCGAATGTTTCCACTGTCTTTCCCTTCCCCATTCAGATCTGATATAGTCTTCTTGTCATTCTGGCTCCATCCCAGCTCCATCCCTTGGATTCTGTGCCTTTCACTACATCCCACCCAGAGGTGGCCCACTTGTCTGTAGCTGGAGCATTTACATCGTTATGATTAGATTTTCATGTCTTTCTGCTACTGTCTCCTTTGAAGTCAAGACTTACACATCTTTATATTCTTGTCCCTTAATGCAGTTTCTGACACATAACACCCACTAATTTAACGCATGCCAAATGAATTCATAATCACAGCCCTGACTTTCTCCTGGGCAGCTCTTTCACTAATGCCTGTCTTTGGCACCACAAAAACTTGAATGGAGCAGGTCAAGAGCCGCAACTCAACATGATTGCCATCTTTACGGGGTGAGCTTTGGCTTCCCTAGAAAGGAACCTTAACACTAAGCTGATCAAATACCCTCTGTGGCAGCGGTCATCCCCCTTTTTGTGTCTGCAGCGCAATTCCACGTACTAGCACGTTGCTCAATAGCCTCGAAGGAACCAACCCACCGCATCCCCCCAGTGGACCTGGTGGGGCCAATGGCAAAGCAAAGCAGCAATTTTCAACCTTTTTCATCTCATGGCACACATAAACTAGTTATTAAAATTCTGTGGCACACACATATATATATATATATATATATATATATATATATGTAAATAAATATGATAAATAAATTAGGTATAATTTTGATTGATTTACAAAAAATAAGAATAATAGTAATTACCTACCCTTACTGCTCCAAAGTGACTTTTTGAAAAGTTGGGTGCCTATACTTATATATAAGCATTTTTGGTACCAAGAATTAACCAATCAGAAGCAACCTTATTATGTGATAGGACCAATAAGATGCAGCTCCGTTATATGACCTATAGATGTATGGTTCAAGACAGGGCATCCACACTGAACGGCTGTTGTGGTGGCTGTTGTCGTGTTTTTATCTGACAGTCTAATGAAAAGAGATCAGCGTGTCTGACTAAATAGTTCTAAAAATTCTTGTGGCCCTCTGGTGGAAACTCGCTAAAGTAGAGCAGTATCTCACAGTGTCCATTAAATTGCTACATTTACACTCACTGGGCCATCCTTCAGGACCCCACGGCAGTTTGAGTGGTTATTTATTTACCGCCCTGACTCTACTGTACTCGCGAGGAGAAGTTTCTCCATACTCTAATGCACGCTGTCTGTATTTGGCACAGGTGTGATCCTGCATATTGCAAGTAAGACACCATGTTGCAAGATCCAGCCAGCTCAGCATTCATCCCACAGACAGACGTAACTGTAACACTGTTAAAATATGTAAATGTATCTTGCAGACTGATCAAAGCCTATGCACTGGTGAGGGGTCCCCAGGCTTCAGGGAAGGGCTGCACCCGGACCAGCAGCAGACCGTCAGGGTGAGGTGCCCTGCTGTGTGCTATGGGAGGCTAGCAGGCCGCTCTGACGTGATATTGCTGGACAGCTAATATTTCTTTTCCCTTTCAAATTTGTTATCTAAGTAATTGTGTGAGTTATCTGTTGCTGCATAACCAAGTATCTCAAAATGTAGCTGTTTAAACAATAAGCATTATCTCGGTTTCTGTGGGTCAGGAATTGAGGAGCAGCTTAACTGGGTTCTGGCTCAGGCTCTTTCCTGAGGTTGCAGTCAAGATGTCAGCCAAGACGGCTGCAGTCACTTGAAGGCCTATCTGGGGTGGGAAGATCCGCTTCCATGACGGCTCACCCTCACGTGGAGGATGAGTTCATGCTGACCGTTGGCAGGAGGCCTTGTCCCTCACCACACAGACCTCTCCAGTGTGTGTCCTCATGCGGCGGCAGCTGGCGCTCCCAGGAGTGGATGACTCAGGGGGAGGGCAGGAGCCACAATGTCTTTTATGACCTAGCCTCAGAAATGATACACCATCATTAAAGTTTTTTAAAAATTTTAGTTGTAAAATACAAATAACAGAATTGACCATTTTAATCATTTTTAAGTGTACAGTTAAGTACATCATGTATTGTACAACCATCAGCACCGTCCACTTCCAGAACTCTTTCCATCTTGCAAAACTGGAAGTCTGTGTCCACTCAGAAAGAACTCCCCGCTCCCTGTCTCCCGGCCCCCAGCAGCCGCTTTCCCACTCTCTCTGAACCCGACTCCTCTACGTGCCTCGCAGAAGCGGAACCAGACAGTAACTGTCCGTTTCGTGACTGGCGCATTTTACTTAGCATATCTCTAGGGCTCATCCACGTCGTAACTGTGTCAGAATTCTCTTCCCCTTTAAGGCTGAGTAGAACCCCACTGTGCGCACCACGACATGCTCACCCGGCCATCCGCCCGTGGGCACCGGGGCTGTTCCCTGTGGGCTCTTGTCAGTCCGCGCTGTGAACATGGCTGTGCAAGTGGTTACTCATGTTCCTGCTTTCAGCTTTCCGGTCATATTCCCAAGGCGGAATTGCTGGATCACTTGAACATTCTTTTTTTCTTAAACTTACTTAATTCACTTTATTCTTCCTGTATATGCACTGCGTGGTGGCCACAGCTGGAGCCGGGGCCCTCCGCACAGAAACTCTGGTGCCGGTCTGCACTCGGTGGTCGGTGAGCTCCTGTTAGAGAGACTTGGCGAGCGCGTGCTCTGTCCAGAGGTTGGGCGAGATATCTGTAGGTCTTGGATGTTTGTCCCTCATCACATACATTATTTGCAAATATTTTCTCCCATGCTGTAGGCTGCTTTTTTACTCTGTTGATAGGGTCCTTTGATGAATAAAAAGTTTTTTAAGTATATTTTATTGATTATGCTATTACAGTTGTCCCATTTTTTCCTCTCCTTTACCAGCCCCCACCCCCCCCCCACCGCCTCCAGCCCTGCCACTTAGTTCATGTCCATGGGTCGTACATGTAAGTTCTTTGGCTTCTCCGTTTCCCATACCATTCTTAACCTCCCAGTCTGTTTTGTTCCTACTATTTATACTTCTTATTCCCTGTACTTTTTCCCCCATTCTCCTTCCTCTCCGCTGATAACCCACCATGTAGAAGTTTTTAATTTTGATGAACTACATTTTTTCTGTTTTTCCTTTGCTGCTTGTGCCTTTGGTGTCATAGCCAAGAAATCATTGCCAAATCCAGTGTTGTGAAGCTTTTCCCTATGGCTTCTTCTAGGAGTTTTCTAGTTCAAGCCCTTACATTCAGGTTTTTCAAACACACACACTATCATTTCTACAACATGCCAGCTCTATTCAGTTGGGGAGGGGAGTGTACAAGGATATGAATACCAAGAGGTGGGGATCTGCAGGGGCTGTGTGGAGGGTTGGTTCCCACAATAATTCAGTTACAGAGATTTAAAAGTTAGGTATTTCTAAGTTTTATACTGAAAATGGGAATCTGTTGCCTCTTCTCACTGCTACCCAACTTTAATTTCCACACCCCAGAAATAACTGCTCTCGACCTTTTTTTTAAAAGCTGGTTTTTTTTCCTGTTATTTACCTTCACCTTTTTAAATCATATGTTTATTCTGCCATTTTGGAGCTTTTCATATTGTGTACTATTAACTTCCTATCAGAAGATTGAAGTTCAGCCTTCTTGGACTGCCTGCCTCCTTCTGCTGCCACTCCAACCTCCCCACGCCACACACACACGTGCTTCCCTTCGTCCTGTCCTCGCAGTGCACACCCAGTGTGGTCACCTATTAGAGCAGTGCTCACTGCGTTCATTGTCACAGCTGTGCCCTTGGCGGCTTTGGGGCCTCTTAGACGCATCGTTTCTTCTCTCCTCGCTGGCCACGTCTCTGCCATTCTGTCTGAGTCTGGAGGATTGATTCCCTTAATAGTTTTCTATAGTCTCTGCTTTCTTAATTCTGACTTGGTATATATTGTAAAGTTAAGAAATGTTCTGAGTTTCAAACTTCTTCCAGTGAAGACAGTTTATACAGGGCTGAATCAAAGCAAAAAATACATGATTATAATAATATATTACAATATTATAATACATGTAGTTATATATTTTATAAACTCCTGTTTTCTATAGGCTAAAAGATTTATGTTTATACTTTATAAACAAGTAATGCACACATGTAGCCACATCAAACTAATTAACAACAAAAAAATACATATATATATAGCTTATGAGGAGACAAAGTCCCCTCTTCAGAGGTAGCCACAGTAAAAAGGTTGATTTGTATATTTTGCCATGTATTTTTCTGTGGTTTTATCTTCCTAATATCTCTATGTTTTTTGCTTGTTCATATACACTTAAGTATTTTTAGCCAGAGTGTAGTTTTCCCAAGTATGAATGCACATAATTTATTTTATCATTCTATTAATGAGCATCTAATTTAGGCATCTGTAGTGAATACCTTGTACAAATAATCTCCGTGCACATGTGCGGGTATCTCTATAGGATGTAGTCCCGGAAGTGGCATTTTTGTATCAAATGATATGTACACCTTGAATTTTATAGGTGCTGTCAAATAGGCCTCTAAAAAAGGCTGTGCCAACATACCCTTCAGCTGGAGGGCACCCTTCTCCCCACACCCTGCCCATGCTGCCTACCGTGGATCTTCCTCTCTGCGCCTCTGGAGCATCACGTATCCCTTTCTTACACACTCGCTCCTGTGTGTACTGATGATGAAATTAGGAATAGACCCTGTCTTCAGATACATTTAGGGATGCTTTGTGTCAGGGCAGGAAAACAACTGAGATGGGGCCAAGGAGCAGGAAGGTACAGGGCTCTCAGTAGCCATTAAGCCCAGAAGGAATCCCTGTGAGGCCGCGTCTTCCCCCCACACCACTTGGGCGCTTTTCTCACCCGGTTTTGTTTTTGACTGATTTTATCCAAGGAGCCTGACCCTTCCCCTCCCTAAGTAATGAATAACCAGAAAAGTCACAGAACCCAGCAGATAGAGTGAAGGAAGCTTAAGGAAAATATTAAAAAGGAAGAAAAGTGTTTGATGTACTTTTAATATAAA